>VZTR01032500.1:290841-347146 GCA_013400775.1 Chaetops frenatus | reverse complement strand
TGTGTGAGAGAAAGAGAGAGATAAAAGTCCCCCCCTGCCACACCCACCCACATTTGCCAAATCTCGGCTCCCCCCACCGAGGGCTGAGCTGTGTCTTACTGTTTTTCCTGGGACATCCCAGCTGTCTTGGAGGTGCATCCCAGGCAGCTCAGAGGCATCAGCCCCTCTGCCATGCAAGCCAGACCTGCCTGAGAACAGAGGAAGGGGTTAATTAATGACATTAATGACAGTGCACACGTGGCTGGACAAAATCTCCTGCCATGTCCAACATGCTCTTCATGAACCCCCCCAACAGTGCTGAGAGCCTCAGGTGTTTGACCAACCCTCCCCCCTCTTACCTGGAACGAAACTGGTCCCAAAGTCACCTCACTGCTCAGTCAGTGTCAGTCCCCAACATTCCTTCTTTTCCCATGCCACCAACAGTTCCCAGCATGCATCAACTAACAAGAGCTATGAGCTCTCAGAAGTGCTCCCCGGACCCCACTTGGCACAGTGCTTGAAAGGAAAAGTTTAGTTACCTCAGGGAAGCCTTTCAGTCAATAAAACAACAACTGGAACTGCTGGTTTTAAAAAAGAAAGAATAAAATCCACACTTTAACAGGTTACGGGTACAAAGCAGTCAACACACAAACTCCAACCAGTCACAACAGTAAAGGACAGTTTTTCTTTTTTCTTTTTTTTTTTTCTTTGAGGGGCAGGGGCATGGAAAAATACAGCACACTAATGAAACAAAATGCAAAAAATACAAAAAAATAGAAAATAGAAAAAAATGTATTTACAAGTGATACATTACTATGATCAGAAAGCACAAAGACAATTGCTGCTATAATACATGCACTGGTCAAGAAGGAACTACTAAAAACCTGCAAGGGAGCTGTTTGTAAAAAAAAAAAATCAAAAAAAGGAGGACAAAAAAAAGAAAAAAGACACCCCCACCTCCTCCCCCCTCAGACACACAGGGCTGGGTTTGAACTTTTTGCTTCCCTAGCTTGCTACATTGATCAAACCAAATATCCCCTAAAGTCCATGGTACAACCAGTACAAATACTACACTTGGTTTTAAACTGCAGGTTCAGTTGTAGGAGGGGGGAAAAACAGCAGCTCATTGTAGATCCATATACATAAAGCCAGAGTAACTGTGCTACATGCTAAAAATTACAGCAAGCCCCTGTCTGCTACACAGCATGATCTTAGCAGGTTTTCCTTTTTATTTATTCATATATATATCTATATGTGTGTATATATATATGTATAAAAATCGTGCCCTTTTTCACTGCAATATGACATCTGGGTGGAAATGTAACTTGTTACAACAAATTTTTATATGTATACTGCAAGAAGTCACTCAATGTCTGTGGATTTAATAAGTAACCTCACACCACAGGAAATATTTAATAAATCAAAAAACCCAATATTGTGACAGAAGACTTTCTGTCTCAGTTCTTTTCAAAACCGAAGTCCCGCAGGAAACTGGTCCCAATGTCCACGAGGGGTTCTCTGAAGAAGCCTCAGTTTGCTTAACCGTTTTTGCATTTAGTGTTCACAAGTTTTTGAACGACTTCAAGCCGTTTTTAGTTTCAAGTCTGTCTCTTCCTCTCTCACAAAGGTAATAGTCAGGTACTAATCCATCCGAGTGAGGAGAAGAGGAAAGTGGCTGCAGTTGCACAAAGGGTCCCCAATTCCACATCTGCAGGGAGATACGGAGTCACACGGAGGTCTGGGATTTTAGCTTTTGTTTCTTTCCCTGCTTGAATACAAAGTCCTCTCGTACGTGTCCTGTCACTGGTACCTTCCCAAGTACCAGCCAGTCCAGCTTTAGGAGACAACAAAGCCACAAGTTAAAGTGAAAAGGACCAAGGCAGAAGTTCAGGTCACTTCCTATCTGTTCCATCATACTTCCAGGAAACGGGAGCTGCTGGACTTGGAGTGGAAAGGCTCAGACCACATGCGACGTAGATCGCCCTAGGCAGGGAAACAGCACAAGGACCATGTCCTCAGAAACTCTCAACTCTGCTTAGAATTCACATTTTAAAATGCACACAGAATTGCAAACACATCTTAGGGCAAATCTATTCTTCACCTGCTTTGCAAATTACAATAGAGAAGTAAAAAAAAATCCTTTCCCTGTCAGGCCAGAATGTCTTACTTTTAGAGCAGATATACCCAAAACAGGTTTCTGATGGGAAGGAAATAATTATTCAGGTTGAAAGTCTTGCCCTTTCTTATGCCCTGCTTTGCAGAGTGCTAGATGTGTGCTTCAACAACAGCCCTGGAACAGGAAAAGTAAATTTTAAAATTTTTGTTCATAACAGGTGACTGGAAAGAGGCAGGCAAGTTCTGCCTCTTCAATCACTGTTCAAACTGTTCACGTGGTATTTCATGACCAACTGGACAAGGACAAATCACTTATTTGAATAAAACAGAATTTAATATTTCAGAATTTATTTACTTTATAATTACTAGTACTTTCTGTGCATTAATGATCTTCTAGTTCAGGAACTCATCTGTCAGTTGCTCAATCCTCTGAAATGAAGACTGACCCGACAGCAGTGGTTCCTCTGTTCTGGGCCAGGGCTGCCAGGGACACACATCATCCTCCTGAGAGCTGCTGCCCAGTGCAAGGACACTGACCCTGCTGCCAGCTGGCCCACAGCTCCCTGCTGCCCACGTGTCCTCCCCTCTTACCTTTAAATAGGCCATGGTGAGGAGTGGCAATAAAGTGAATGGTACCAAATAGAGCAGGGCAGGCTGGGCTGCCCGGTGAATACGAGAAGCTACTGTTGCAGTTAATAAACCTGTAAGAGAAAAAAGTCACTATAAATATTTTCAGGCTGCAGGTGGATGTTCTTCAGCATTTCATCCTCTGAGGCTTCCTTCACTGCCATTCTGAGAGACAGGTGAGGAAAAGTTACTTCTCTGTGCTTTGCTTTCCCTGAATGCAGTTGAAATGAACAAAACAGTGAAAAATTACTCTGTTTTAGTATTAGGCTGTGTTGAGCCACTTGGTCCAGTTTCGAATCTCTGACTAAGCCAAGAATAATTCAGACAAAATACAACAAAAGGTGAATGGAGGAAGCTGACTGCATTGCACAGAAGTGCTGCTCTTGAGACTGCTGGTCTGTGGCCCCTGGCCTGAGCAATCGGGGCTCAGAGGAAGGGCTGTACACATCAGAAATTACTTTCCTGGACACTTGCCAGAAGGGAATGTAGTGGGGAAGAATCGAGGTGTGGAGGAAGGAAGGTTGTTGGTAGGAAATGATCTTTCCTTTTCAGCCTCAGAAGAGCCATGGGAGGTCAGGATATGCACGTGCCTACCCTGACTGGAGGGAAAAGCCTATTTTATACTAGGCAGGAAAGGGCTGGCTACAGCAAATTATAAACAGCATTCCAGTTGTAACTATTGATGATTTTCTCGATGTACTATGTCAAGGATCAGAATACAAAAACGCAGGAATTGCCTAGGTGAATTGCTTCAGTTTACTCTGCACAGCATAATTCACCTAGAAACTTCCATATTTTTCCCATCACTCAAGTATGAGCTATGACACTTCCTATGCCAGTGAAGCAAAGTGCAGGTGCTAACAAAAACACACTGATAATCTCTTTCATCCTCTAAATAAAATACAACTACAAAAAAAATACTGAAGACTATAGAAGGGCTTTTCTCCCTAGACCATGCCAATAAGTGCAAAGAGAGGAGGATTAAAAAGAACATAACCAAGCATCCTCTCAAAGCCTCTTTACACTTGCTTTCATCATCTTTTAAACCTACTACAATAATCCCACATCTGCTCACTTAGGCAGCTCTTCATATTGAACTAATTACTCACCTACAAAATAGCCAATAAGTGTGCAGTGAAAGTAAGAGACCTTCTGCATTCGCCCAGAGATGTTCCCTGGTCCTGGGGCACCGCAGGAATCACTGTTGGCTTGTTTTTTGTAGTTATCGTAACGCAGGACGAAGCAGAGCAGAAGCCCTGGCATCACAATATCTCCAATCCCCAGCATGGAGAAGTGGCTGCCTGTGGAACTACAGAGCAACTGGAATTGGGTTCATGGCCAAAACACAAGGTGACAAGCTCTATCCTCCTCTGTTGTTCTGAGATTCATTTGGCACAGCCCCTGTTTCTACCAGCAAACTTGCACACAGCAGAACCCAATCCTGGCTAATGAGGTTTTCCTCAGTGATTTCTCACTTCAGCTTTACACAAACCCATTTGGGCAGGGATGACATTGCTCCAAACCAGTTTCCTCCTCCCAGTAGTGTTTAAGATGCTTTTGCCCTTAACTCACTCAATGAAACAGATCCATTGACTCAGTATTTCAGTGCTCTCCCTCCTCAGTGCTGATGGGAGGGACCAGCTGGCCCTTTTTATCTGACTGATAACCAGTGCTAGGCAGTGCACCTTCATCACCGTGCACACAGACCTAAAACAAGGCAGTACACCCATTTTGGACATTCAGACTAAACAGAAAACTACAGTCTTGCCAGATTCACAGAAAAGAGCCAACTGTGAAAAGGATTAAGAGCAAAAATCATGCATTATCTTAAATCCAAGATATTTTTCATGAAAATGAAGGCAAATTAAGTTACCAAGTTAAAGCTGACAAAGTGAACAATTTTGGTTTTATTGTTGTAGACAATCAACTTCTAATCTGTAATTTCAGCAGCCTAACATCTAAAGAAACAAGACCTGAGTAATATGCCAACAAAACCCACTGCCTGACTGCTGCTGCACTGAGCTTACTGCCCCACCAGGCCCTGGCTGTGTCTGCTTACAGATCTGAGCCATCAGGGAACCCCTGGAGCAGGGACACGTGGAATAATCTGCCTCCAGCACTGAGCTTGCCTGCTAAGCCACCCCTGCTTAGATCAATTTCCAACACCTTCCCAATCATCTGCAATTATGCAGTAATCCAGACTATTCCGATGTTAAAATAAACCTCAGATCTCTTGCTTTTAAGTGTGAGGTCACACTAGCCATCATCAGGCTGCAGAACTCACACCAATGTTGAAAAGTGTATCCTGCCCTGAACAGGGCACCTTTTACCCCAGCCAGGGTCTTTTCTCAATGAACAAGCAAAGTGTCCAGTTCTCACTGCTCATTATATTCCTCTTTAGCATGAGGAGGGAATGACTAAACAGAGATCCAAGTTGGTATTTTCCAACAGAATTAGTACTACTAAGTATGTGGAGGGAGAACATTTCTCATGTAGGACAGTACAAGAAGCTTTTACCTTGGGAACACAAGTTTGCCAGGCAGTGACAGACGGGGAACATCTCTGCCCACGTTTGGTCCCAGGTGAAGTTTCCGGGATAGCACATCCAGGGGATTATCAGCTGGTTGTGTGGCCACTTTCACCATAACATTGCTGTTAAAGATGTAGGCAGAAAAAAAGACCTACAGGGCAAGGAAATCAGAAGTTACAAACTGCAATTACACAGCAACTCAAGCTGTATGTATTTTTGCTACGCTTATTCAAGAAAAGAAAGGATATTTTCCAAACTTTCCTTACACATACATTGTATATATGATGATAAAAGGCAAAATGTATTTCAAAAATTCAGATAGAGCTTTTTATACTATTAATCCTCAGGAATAACTGGCATATACTTTCTGATATCAGATACTGATTAATATCTTGAGATCCTTTGGGAAAGGAGCTGTCTGGACAACAAGCAGATAATGTGGGATGACAAATGCAGATAATAGCACCCTGAAAATAGAAGAAAGTTGCAGAACAGAGAAGAGGTGAGCATGGTGCTCACTCATAAATGGAATGAGGCAGCCCTTGTCTCCAACAGGTTTTTATGCTACAGCCCATCCCACTGGAATCTCTGGCTGCCAGAGCTGTCAGTGGGTGCTGCCCTGGATCAGTGCTCAGTGTTATGAAAAGGTAAAACAAATCCCTCTTGCTATTACAAAATACATTCTGTCAGATTTCTTGTAGAAGTGCACTAAGATTTTATGCCAGCCTGTCTGGCTGTAAGTCCATTTGCATTCCTGTTGTGCAGATTTCACTGCCCATCAGAAGCTGGCATGTGTGCCCTGTGCCAGTGTGGACACAGCTCTGTGTGTGGGAAATGCATTGTTCTCATCTTCAGCCAGCTTTCAAAATTCGAGGTCCAAATTATTTTTTTTAATAATATGTGAAAGTCAAAGTATTCTGATCTTCTTTCTGCTTTTTTCAAGTAATTAGCAAGAAAATAATTCTTTATCCTGTTGTAGAATTTAGCGTCACAGAATGGAGTGGCGGAGCCAATCTTCTGGCTTTGCCAGAATTCCTCAACTTCATACCAGTAAAATTCATGTAAAACTGGCCCAAGGCTGATTACAAATCTAACACATAAAAACAGTTTTAGCAGAACCAAACCAAACACTTACCCAAAAGACATCATAAATTAGTAACCCAGAGAGCAGCAAGCAGGAAACCTTCAGGCTCGGCAGCCGAACAAAGGCTATCATTGCAACACACAGGCCCATAGCCAGAGCTACAAAAGGCAAGACATCATTAGTTCATTAAAAATAGCAAAACAAACAGAAAAACACCAATCCCAAGCCAGTAGCTCCCCACCCCGAACCCCAAAGATGCCTCTGTTTGCACCTGTGCAGCTCTGCATGCACTAGATGGCTGTCTACCATTTCCAGATAGTGACGTTCTTACCAGCGTCAAGCAAAGTCAAAATACATTCAGTAGCCAAGTGCAAGCATGTCCCCATGGAAGCAGAGATCCCTCTGCAGGCACAACTGCCTGTTCCACTCAACTTCCACCACTCACCACAAAGAAATGTTTCTGTGTTCTCTGTCCTAGAGACTCCATCTCCTCTGTACAACCCTGACTACCCACTTTAAAACAGAAGCAAAAAAACAATTTTGAACTTTCTGTGTCCCAAACACAAACCTTTATTTTTCTTCTATTAATTTTTCTAAAAAATGCATAAAATAAATAAGATCCTTGACTCTTAATTCAGAAAGGTCACGGTTACATGACGAGTTAGAACTTGGTCTGACAAAAACCCACTCAAACCAAACTTCTGCTTGGGCAAGACTGTGCAAGACTGCCTGAATACCATGAAACATCATCATTTAGATATCCAGGGATTTCCCAATAACCAAAATGTGTGTGAAAGCTTAGGGGGAAAAATATGGGTAAGTTTTTTCCTAATACCTCCTTAAGGGTGAGTTTTCAGCCAGATCAATGAGCTGAACATGACAGCTCCAATTTTCACTCTGTACCAAGAGGAATTTTGTCAGGGTAGAAGGGTAGGATTTTAAACAAAAATCCAATCTTCACATTTGTGTGATTTCCTGGCTCTTTGAGCCCAGCCTCAGCTACCAAGGATACTTAACCGACAACTGAATGTATTTCTACTCGTTACAAGTAAATCCCCAAAGAAATACTTACAATATAACAAATTTTTAAAAACTTAAAAAGCCAATCAGTTTTCATCTATGATATCTGTCTATTTGCAAGGAGTAATGGAGCCCTGTTAGGATAAGATTACAGTCAGTCATGCAGACATTTTGTCTAACGTGACACAGAATCTGTAAGAAGTTACAATCCCACTTTTGCCAGCTGGAACTGCAGGGGAAGCCAATTCCTTACACACTTGCCCACCAGTGTGACAACTGGACTCAGCTAAAATGGACATATTAACCTCTGGATTCTCAGGCTGTAATTATGGGGCTGTGAAGCCACTCTCCACTTGCATTTCACCTGAAAGCTGGGGAGATCTTCCATCCACTCACTAGGGAAACACATCCATACACATCCAAGGGATAAACATGCCCCAGGCCTCCTGCCTGCAGTGCCCAGGGGCTGCATCCCAGCAACTCTGCCAAGCCCACCTTGTCTCCTGAGAACTGGCAACCTTAGCACAACCCCAAGTGTTACAGCAGCCAGTTTTAGCAAAGCAGTGGGATTACTGACATAAAAGTGTACCCTAAGTCAGGCTGCACAACTGTAACTAGCTACAAAATGTGAGCAAATTATTGAGGTTTAAAGAATTTGACACAGCAAAACAGCAGGAAAAAGAACTGCATTCAGTAATTCAGTATAGCCCTGAGTTACAGACTTCCTTGGCAGAAGAGCAAATACAAGGGGACAGACTGTTTTAAATCAAAGAGGTTTCTCTAAAGCCAGTGTTAATAATAGCTCAAGCAAGCCTATATTTAGGAGACGATTTCCAGGTTATAATTAATGAGAAATGGAAATACTGTAACCAGTGTGAGTTTTATCTATTGTTCACACACTCCATTTCTCCCTCACTGAAATGAACACAGGCACATGCACAAGGCATCAAACTAAAGAAATACTGGGTAGAAGAGAAGATGGAAAAAACCCTTCAGCTGACAGTGAAATACACATGCTAATAATTACACAGTTTTACAAATGTTTTAAGAAACACTGGTAAATTTAAAAAACAAGCAGGAATGCCTGAGAGCAAGTACAAGTAATACGGGCCAAAGTGCAGTTAATGGACTTCCCTAAATGGAAGCCAGCTTCCTGATCCAAGCTCATGCATAAGTGTTGACAAACAATATAAGGCAGATCTTCATTGAAATATACTCCAAACCATTAAAAAAATAGACAAAGATGAGAGAGAGAAAGACAGACAGGTAGAGCAGCCACACAACCAGCAACTCTGGTTTGGAAGTGCTCTGCAATGGGTTAACAAGGCTGAATAAGAAAGCATTGGAGGAGTTAACCATCAATTAACAGAACAAATTAACTCCAAAGTCCCTGCAAACATAGTTGTTATGGAACAGGGATATTCTGAGGATTAAGAATATTCTTGCATATGTGATCAGACTCTCTGGCAGCTTTCCAGCTCTCCTGCATCCAGAGTGGGTGAAAGCTCCAAGATGCTGCTGGTGTGGGGTCTGGTTTACAAAGCACTGTGTAAGCTGGGGAGATTTTAAGTTCCCTCCACAGGCCACCAGGTGAAGCTCTGGTCTGATCAAAGCATATTTTAAAAGAAGGGAGTAAGAATGCAGGCCCAATTGCTGCAGCAGCTCCCGAGGTATCTGTGACCATGCAGTTCACTCTGTAGCTACAGATATTCCATCCATCTACAGCATTCCTGTTGTACATCTCCAGCTCTGTTGACTATTTACAAAAGCTCTTATTTTAACCAGGCTTTACCAGGGAACAGTGACCATCCTTGGTGATTCTGTCATCAAACAATCTGCTCTGAGAAATAAGCATTCCAATACCTTATAAATGTGTATGATCACATGCCAGAACAATCCCTGGAGCCAACACGGGCTCACACTCTGTCCTGTAACACATCCCTGCCTGTAGAAACACTTCAGCCAACGGCCGTGTAGGCAGAGACAGGGTAGGATTTGGGCACTGAAGGCTGTTCCAGCAGGAACCGCCACACCTCGATTTCGTAAGGACTGCCAATTACCGAGAAGTATTTCCCGTGTTCCCCTCAGCTGTCGAGCAGCAAAGCTCTTTCACACTGAGAGAATCAGATGCACGGCCCCGACCGAACACCCAAGACTCTCCACGTGCTGCTGCTCACAAGGAACACCCACCCCGTTCCTCCAGCTCCTCCTCCAGCCCCGCCCGGGCGATGAGCAGCAGGTTCGCAGCACCTGGTTCATTCTCTGCCAAGGGCCAAACGGAGAATCCTGCCGGGCCAGGCACGGCCGGCAGCTGCCAGCTGTAAGGACAGGAGTGCTGCTCTTGCATGCACGAGTGAGCAGCGCTGCTGCCCGCGCTGCCCTCTGCACAGGAGGCTCTGGAGTCTCCAGGACTCAGCCGCAGAGAAGGCAGAGATGATGGGATCCAACGTGCAGCAGCACAGCACAAGGACTAAAGCTCCAGTCTGTTCCCCTGACAAAGGCCAATAAAAGCTATTCCCTCTTTAGTGTCACTGGCAAACACCGATTTAATTGGATTTGAACAAATGACAGAAGGATCGCCTATACAGTTCAAGCTCCCTTAATAAACTACGTAAAATAATTCAAAGCAGGACAGCAGCAGCACAATTCAGTAAATCACAAAAACCTCCAAGAGAAATAAAAGCCAGACACCACTCCGCACCAGCAGCTCAGAGCTCTGTAGATGAATTACTGCAAAGTCCACCATGTCAGACTGAAGCACTTAAAAAAATAACTATTTTTAACTAAATGCTTCTGCTGGTATCTCAATGTAGACAACTCTTCAGATTCTGCCAAAATCCACACTTGACATTCCTTTCAGCTTTGCAGCTACTGCAGATCGAGTGTCACCCTTGATTTCATGGTGGGCTACTCTGCTTATCACAAAATAGTCTTTGCATTTTTTCATTTAGTATCTGGTATTTTAAAAGGTATTTCGCTTCCATACAACAGGTGGGACTTCTAAAGCACTTCAAACCAGGAATGAAGCATAGTGCCCATTATACAAAAGAAAGAATGAAGATGCCATGAAAGGTTTCAGCACTAAGGACTTGCTGCTGCTGCCTCATTTAGGAGGAGCTGGAAGCTGATGGGATGAATGTTTTCTATTGTAACAAACAATTTCAAAGGCAGGTAATGTTGTTGCAGCAATTTTTCCTCAAGCAATCAGGACCTCAGGGTGCCATTACACCGTGTCCTAAGCCAGTTTAGCTGCCTGACACTGGTGCTCCTGGCTACCCCTTCATGCCTTTGCTATTATATCCACTCTGTCCCCTCAGATCCTATCATGCTGCCACTTACCTTCTGCCAAATTTAGCACATACCTGACTACACAATAATCCAATTCAACTCACTGCAGCAGCAGAAAAACAGGCTGGCAAAGCCCAAGTATGCTGCCATTCTAGTGAGCTGGATCAGTTTACCATGTGAATGCCAGAGCTAGCACAAGAGATTTGGAAGGCAGGAGAGAAGGACGACGGCTCCTTTTTGGAACAGTAAGCTGTGAATTCAGGTCAACCACCATGAAAAAAAACCAATAAATCACACCCTCAGGCCAGGTGGCTGATTGCCAGTTTCACCCATCTCACCACACAAGGCAAGCATTGCAGAGATCAGAGACAGCTACTGTGAGCTGCCTCACAACAAATTATTTGAGCATTGGAACCAACAAACAACAAGATGCACAGCAAAAATTAATCAGATTTTTAGGATCAAGCTATGAATCATAAACAACCACTGTCTCCACACATCTTTAACTCAATCTGGCCATTCACCCTACACCACACAGGTGTGGAATATCTTTCATGAGTGTTCTGGCACTTCCCTGGAAGCTTTTGCAAACCAGAAAAGCAGGTGTTCCAAGCATTCCCCTGGCATGTTCCTGGCAGTGGCTCTTCAGAGAGTCAGCCACACAGCTCAGCAGCCAAGCCATTAATATTAGCAAATTTCACCCATCATCACCAGGCAAATGATGTGTCAGAACAGGCATAAACCAGTAGTAAAACCCCTTAATTCACATACTCACCATCCATTAGGAGCCAGTGGCCAGTTAGGACCCAGATAAGGACAAGCATCACAGACAGAGAAAACGAGAGCAACTCAGCAGCAGTGAAACGCCCACAGCAGCCAAAGGAAATCCTAGAACAACACACAAACATCAGCTGGAAGACTTTATGTTTCCATTTAAAGAACAGAAAACGGACACTGTTGGAACAAGGCTCAACTGCTGATGAAAGATGCCAAGAACAACTGAAAGGAAGTTCCTTTGCCACAAATGGGTACCAAAACAGCAACAAAATAAAAGCTTTCCTCACACTCAAATACTGTGTGTAAAGCATGAACTGCAGACATGGAAAAACCCTGTACATCTTGGCACCTCTCTTGAAATTGACACCATTCCTAGCACCACCTAAGACAGTGCTTTTAGCAACATGAACTTCAATCACAAGGTTAAAAAATAAAATTAGTTTCAAAACAACTGTAATTTCCACTGGTTTAACTACAGTCTCCAAAAGAGCCAGCATTAAAATCCAGAGTCCAGTGTTAACAAACATTAAAATCCAATGCCAAATCCCAAACTCTAAAATCTCAGCCAAAACAAGCCAAACTTATTAAATATCACTGTTGGGAAATCTAGTCCCCTGTAATGGTATTGCATTTCCCAGGCTGGCAAGCATGAGTCACTTGCAGAAACTGTGCTTCCCACTTTCAAAGTGGAAACACGATGTTGGCACAGAAAATATGAACAAACATCAGCCCTGAGGTTAATGGTTATTAAAGAATTCTCATTAAAAGAAAGAAATACAACACACAAGAAGAAGAGCAAAGGATTGCTCAAGTCCTTACTTGTTCTGAGGTGAGCAAGGCCGTGTTAAGTACTGGCACATCGGGAGCAGAAGGAAAGCAAAAGCTATTGTTGCAAGGACTATGAAAAAAAGAAAAGGTAATATTAGGACATTCAGACCTAATTTCTACAGTACACAAACAGGCCTCTCCAATTCGAAAAAGCTCTTGCAACAATGTCCTATTATCATATGCTCAGTATTATTCCAGCATGAGCAGCTCAAGGCTCTGAAGTTTTCTGCACAACAGTGAGCCTTCAGATCAAAATCAAATGAAAGCTCTCAAGGGAATGCAACGCCCCATCCCCAAACCTTAAAAAAAAGTCTTAAATCTATTCATGATCATGTCAGCAAGAAAAACAGTTTTCCCATATTCTGAGTAAAAAAAAAAATCTACAACAAACCTCTTGTGAGATTTTCTTACAATTTTTCAACATACGACACAGACTAACTCAGCATAAGAAAGGGAGTTTTTTCCACTTTTTAATTCAGATAGTAATTTTTTCCCCATCTCACTCGAAACTCTTTATTCATTACTAAAACACAGTACAAATTCAAATAACTTATAGCCAGTAGCTGGCAACTTTACTTTTTTAAAATACAAAGTCCTTTAAGTTTTTGAAAACAGAATAATAAAAATACATAAATATCCAAACAGACTATTTCCATAAACATTTTCTTTTTCAAGCAGCATACTTATCCCACCCACACATTTGTAAAAACGTTTAGTAACTGCTGGTATTTATAATCATTTTTCCTTCCAGTTTTTTTAAAGGACTGTTTAAAAGGCTGGAGCTTGAGGGCGTGGAGACACAGACATGTCAGCAGCACACATCCAAAACTGCAGCAAGAGCAGACTGCAATGAAAATGGAAGTCACTTGCAACTTTTTGCATGCTGCAATTCAGATCTTTGTGCTGTCCTCTACTTATTCCTTTAAAAATTGTTGTTGCTGGTTTTTAAAAGGGATTTTTCTTCTCTTCTCAAATGAAGATGATGGGAAAGAATCAAACATTCTCTTACAGTTGAAGCCATTCTTTACACAGTTTAAGCTGACTGGAAAAAAATTTGTTTGGTCAAACTCCATCTTTCCCTTCTGGTGGGAGGAAGATTTGAAACAAAACAAAACAAAAAAAGGAGAACTCGAGTAATCTAAAAAGGAAATTTAAGAAGCATCTGCACACAAACAGCACCATGAAAACTTACAGTTCTATCAATATTTCAGAGGGGGAAGAAAACAAGAAGGGATAGGGAAAGAATGAACAGTGTGGCAACTCTGCACAAACTGAACTAAGAACCTCTTGGGAGGTGCTTGGCAAAGAACGCTGCCCAGAAACCCTGTGCCCCTGCTGCCCCGAGTCCTGCCTGCCCTCCCTGCTCCCTACCCTGCCTCCACCAGCACAGGCTCAACCCTCTAGGCCCTTGGAATCTCTCCTTCCTCTTCCTCCCTGCTCCAGCTCCACCCAGCAGGGAACCCTGCACCTCCTGCCCCAGTGTCCCCACGCCGGGCTCGTTCAGAGTGAGAGTGACCAGTGACCCCAGTGCAGAGAGCCCGCCAGGAGCTGCTCCCAGCCCCAAGCCTCCCATCCCCTCCAGCCCCAATCCCCATGATTCACTTGGGACCCCCTTGGCTTAACTCCTGTCTGCAGGCAATGCCAGCTCTGGGGCTCTGCCCTCCGCCGAGCAGTGGGTCCTGGCCTTGGCTGCTTGCTGCACCTACGCTTGCTCCTGACTCTTCCCTGAAAGGCAAATCTCTGTGAGAGGAAGATTTGAAAGGGGTTTAAGAAACCAGACATCAGCTGTAATTTAGCAGTCCCCCACATCAGCCTCTACTAGCTACAGAGGATGTAAAACAGCATGACTCGAGCTTGGTTTGTCCCCCTCAAGGGACAAAGGGACCAAGTTCCACAGCCCCAGGTTCCCAGCTCCAGCAGAGAGAGTTCCCACCCTGCTGTACAGCCTTTGAGGAAGCTTTGCATTTCAGAGGTTCTGGGCTTTGATGACACCCTCTGATGCAAGCCCAAGGAAAAGCACAAACATACCATAAAACCAGATTTAAGAATAAAGATACCCAAGAGCACTGACCCCCAGTCCCCTGAAACCTGCAATAAGCCCCAAGGGACACAGGATCCTCCAGTTACACACAGAAGTGTTACAAATAAAGTTACAAATCCCAAGGTAATTTTAAAAATAAATGGACCAATAACCCTGAAAAATTCTAATTCCTGTTTTGTCATAAATCCTTCCTTGTAATATCTTATATGTATATCTAATGTGCATATATTCCCCTGATATCTAGCATGCAGTAGAATCTATCTGAAGTATTTTTTTAATAGGAAAGAACGTATGTGTCGTAGGTTGAAGTTATAAAAGCAGAATTCAACAGGCCACTACAGGGGGCAGAATTAGATAGGAGTCTCAAGACTTGAAATTTAGATTTTACCCATCAACATCAGCCCTGTTTAAAAGGCTGGAGAGGATGCACAGCCCCTGGGTTAAACCATGAGGGCAAGGCCTGCAAGGAAGTAGGAGAGGATGAGAGGTACTTAGGAGTTTAAAAATCTTCACAGACTCCGTACGTGGACTGAGTACAATTTTTAGAAGCTGCTGAGTATCTGGAACAGAAGGAAGACTCTTGCTACTCTCAACAGCAGCTGGGCTCTTGAAGAATTGCAAAAAGATCAAAAGGCCAACATTTTCCAAAAAGCAAAGCCCTGGCATTTATTTAAAAGCCAAAATGTAAATGCTAAACAGGACTGGAGGATCCACAATTTATTTGCAGGAAAGTTTCAATTTTGTTCTAAATTCAAGCACAGCAAAAGACTAATATTCAACTGTTAGTGAGACCAGAAACAGAAAAATTGCATGAAAGCAAAACCAAAATTAAACTAGGAAAGAAGTCTCTGGACAGGATCCCCAAAGTTATTTCCCATGAAGTACTTGAGTTATGAAATACCATGTGCAGTTCTGAGCACCAATTTATAAACAAGTGAACTTCATGCAAAATAATAACATCTGGGCATGTTTAGACCTCTGGCAATTTATAGTTCAGTAGGTTTAGAACATCTCTAAGTGGAAAATATTTCTCAAATAATACTTGTCACTTTAGTTATAGCTACAGAGAGATAAAAATACAACTGTGAAACCTGACGATTCTTTTTTTTAATGTACTGTGCCATGTATTATAATTCTTACCAACAACATTTAATTATATCAATACTTTCTGTTCTATTCCAAGTCTTAGAAAGAGCAGAAAACTTAGTCACCTGCTGTGCATATTGTAAAGACAACTTGAACTGAGTCGAAGAAGAAGAACATAACTAGGAGAGACACGGACGCTCCGATGGGCAGGAACAAGGCCTGGGTGGAATCGATGGTTTGAATACCTGCAGAGAGAGGGGGACACTGAGCTCGTGTTTGGTACCACACACAGACACCAGCCCTGGCCAGCACAGGCAGGGCTCTGACAGCACATTCCCTTTCAGTGCTGCTGCACCAGGCACTGACTCGGGGCTCTCCGAGCCCAGCACGGCTGCCACACTCCAGCTGAGTGTGCACTGCAACAGCCCCACTCTGCAGAAGCCAGGAACTGAAAGTTCAGTTTGATCTGGTGCCACAGATAGAAAGAATAACAAGTTACGAAAACTAACATTATTTAGGGATTAGAATCACTTTATACTGACACATAAACATGCTGAACAGAGCACATGTAAGGTGTACTTAATCTCTGGACACAAGGTGAAAAGCCTGACCAGTGTAAGGCTGACCCAGCTCATGCAAAAATTTGAAGCCACAGCTTCAAATTCCACTTGGGTGAAGGCCACCAAGCTCTTAAATTTCATCACAGGTTGCAATCATGAGATAATATCAAGCCTAACAATAAAGGGCAGTTTTCAAAAAACACCCAAGTCATTTACCTGTTTATGAAACCACCAGGTCAGTGCACTGCACTGTAACTGCCTTTTTGCTAAAAAACAACATGAATTCAGGCTCACATTTCATAGCTGGCAGTAATTTTGAACAGGGGAGAGATACTGAATTATTTTATTCTCAGTATTTCCCCCACTTCACCCATGCAGTATGACTAGCAGGGATGTTAATCATGGGACAGGACTACTTTTACTGTATTTCTGAGTTTTCAGAATTACCAGCAAAATTGAGAAGCCCACCTAACCCCACGAATTCCAACACTTAACCTCTCTCAGTAGCTGTATTTACATTTGATCCCTGGGGGAAAAGAAGCCATAAGCAGCAACCCAGTTAAAAATACAAGACATACTTCTACTTGTAGAGCACTAAAGTAACAACAGGGAACATCTGAAGAAGTCACTTCATAACTGACCAGTGGAAAATAATACAAGACTCAGACCTACCAGAGATGTAAAACCAGCTTGACATCAATGGTGTTATCCCAAAATAATTAAACAGTGCTGTATGAAGGGGGTTCTACCAATCCCAGGATTTGAAGGATAAACCTTTAAGGTTGTGAGACATACCCAGGCTATATACACACAGATCTTCTGTCTGTGTTTCTGTGTAAGAATGTGTCTTATTTTATTTTTTCCTGTCAAGAGTGGCAAGTCATATAAACAACAGGTTACCTATATAACTCAGGCACCAATGTATCTGATTATGTTGAAAAACCTCAAACACACACAAAATACACTCACTACAACTTAGTATGTGTAATAAATATTCAATCATTTTCATAAAAGAAAAGCTAAACAAAAAGCTTGGAAGTCATGACACCTGCACACGTTCATGTCATTTATTCATGTCATGATCTATTATTCTTAAACAGAAGTAGCACAATAAATTTTAAAAATAAAAGCAGAGGAGCTCAGTCACTTGGGATTTCTACATTGCTGAGGTCTGGTACATTAAGGTGAAGTGCAATGTGGATAGTCCAGTGATGACAGTGTGAAGGCACAAAAATTCTCATCTGTGACTTGGATCTAGTTCCTCATGCTCTGAGAAAGCACATTTATTCACATGCCCTTCAACTTCCCAAGGGAAAAACCAAACAAACCAAAAAAAAAAAAAAAAAAAAAAAGAAATGATACACTACACACCACCTTGGCATCTGGGAATTAGTGCCTGCAGCATTAAATGTCAGAGTTCTTCATTTCATTTCTGATCATTTTGACAGCTAATCCCCTTAATGTGCTTATTCCCCAGTCCCAGACTGTCTTCTCTTCCTTCCCAGATGCCAAAAGCCTCAACTGTTCATTGCTGTATCACCAAGCACAGCAACCCCTTTGCTCTGTGCTGCCAACAGAAGCAGTGCTCTGACAACTATTTAAATTCCAAGAGTCTACATCAGAAAAGATAAAACCCACAAGAGACCCATACAACATATGTTATATAATTTATAATTTTAAAGCTATATTTCTTGTTTTAAACAAAACAAGCTTAGCATTCAGGGTTTCATGCACAGGGCTTCTAACTCCTGCCTTCTCTGCTCTGGGAAGCTATTTCATTGTAGAGCCTTTTCTCAAAATATGGCAATATAAATTACTCTGAGTTAAACTCAAGTATGAATTTACAACACACTGTGCACACTGTGTTCCACCCAAACTGTTCAGTTCCATATTTTTACCTGCAAAACTGTGCAAGTCAGATGGCCAAGCTGCCTGGAATCTATTTATAGATTACAGAAGGGACAGTCACCACGCAGGAGCTGACATGTTAATCCCACTCTGAATAGACAGTGTGCAGACACATATTTTGTTGTCCATTATAAATGAGTTGCCCAGAGCCATGTGAACTCTCTACTTCAATTTCTCTCCTGATAAAGTGAATCCTCCTCAGGGACTTGTCAGCGCACCCCATGATCCTTCCCTGCTTACAGACTGCCCAACATGCCACAGCAATGAGCTCCAGACAAAAAGGAATTACACTCTCTTCTCCTAACTGTGGGGTGGCTTTTTTAAAAGTAAAGCTGTTTCCATTTCCAGTAAAACCTGACAAATTGTGCCACATGCAATTTTTATGCATTATGGAAATGGTATGTTGATGTTTTAAATTCAGTTTCCATGGGTGTGAGCCAGACGTGGCCAGCAGTGTCAGAGCACAGCAAGGTGGGCAGTGCCCAGACACAGCCTGGGATCAGGTGAATCTGCAATGCAGCAGCTCAGACACACACACAGGTGAAGCAAGGAAGGTAAGGAGTAAAGCTGACCCTTACTGTTATTGGTGCTGTTGCCATTGAAAGACCCAGCAGCGCTGCTGTTGTCTTTCTCTTTGTCTTGATTCTCAAAGTCCATGTTCAGAGACCTGCAGGGAACAAAGCAAATGCAACAGATGAGTTCCAAACTCCTGTTTAGGCTCATCAGCTGCAGTCTCATTCCCACTGCCACAGCACCCTCCCCCTGGAGAAGCCCTGTAATGCCAGTTATTAGAAACAACACCAGACACAGTGGGAAATTAAAATAACTGAAGTGCTTAGTTCCTAATGAGGCCCCACATCCCAGATTCTGACAGTGAGATCAGTCACCACAGTGTCTGCACTGGGGAGTGGTATCTGTGCTGCTGTTTGTTGTTACCTGATTTCTGGGGAGTGTAGAACATGATGGAAGCACAATAAACATTTCAATTCTCTTGTGAATTTGAACTCTTTCCATGTTCTCATTTTTGTTCATTTCCATTCAAATCTGACTATCAGGTTTCATTTTTAAAACAACAATATTTCCTTCCTCAAAATGTTGTTATGAATGACTCAAACTAGCTTTTAAGTGTCTGCTTAATGTAAGCTCTTACTTCACTGAAAAAATTTCAGCCAAGCCTAGAAAATAACCATATATATATTTTACATGCACACAGAACAGATGACTAGAGGAAGCTCTGAATAAATAGTACAAATTGATACACTTTAATTGATCAATAGGAGCTGACAACACTCCCCTGAGTACCCAGCTCAGCTGTTATTGATTCATCTTCTCATTTTGATACACACAATTTTTTAAAGTTCCAATTTAGCACAGTAAGACAAAAGGACCCCTTTTGCCA
Source organism: Chaetops frenatus (assembly GCA_013400775.1). Taxonomy (NCBI): domain Eukaryota; kingdom Metazoa; phylum Chordata; class Aves; order Passeriformes; family Picathartidae; genus Chaetops; species Chaetops frenatus. The sequence goes on along the minus strand of VZTR01032500.1, from coordinate 327,904 downwards.
CAGTCCTTCACTTTGATGCAGCTTCCAAATTATGCTCTAACACATTTGGCATAACTTTCTGAAAGGGGCAATTTCACTTAAGGTCTGTTTTGACCAGCAGTAATTTCTATTGTAAAATTCTATGTGCTTTTTAACAAAATATCAGCAATCAGCTTTACCATGACAGTTTCTCATTCTGATGCATGTATGGTATCCATGATTTAGCTGCATTTTGATTTATTTAAACGAGCTACAGAGAACCACCAGAAGCACTGTGCACCTCCCACTGTACAGCTCCTGTCTTAAGGTTACAGCAGCATCCAAGTACTTCAATAAAACTTCCAGGTCAACAGGCATTAAACTTTTTTTCAAGTTTAGCTTAACTGTGCTACATAAAGTCAACAAATTCTATTCATTTATCAGACCAGTAATAAATATACCATGGTCTTCTAAACAATTCTAGAGGTGTCGGAGTTATTTCATTGCAGTGCACTGATCATCTACTGCAATGCACAGGTGAGCAAGTCCATGTTGGAGTCCCAGAATCTGGAATTAGGCACAATCAGGTCTATAGGATCAAGACACACACGTATTAAAGACAGAGGGGTTGAACAGTTTCAGTCCATAAAATACAAACAAGAAAAAAGGCTCTTCCAGCACAGAACTAGTTTGTTTCCTTTGCTTCTATTAAGCAAGCGCTCCCCAAGAGTTTTATGAGATTAAAGCAGCTTTTGGTCTCAGGCAAAACACAAGGAAGCTTCCACCTCAGACCCATAGTACTTCTACACAGGTCATGGATCATCAGCTGAAGAGTTACAGAAAACACAAAGAGGCAATGGAGAACACTAAAATTCTAACAAATTAATCTGTTGTTCTTAGCTTGTTCTTCTAAAGATCTCTTTGCTCTGCCCTTTGGAGTGCCTCCATCCTTCACTTAAACTCCCTTTTTCTCCATTACCCATTGTAGCTTTATAATTTTCCTATCCAGCTATAAAAATCTGGGAGGAGGCTGACAGCCCTCCAGGACTTGGGCCAAGATTCAGGCAAACAAGATAATTCTTTTCTCACTGCAGCATTTTGTTCCTATCTGAATTAGCATAGTTTAGCAAGAACCTCACACCATCATTCTCCCAGTGGCATCGGGCAACTCATAACTTAAGGGATTGCTATCAGCAAGAAAACTGGAAATAAAACCTATTAGATCTACTGCTCATAAACAACCTCAGCCCCTCTCTTTTCATTGCAATAGTGTCAGCAATTATTATTACCTATAAATATCCCTGCCTCCAAAGTAAGCATAAATTAGGAAATTACTTTCACTTAAAAACACAGCTGCTCTTCCAAGCCAACCTCTGAATAATCTCCAACTGTTTTATGATTTGGCTCTTCCCTCTGCTACAAATTATCACTAACATAATAAAAAAAATTGAAAAGCAATCACTGAAACACCTTCCAAGAAAGTTAAAAATCATACTGTAAAACAAGATAAAACTACTGGGCTGTAGAGAAATGGCAAGCTGGGAAACATTCACTGTTTTGTTCAAGTTTCTCCTGGGCTCCCAAAGGGAATGTTGAGCCAGCACCTCCCCTGGGGCACTGAACTGCTCCATTGTTTCTTCTGTGGGTCCTCAGAGCTCCAGCTGGTTGCATTTCCAGAGCAGGATTTCAAAGCGAGCGAGTCACCCTCCCACAGGGAGCCCCTCTGGAGGGTTACTCTGAGGCCAAAGGAATGAGTAAGCTGCTGGCACAGCACTGTCTGCAAAGTTCAGATTCAACTATGGATCACTCCACTGCAGAAATGCCTCAGGGAAACCCTGCAGGAGATGTTCTTACCAAACAATGGAGAAAATAGGAATGCAAGGATCTATCTATAGAGGCACCTGCAGATGCAGTTTATTGAGAAGTTCCTTCTTGCTCTACTAGTAAGGACAGTCACCCACTGGAGAGCTCTGGGAGCATGGGAATGCCACGCTGGAAAGCCAATGCTCAGCACACCATGTTCACATGACACTCTGGGTACACCATGTGAGCTACTTTGTATTTACACACACACTTTGGATACCCAAAGCCCAGAGACAGAAAGCCCAGGGTCATCCCACACTTCTTGGTTTGGCTCAAAAGCAGGTATTTGAACAGGTAGATTCTGGGTTAAATCTGGCTTTACATAAGCTGAGAGCCCATGTCTGGGGAGGTGATAGGATAGAAAAAGATTTAGCTGTTACCTGCAAAGTAACGCCAACATTTAAGGCACAGAGAAGCATTTGGACATTGGTGGCTGTCTTGCCCTCGGAGACAGCCTGTTTCAAGCTGAGCTCACCTCTTTAAAAATCCACAACTAACACATCTACTTGCCTGCTCCAGTTTACAGCTCCTAACGGTTTAAAGGATTAGACTGGCCCCTTTGGCAGCCAATAATAAAAGTATGTCAAGTTCAAGGACTGAGAGCAGTCAGAATGTACATGAGAGAGACATTCAGTAGGGCTGGAAGCTAAAACTCCTGACCCGGCACAAATGGAGGCAGGAAATGCTCGTTCATGCACAGAGAAGGGGAACTCAACTCTATCGCTGCACTTTGTTCTGGTTCTGGGCTTTACCCACAATTTATTAGATGCTCTTTTAAGTATACTGAGGGTTTGGGATTTTTTCATTTGTTTTGGACAAATGCTACTTCTATTAATAGGGAGAGTGAACCAAGGCTTTCCTTTGTTCCCGTGAAGCCTCCTGCCCTTAGATTAGATCCACCACACACGTGGATTTTATCCTGATGACTCACCCACCCAATTCTTTCTGATCCTATTACTGCACTTCTGTTTCAACCACTTGCCAGGAATACTACAGTAACTCTACCTGCTTCTTTTCAGTTAAAAATCAGAAACCAAACCCACTTTCTGCAAAGCCAAGGTTAACTAAGGAGCGCTACTTTCTTTCTGTCTTGTGACAGCTCTGCAGGAGATGAGCACTCAAATCCAGATGAACACACCACTGCTGACAGATGAGAATGAGCACCCTAAGCTGTAACTTTTATTTTTCCAGCACATCAGTTTTCTAAGAAAATTCATCTGCTTTGCCAGAAGTTTTCATTTTACTACTTAAAGAATTTCCAGATGAATATAATTTTGTAACTTACTACCACACTTGAATTTCTTAAATAACTTAATTGAGCTCCCAGAAAGACAAGCAATTTAAGTTCACACACTGCTGTTGTTTCATATTGCACTACATTTTCACAACTGAATTTTAATAAATGCTATGGCTTCTTGCAGCCAGATGAATAGTTCCTTTTTACACAACTGCATAAATTCAAATAGATAAAAATATAATTAGTCCCTCAACTATATGCTAATCTGACTCAAAACTTGAAGAAAAAAACCCAAGAAATACAACTTTTGATTACTTTTTTATTCTGATCATCTCTAGATTTTGTTTTCCTAAAGCCTTCTATTTTAATTCCACCAGCAATGCTGATACCTAATGCTTGCTAACAACAGACAGCTCTTGCAAAAAAAATGGCTCTTTCATTATATGACTTTATTAACTTATGGTAGTGATATAAAACCTCATCCTAAAACAGCTGCAGTTTACATCATACAGATCAGCACAGCTATCATCTATTTCAGGAATATTCACAGCAGTTCACAGACTTTGTAGTGAGTATAAGGCCTTTTATCACAGAGCTGTGAAATGAAGCAATGTTCTTCAAGAAGCAAAAAGAAAAACATGATGTATTTAAGTTTTAAAAAATAATACTTTCATATTATGATTATATTGTTTAAATGTCAGTATGAGCCTCATTCCTTAGGTGCCACTAGAGTAAAACAAACTGTGTAATACAGCATGCAAGTCTAAAGGGATAACTGTATTTTCTCTAAACTATACTCAAGTCTCCTAAAATGAAGCAAATTTGATTTTTGAAGACTCAAGCTCATCCTGCAGTAGCTCTCAGATGCTTTACTGGAATTCAACACTAACAGTGTTTCTCATTTCTCTATGAAGCTGTTACTGACACTGGAGCCAAGAGCAGCAGGACCTGGGGAACTCTGTCCTACAGGACTTGTCTGAAATCACAGGAGAGCATTCTCAATCTACCACCACTGGCTAATGTATAGAAAATTCTGCTATGGAAAAATTACCTTCTATCTGTCTCAACAATCCTTTTCTACCCTCTAAAATATAATTTTACAGAGCTGGTTCAAGGACTGACTTTTAAGTTACATGTGCTTGTACCATGACAAACAATTACATCTTTCAGATACTCCAGCTTGCTATTATTTCTTGCTTTTTCATTTCCTTCTCAGAAGGAAATTTTTTTTATGTTGGCTATGTCTGACAAAGATACAATGAAACAAAAAGGCATAAACTGTATTCAGTATCTGATTTTATTTTTACTTGAAAAATAAGAACTCTGAAGAACCTTAAAAAAAAAAAAATCTTACCTGAAACTGCCGTAGACTATGAGGAGAATAGAAATCAGGAAGGTAGACACTTGACTGGAATCCACAAGGGAATATGCCCTGGAATTAGGAAAAAGAAGGCAGGTTTGTCATTATGAGTGTCCATTTCTCCAGTGCTGTTCGCTAATTTTTTTTCTTATTTTAATACAAATAGAAAACTGGATGACAAATTATGGCAGCTCTCTCTGAACTTCTTGTCTCATCTTGAATATAAAACCCATAGCTTGTGAATTAACTTATTATATTCAAGGCTGCAGTGTGAAAAACCTGTACAACCACCAAAGGACAATTCAAAAGCCTTGTGGTAATTTATTCTGAACTCACCAGATGCAGGGGTTTTTTCCTCAAACTTATTAAAATTACTCCAACTGAAGTTACTGCAAAACCTGCACGTCAATAACAGTAACCTGTTTTCTGTAACATTTATTACATCTTCAAAGTGGCAATATGGCAGCTAAGGCTCACTTAGTTGGGGGGTAAAAAGCCCAAACAAACAAAAGAAATCCCCCCAAAACCACAGCCCAAACCTCCCAACAAGCTGCAACATGCATTTATTAAACCACACACAATCACTTCCCTATTCCATCCTGCAGATCACTCAATACAGGATTACTGATGGACATTTCAGCAAGAGGCTTAAACCCAGGTTTATCTTGATTGATTTCCTAATGTACCACACTGTGTTTAAAGCACAGAAATATGAACATTAATGCAGCAGAGGCCACCATGCTGACAGGAGCACAGCAGGCAAGGAGAGGCTCTGGGAGTCACTCTGAAACTCCCAACAGGTTTTCCATAACTTGTGCTAAAGCAATGGAAAACAACAAGAATAATACTTGATGTTAATTGCATTAGTCTTATCCTACAAAAGACATAACTGAATATTTCTGAAACCAACCAAAAAGCCTAATTTCAGCAATGCTATGGATATGGAACAAAGATAATTGAATTACATGATTATTCCAAATTAAGTATCACTGAGCAAATAAAAACTGAAGATAGAAGACCATTAAAGAAACACTCATCCCATTCCCAATTCAAAAGCAATTTAGAGATAATTACCAAACCACTAGACACACAATTTAAAATACTTTCTTTTTAGTATATAAACACAAATGTGAATCTTCTACTACAGAAATTCAATATTAAACATCTCTGATGAACAGACTGCCTCTTTTAGACGAAATTATATACTTGTGCAATAAGCTTTTAAGAAATTGGACTCTACTTCGGTTAATTACCATGAATAACTTCAACATATCCCCACACTAAATGTGAAAAATAGGTATCTTATTTGCTCATAATGGTGATCAACACATAAAGACAAGCTTTATGCATCAAATCCTTTTGGTATATAAGACCTTTAGATACCAGGCTGTGGAACAGAGGTCTAAAAAGCATCTATGAAGATCAATATAGTGAATTGCAAATACATACAACATAATAACTCAGCATTTACAACCAGTGTACACATAAATGTTCGGGTTATACACAATATAGTTCACAGCACATTATTTTCATGCCATGGTTACAGCTGAACTGGCACCAAAGGAAACAGCCTGAGGACAATCACACTGGGTTTATGTCCTGTTTCTAACTCGGATTTCAGAGGGAAGCATTCCCTCATCCAGCCTTCTGCAAAGGGAAAGGAAAACTTTGTATTGTTTGGATTTGAGAATAAATAGTGGAACTCGTCTATTAAAAGAATACTCAGAAATTCAAGATTTATGAGAAAAACAAAATGAATGGAATTTCAGAATGGACTAAACATGGCCAGGGTTTTGCATTGAATTTTATTAACTTCTGTTCATAAAATTTTATCTTCACAAATTGGCAAATACTTTTGAGATGAACAACATTTTCTATATAATTCCTCATTCAGTGACAGCACTGGAGGCTATGATAATTAAAATGCCATTTTATCATAATTTTAAACATGAGTCAAAACAACGCTGTAAATGTTAAGAATATTCATAAAACAGATAAAACAGAGATGATACATGGACCATGGATCAGCCCTGTGCACAATCCATAAGCTTTGTATTAAAAACTGAGGGCCCTCTGGTTTGATGAAAGAAACTGAAGAAATGCAAACCCATGTTAACAATGATCTAACACATCCCAGCCCTGCTGAAGGCTGCACTGGTGCTCAGGACAGCAACCTGCTGATTCTGTGCAAGGCAGAAATGAGAATTAAAGTCCTTCCATCCTGCACTAGAGAACTGCAACAGTGTAATTAGAAACTCATCAGAGACCAGTGATGTTTCCTGACTTCTCCCCATAGAGATGTTGTAGCAGGACAAACTAAAAGCTCAGTATTGGTACCAGGATAATGGTCTGGGGAAATTCACATTCACTGATATTCCAGCAAACAGGGCCAGGGAGATACAGTCACACTTTCCTTCTTCCTGAGGCAGCTGGAAAAAGAACAAGGCAAAACACACATAGTGTGACAGGCTGAATTAAGCCAGCAGCTTGGGCATGTCCAGATTCCATCCAAAGTTTCCAACACAAGTAACCCACAAGCAAACTTGAAGAATAATTTTACAATGTTGAAGTGAATCTCATTGTCATAAAATCTCACATCTTTTAAACATTAAATTTCCCTACATTATTTAAGGTATTGCACAAGACCTGAAACCAGAACTGCCTCCTAAAATACTAACTGCTGACTGGATGGATAGTTCATTAAGAAACTAAAAATCCTTGATCCCCAAAATATACTTCCTAGCATATTAATCTAGGTGAGACGTAATAAGCAAATGACTGTCACATGAAAGAATCAAAAAGTAAGACTACTTCCAAGTTTTTAATATTATACAAAATGGCAGTGTCTTGCAAACCAATTTGTAATTTTAACTGAAATTTAAATAACCTTCTACAAGACCAACAGATTCCACATGCACATAACTGGATTCTCTTACAGGCATAATTTAACCCTGCAAGTTCATATACTCTCAGAGCCAAACAGCATCAGTGCCATGTTCTTCTCAAATGGCATCAGCCAAAACCAAAACCCGCATCAGTGACAGTTTTCAGAAGCTGCAGTCACATTTAACCAGCCTTACACTGCACATATGAAAATGAAACCAGCTCCCTTCTAACAAGGTATTTCTGTAAAACTGTTCAATCTTGGAACAAGTAATGGAAACTTATGCACAAAAAATGCCTGTAACAAGCTTCTGCACAGCTGCCCTTTGACTTAAATACTGATTTTAGACACAATTCTTAGTACTTAGAACATGACAATCTACAAAGAAAATATTGTTCTTCATCCTCATTCTGAAAATTAATACTGGATAAGACAATGCTAAAGGCTCCTTTGAAGACTGACTTCAGTGCAGTGCTCTGAACTGTAACATCCACCTGTGTGCCATGTTACAAGAACAACTCCCAGCCCATTTCCAAACTCCAGCAGATGTGCAGAACACTGCTCAAAATACAATGACAACATTGGTTTTCCCAAGGAAGTAACATTTTTCAGGATTCTTCCACTACCACGCCTGAAATTCAACATCCATTTAAGGAGGCTGGTTTAAGAATTATTATTAATAAAGCTATCAGATTCTTACTTAGTAAAGTAACAAGTAACTAATTATTACACCCTAGTACTTAATAAAACCAAGCACACCAGTGCCTTAAGACCATTTTCTCAGGCATCTACTGAGAGGTGACTTCCCCCCCAATCGCTTCCTCTACAACCTGAGAACTCACTCTGAACCTGCATCTTTACATGGCTGAGATCAATTTTCATAAATTCTCTGCCATTAGGCATCTATTTCTGGCAGCTTCATGGGCAAGTGCTCACAACACAGAGCCTGCTAAGGCATGCCAAGCCAGAGACACAGCAAGCACTGTTCCATAACATATTCTGTGTGTCTGCCCTAGAGCCTGACAGTGAGAGCATTGTCCAGACAACAATCCCAGCAGCGAGCTCTCCAGCCTGGCACAGACTGCTCCATAGACCTTTACCTACAGAACAATTCCAGGGATGCCCAGGCCCTGTGACACACCACCACTTCCAAACAGTCACCATGCAAAATACACCACACCACTTAGAGCTGGCGTTCCAAGCAGCATTCTCCCCTCTTCTGGGAAAAAATGAATAACTTCTGTATTCCCAAGGGAACAGAGACCCACTTCATTCCCTGCTAGGGAAGATGGTAACTGGCTAATGAAAGTTGTCACAACAGTAATAGTGCTACACTGGAGACACTTGCAGGCTCTTTTCTCAGAATCAGCAGCTGCAGGTCAAGCTCTTTTCCCCTGTCCCTCCAGGTGCAAGTTCACCTGTCTTTCTGAACATTCACCCTACAAGGTCTCTGCCATCTGCCTACTGTTTTCCTATTACGTACTTTTTGAGTTTTTTTCTTTTGCATTTCCACTCAAGAAAATCACTCAGTCAATATATGCACTGGTTTTAATGTTTCAGCTCTTCCTTATCACCAGAAGATGAGCAGTTTCTGGATAATAGTCCTTCCAAACCTGCAGAAGGAACCCTTAGGCAAAGTCTGGTGATTCTTTTTGCTCTCTGTGTTGAGCAGTAAGAATCTGCCAACTCACTTTGTTCAACAAGGACCCAAACTAGGAACCAAAGGTGTCAGCAGATGACAGTGCAGGGCATTACCCCTCTACAAAACCTACCTGTCACAGGCAATCTGAAATGCCCACAAGCCAACACAGCCATTACAAAAGCAACTTCTCACCTTTTCCAGTCATCTGTTCTTCTTCATCCCATCTCTGCATAATCACCTGCAAAACCACACACAGAACCAGACTGGGGAACCTGCCTGCCTGAATAATAATGACGAGCAAACGGCAAAGTTTCTCAAGTGATTCAGACTCCTGATCGGGCCCATCTCTGGACATAAAATCAAAGAGAAATGACTTCTCAGTAGCAGCATTAGCTTAAGTACTCCAAAATTATTGCTGAAGACATCAGGGAAGTTTTATGTATTTGGAATAAAAACCTCTTTCTGCTTGTGCAAGTTGCTTACTAAATGTATGATCATAAGAATTCGGCCCATCGATGTTCCAGCAGGAAACATCACTCCCAACTTCCAGGTACAAGAGAAATTATTGTGAAGAATTCTGCCAAGGGGGGAATGAGAAGCCTGTGCACTGAAGTTTCCACAACAATGCACGCTAAAGGCCTTGGACATGAATCATTCTCATACAAAAGCTGCTGTAACAGCAGCAAGGCAAACCTTTCCTGCATATTTACTGTATCTATACAAGAATGCAAACAATAAAGCAACAAATAAATCACACAGATTTGGAAAGTTCAGCGGATGAACTAAGTTCACTAAAGCTCACATGAAGAGAGATTGCATTTCATCACATATTTTTCTTTATCAGTGATTAAAACATAGAAGAGTTCACAAGATTAAGGAAAACAAGACTATAAAAGGATGGTAAGCATACTAGATAGGCTAGAGTACAGATGGATTAAAATAGAAGAGCTTTTGCTGTGTTTAATGGGACCAAATCTACAACTTGCAGACATCACAGAATCACAAATTCACACTAAGAATGTAAGATCATTTAATTCACTGATCTTTCTCTGGGGAGAGACAATCAGTCATGACTGACAGGCATTTACATCACCTGTTGTTTAAAACACTAACTGGTGAAATTAAGAGACTTCCTTGACATTTAATGTAAGTCTTTCTGACTACAATTTTAGTCCACAATTTTTCTCCTATACAGAAGTCCTTTTCAAAACTCATGGAGAGCTTTTCATACTGGCCACATCTGGGGTAAAATGGATCCATACATGAATCTACTCACATATTTCAGTTTCTGAAAGATGTGACTGCTTTAGAAGTGATCACACAAAACTTCAAATACCCTTCAGTCCACATTAAGTCCATGACTATTTACCCAATCAATATGGTACTCTTCACCTGCATTTCAAATACCACCCTTATAATCAAACGTCCACTGTCTCTTCACAAGGTAAGTGACAATAATCCATGCCCAACAAAACATGCATCCCAATTCTCTTTTAAAGAAAATTCCTCATAGGTAGGTACTAGTATTGGAAGAGTGACAATAGAGTATCTCCCTCTCCTTCCCTGCTCTGTACTCATCATTCATTTTCAGAACTTGCTGAGGGCACACATTAAGTGTGAGGGTCCCATCTCAGCTGATGGGAACTCTTNAAATCCAAACAATCAACTTCTGCTGGAAATCCGGTGTTCAAAATCAAGGATGGAAAAAGTTTGCACTCCCCTCCCTCCAAGGGTTTCATGTATTTCAAAGCTTTTTTAGTGTGTTTATCCTGTCAGTGACTGTCTTAGCTACAGAAAAACAGAAAGTGAAGAAATAGCAGTTGGTAAGCTCAAGGCAAGTTGAAGAGTATTTTTGCACTTCCCCTGCCCCACACCCGGTTTTTGGAGCTATCAACTCCCCATAGAAAACAACATTCACCTTCACACTGCTGCACTGACCCCATGCCTGTGGCTTTTTTGGGTCATGCAAGAATGTGCCACTCATGAGGAAAACATTTTCCTGAATCTACCTGCTTTGTAAGCTTTTAAAACATTCTACTATGTTAGTCCTTAAAGAGTGTGAGGTAACTCAGTGCTTAGGGCAATTTATTGCTAAGAGCAATTCATTTCTGATGCTCCAATACCTGGCATTTGTGAGCTGCCACTGTAGAATCATTTATTAAGAGTGCAAATCAAACTCAAGGACTCCAGAGCACAGTCCTAGGGCACATGAAAGAAGAGCACTGCCATGGACATGAAGATCAATTACAGTTAATTGCACAAATACTCATTTTGGCTGGGGGGTGGACTCCCTCCATAGGTAAAACCAATACTACTTTTTTCCTTTACTGGATTCCAGGTCAAGGGTATGACTAAAAAGCCTCTTTCAGCTGCCTTACACGTGTAAGATATATACATATTTAAGAGCCTCCATTAGGCTTGCTGCCAAACCAAAGTTAAATCTGAGTATAACAGTTAAAGGTATAATTTTAAGCATGAAGTCATGGCACCCACAACTGTAAACATATCTCAACACTATTCCTTTCTTTAGTGTGATTCATAGGAAAAGCAAGCAAATCGCTATGGCTTCACTGAAGTTAAAGGAATAGCTTGTTTTCTAAAGTAAGTTTACATGCTCATCTCATTGTCAGGTGCAGGTAAGGTCTGCTAAGTATGAGTAATTCATGGAAATACAGGTTATGTCAGAAAGAAAACTTAAGACAAGTCTAAAGTTAAACAAAACAAAACAACCCAAACAACAACAAAAAAACCACCAAACCAAACCAAAGAAACAAAACAAACAAACAAAAAAAGTAATATGAAATGTCCCACTAAAGCCAGACTTTCCTACACAGACTCTCTTAGGGCTCAGGGGAAGGCATTTCAAACTGTAACCAGAGAACAATTCTGCTGCTTACCAGGCAGAGGTCTCAGAACCACATTTTCTCACTATTAAATACCACATATATATATATTTCTACATATACAATTTTAAATCCCAATAACCTCTCCTTTCCAGAAAGCGGCTTTCCTAAAGTTATCCCTGCAAAACCAAATTCTAAGCTCCCAGCTAAATTGCTAAGAGCAAACACTCCTCTGAGCTTACTTTGAGAGGAAATTGAAGTATCCAGCAAGGCAACAGGAGACACAGTCTTGAAAAAAAAATATTTTCTGTTAAAAACATTCTCCGAGCTACTCCTTTGGTTCACCCGACTGTGTGCCAACAGAACAAAGAATTACATGTTTCACAGTGTTGAGGAATTACAGCCACTGGAAGATTTCCAGATTTCACATTCAGCTTGGAACACTTGTTTCCTCACAGGAATGGGAGCACAACTTCCATCCCCTGCATGGAAGCAAAACAATACTTTACTCGTTCAAGGAGCATTATTCCAAATCAACACAGGATAGTGTCCACGTATCTCAGAAGTACTGTCAGCTCCTGATGTCCCCAGTGCTCCACTGGAACCACAAAATTTGCAATCAGTGGTTAATGGAGAAAAATTAACCAGTACAGCTTCAAATAAGTTGTACTGGACACATACATCTGAGTATGAAGTAGCCTGAACCAAAATAAATATCCAAAAATCATACAGACTGTCTTCGATGTGGTTGTCACAGAAAACACTGCTTTTTTAATTTCACACTGAATGGGAGCCTGGATACATAGTTTTTATTTCTTACCTAAACACACACACAAAATACTTTTTTGAGGTTCCTTATGTTATTGAGGAGGGTGGGTTGGTTGGTTGGCTGATTTAGATTAGGTCAAGAGTTTTGCTCTAAACTTGACAAGTGAAAAAAGATCTGGGAATCTTCCCTCCTTTCTTTCTCAAAGAAAGAAAAAACAAGCAGTCATGAAAAGCAGGGCACGCTTTTGCTGCCAAATATATGTGACCACCAGCCAAGGAAACCTCTTCAGGAGCAAGGTTTTGAAATTGTATCACAAGTTTTTTGAAAATGTGAAAAGAACATCTATACAACAATGTCTGCAATAGGGGACCCCCACCAAAGAAGTATCATTTCAATGAGTTAAATTAAGCAAGAATGTGTGGAAAAACACATTTGATATCAAGACACAGAGCTTGTTACTTGATTTTGTATTTTAATTATGTCATGTTTGTTTTAATTGAGCTGTATCAGACCAGCCAACTTCTAGAATGCCAGCATTCTACTGCAGACCAGCCCCAGCAAACTGTTGAGCCAAGGCACAGCCCTGGTTCCATTTCCTAAAACTATGATTATTTTTATCCCTTCTTGACAATTAAATCTGAAGGACTCCAGCTTATGATAGGATTTGCCTACATTGGTTTGAAAATCAAAAGCTTGAGGCAGAAAAGTCGATCAGGCTCGCCTGCAAATTGTATCCACTTGAGTTTGCTCACCTCTGACTTCAGAGGCATTAAGAGTTTTGCCAACAAAACCTACTTTTTCAAATACTTGCCACTACAATTAGCTTGGGGCTTGATACTAAAGCTTACTTATGGACAGGAGAAGAAAGAAGTGGAAAAACCATCGCAGCCCCATTTTAGTGAGGCGCGTTTTCATTCAGGCCAGCAGCTGCACGAGCAGCAGGTGTGACGCAAAGAGGAAAGGAGTCAAGATGTGGCCATGGACAAGGTGGGACTAAAATCTTTTTGGGAACAGCTTACAGTTAAATCTCATTAAGCACATTGTAATACACACACCTGTAATCCAAGCTTTGCTGGAGCTAATGTGAATTAAACAAACTAACCTTCCTATCTTCCTGTAACTAACCTTCCATACAGAAGTAAGCGCTGCTTTAATTAAGTTAATTTTCAAAACAGACCATAAGTACTGTACTTGCTGCAACATATGATAACATTTTATGATATTTTGTGCTACTTCTGTCCTTTCAGATTTGTTTTTCACTAGTAAACTGGAGACAACTTTGCTCCAGCAGCACAGCCCCACCACAGTACACCTCCAGGCACTGGCCATTCTCTAACAATAAACCCCAGCATCAACAACAAATGGGGTATTCAGTGAGGTGCAAGAAGTAGCCATACTGTACTGGCAAGGGCCAAACTATCAGTTTGTTTAAAAGATGTTTGAGAATGAGAAAAAAATACAAAACCCATTTCCTGAACTAATTAAACAAATGATTGTCTTTGATTGTCTTCATAGTTTATCACTTTACAAGACTTCAGTTTACTTTAGAGGGTAGATTCAAATTTTGCTGTAGTACCACAAAAACTGCCAAATAGAAGTTTGAATACAATGTTTTTGTGGAAGAATTAAAATCAGCAAATATCACAACAAGATGTAAATATGTAACTACAACAATGCACGTAAATATATGTATGAGACATCTGACAAAGCAAGAAAGTAGCAGCTTAGCCACAAGAAAGAACTGACCACACAGGGAGACTTTCCTCATCGAGAAAACTCCTTCCACCTTCCACAAATAATCAAGAGGAGGACTGGAAGGAGGGAGAAGAGAGAAAGTCAAATCAAGATCTGTTACGCACAGTCCTCTCTTGCCAGAGCCACAAGTATATTTCTTTATGTAAATTTTCAGATTCCAACAGACCAGTGAACTCTGCAAAGGTCAATCCAATATTTAGCCTACCACAAAGACTTGCTGAAACAGCTCTTCTATCTAAATTACCACTTTCAACTGTATGAATTTTCAAAAAATAACCCTTTTTACATCAGGCAAAAAGGCAAATCAAGGGTGTGGTTACTATAATTTAAGTCTACAATTACTACTGTGCAAGCTGTCTACAGTTTTATCCTAAACAGCCTCATCATGATCCAAATACCACCGTGTTTCAGGAATGGCCAATTGGAAATGTCAGTGCTTATCCTTGGCACAGGAAAGTTTTCTGCAATTTTGATGGCTAAGACCTCTTAGGGTTATAAAAATATCAATTTCTACCCCAGTCATATATACAACCTGGAGTTTTCAATCATTTGGTGGTACACCTCTGCATCACACAGAAGGGTGCTCAGCACTGGTTTTCATTATATGGCACTTATTCTAATTGCAGGAATAAAATAAAAACTTCCCCACACCCTAGGCTCCCATCTATGCTTTGATCTCTGTAAGACTTTTTATACTTAACAGAAAATTACATTAGAATGACTACAACCATATAAAAACAGGAGGATGCTCCCTACTTCCAGTTTACAGTAAAGCACGTTCCCCTTGAAGAACGAGTCCCAGCCTCTCCCACACAAGAATCCCCCAGTCCCTGAAGCCCCATGCAAGGGACACAGGAGATGTCTGTGCCCCAGCAGCTGCTGCTGCCAGCCCCAGCTGGGGCACAGCTCTCCCCCTGGGCTCCGAGCAGGTGCTGCTCTTACAGAAGACCTGGTGGGGCAGGGTTAGAAGCAAGCACAGCGCCAATGCTGACAAGCAATTTCTCTCATGACTCAACACTGTTAACGCAGCTGCCACACCACAAGTTCTACATTCAGCCAACAGATCTCAGAGGACCCTACGCTGTAAGTTGATAAAACGTGGGAGTTTCTGTAATTTGGAGTTAAATATTTGTCCCAGTCCTCACTGCTGCTCCATCTGGACCTGGAAGACAGTGGTGAGCAATACCACCATCATCAAATACCTCATCTCTGCCTCACAATTAAGAGATTCATATTTACTTTGCAAGTCATTGCCAAACAATTAATGTACCACCTCTGACAGTGTGCTCCATAACACTGTCTACACACACAATAAATTATGTTTTCACTAAAAGAAAAATAAACAAACAGAACCAACTCCAACCTTCTCTCAAACAGTCAGAGAACATCAAAACAAGCTCATAAAATTTGGCATAATCTTACTTTTGAGTATTTTCAAACCGTGACACTTGGACTTTTTTCTAAATCTAGAAAAGTGGGATAGGAAGACTTCAGCTCTACACTTGTTCATGTCAAGAACTACGAGAAGCTACTTGGGTCTGTAACAGATGCAAAGCTCTACAAGAGTATCAGCTTACTTTGGCAGACACAGGCACAGAAGTCAAACTAAGTTGAACCAGTCTATTTTCCAAACATACAAATATGATCAAAAGGCACATTGATATAAGCCGAAAGTATTATCATTATTCCTGATAACACAAGAAAAAAGTGCTGGTGGAGCAAAAATGAGCTTTAGGACGGCCAAGGAACTACAAGCAATGATCCAGGAAGCTTAAGATGTATTTCCTTTCCTCCTTGAAGCAGAAACACTGACTGAAACACCCCTATAACTTTCCCATGTAAGTGAAAAGCAAGGCGTTTAAAAAGAAAAAAACAAACAACAAAACAACAGAAGCAAAACCCCAACCCTTCCATGGTGCTAGAACGAAAAGCCTGAAGTAAAATCTCACACTTGTAATATTGTAATGATAATATTTCATAGTTCCAGTACTTCATTTTTTAAGAATAATGCACTGCTGTTCACAAAACCAGAAATATAATTCTAAAATAAAAAAGCAACATCATTTGCTTTTTGAAAAGCAAATGCAAGGCATCTCCTTTAAACAGGAAATAAATTTGGATCTACATTACCAGTATGTCAAAGAGCAGCTTTTCACTACTGAATGGATCCCACCCAGAGAGAATGCACAATGGCGTGTTTGAACACATCACGATTCCTATGCTTACACAGGCTACAACTGAGGCAGTATAAAGGGGAAATTAAGTTTAAAACTGGGAATTTCCTCCTGTTCCGATGCAACTCACACCCATAAGCACAAGACACACTCCACAAAGTCTCTTAATCAATGGGAATAAATTACTATTTTACTTAGCACAGAAGGACAACCCAAACAAGCAAATGTGTATTTATTGGCGGAAGAAAATTTCTGAGCATAAAGCACCAAGATGAGACACCACACACAAGTACAGCCAACCAGTGCAAGGTATCTGTGCCAAAGGCTGGGTGACTAAGGGTAGCATGAAGCAGGAAACAGAACTTCAGCTTCAATTGTTAGCACAGCATTAAATGCATATAAACAGACTCTAATGCAATTAACTTGTTAAAACTGCATATGATTTACTACAGAAGTCAATTAAGGTTTTACATTATGAGCATTATAATTTCCCCATACTAGTGAGCCTA
Organism: Chaetops frenatus; assembly: GCA_013400775.1. NCBI lineage: Eukaryota > Metazoa > Chordata > Aves > Passeriformes > Picathartidae > Chaetops > Chaetops frenatus. The sequence goes on along the minus strand of VZTR01032500.1, from coordinate 310,910 downwards.
CTAATGTCAGTATTTTGGATAGACACATTCTTTTTTCGTGAGGTGTTCTATAATTTCCATTCTTTTGAGTCATGTGGTGTAAGAGCACACAATCCATCCAGCACAGAAGGGAGAGAGGACTGCTGAGGGGGAAGGCAGGCTCAGGGTATGAATTTAGTTTCAGTGTGAGCAGAATTATTAGCCTGTCACTGGGATGAGTGCAGAGAAGAGTTTCTAAGATGACTAGGAGAGATAGGAACTGGGTTTATTTAGTCTAGAAAAATACACACTAAGGGGAGAAGCCGGCTCACAGGCAAAAGGAAACACCACGTGGGAGAACTATGAGATTAAAAGGACCTAAAATTTTGTTACTCGCAATAGGGGAATTTACACTCTTTCCCAACACAAACTGTAAACTGATCCAATTTCCCCCTCAAATCCAATTTCTTTTTCTAATTAACATCTCCATAGTCACAGGAACACTAGTGACAACACAAGAAGGGTAGTTCTCCTTCAAAGTTTCACCCACTGCTTTTTTTTTGGGGGGACGACACCAAAACCCAAAGAACACAAAAACCAAGTGGACCAGTTCCAAATGTATTACCCAGTATGCTCTTTTCAGTCTTGAGAAACAATAAAAAGAAGGAGAACATGTCCTACTGCTCTTTTGTACTCACTTATTCTAAACAGTAGAGGTTTAATTAAATGATAATGTTCAGGGATTGTTAGAGGCATCTCACATGCTGAGCTGAGCCTCCAAACACTGAAATGCTTATTAACAGCAAATTTTCTTAACGGCAGCTGTCATGTCCTCAATATTGCATCACACAAACCTTTTGGACAAACTGAGTAAAGGAGTCTTCATGTACAGGACCAAATGAAATCTCCATCTGACCAGCATCAAATTACAACCACTTGAAAACTGAACTAGTTTTATCAGAGAGATATTGTCATTTCATTATGTATCCTTCTCCTTCTACAAACACACAACTGAAATGTACACCCCAGATCCAGCACCAGACAACACACAGGCTGACTCTGTAATACTCTGCAAGCCCAGGGATAATCAGGTTTGAAAACTGCTAGAAATCCAAAACAAAACTACAAGATTATTTTTACTGGACAAAATGTTTGCCTTTTAAAAAGCAAATTTCTAGGTAAAGGCATTGAGATAAATTACACAGGAAAGTAAGTTCTCTCCTGTTTCAGGTCACCCACTAATATGCCCGGTCATTCTAAATACACATTTCATTTCATTAATTCAAGCTGTACTCCTTTAATGTGTGTTTTAGGCTAGAGAAACTGCAACATAGCAGAGCAGAGACCCACTTCTAAAAAGAAGTTTTTCCTTCAGTATTCATTAAATGTCACAGCAGAGTCAGATTACATTTAGCATAAACCTAACCCAGACAAAACGCCAGCCTCTGCCCTGACAGGAGCAGCCGCATCAGATTTTTCAGGTGTTGGGAAAAATCATGACACTTCCAGCCACCATGGATAGAAAGGAAAATACATAAATGAGAGCCAGGTTAACTTCTATTCTTCCCATCTTTAACAGAATTGCTTTGAAAAGTGTGAACTGACACTTTAGGATGAATCCTGAACCCACAGAAACAATGGTCTCCAGTTTTGACATTAACTGAAAATAACTTGCCTATGGATTAGGGAATTAACTTCTCAATTAATTCTTTTACGAAAAACACAGAACTGCTGGGCTCAATAGGGACGTCCATGCAGCAGCATGGAAATGCAATGTTTCAGCAGCAGGCTCAGAACAACTTAATATATGCCTGGCATCCAGGAGCTACTATAAAGCAAACATGATGTGGTTTTGAACACAGGCTGCTGATGCCATAGTAGAAGACTCAGCTTTCCAGGAAATTTTACATGCTGGAAGTCTAAATGCTGATCCTTCACCATCTGTTTCAATTCACATTTTCATGTAATGTATGTACCAAGTAACAAAATACAAATCAAAGTGAGTGACCAGATTTAAATACTTCAAATAAACAAAACAGTCTTTTCAACTCAGCAAGAGTCTCCTGCTACCAACATGCAAACAAGTGAAATCAAACTGTATTTGTGAGGAGGAGCAATCTCTTATCACAGCAGCAAATACACAGCTGCAGAGAAAGAAGCTTTTTAGCATGTAGAGTTTTGATATCCTCAAGAGGTACATAAAACACCTACATATCAATTAGTTTTAAAATTTGCCTCCCACCAGAAGTAGATTTACCATTTTATCAACAATATTAGAAAACTGGAATAGTAACTAACATCTGAAAATCTGAAGATTTCCTGTTTAAGGAAAAAAAGAGCACAGAGGTAAAGACACTCAAAATATACTGAGAAAATGAAAAGATGTCACAGTTCTCTAAGCAGCACCTGGAAACTGCTATGGGGGAAAAATAACCCTGAGCTGGAAATGTGATGTCTCAGCAATCAATATTTTCATAACATAACAGCATATTTTCATAAGACTTTTGTTCTAGCCATTCAAGGTCCAAACTAGGCAGCCAGGACACATTTTAAAAGCAGAATTCTGTATAATCAAGGGTGTAAGACAGTCCACATAAAAGAGAAGTCAACCTCTTTTTGAAGTCATTTCAGTTTTAATTCATTTACTTTCACAACTTACCTTGAGGGTTTTTTCCAATACACATACCATATATATGGGAAAGACTTAAAATCATTACATACAACTTGAATTTTCTACCCCAAACCCTATATTGTACCTGTACCATTTTTTAAATTAATGAATCTAGAAAACAGTTTAACACTAATAGAGAACAATTTTCTCCAATCAACTGANTTTTTTTTTTTTTTTTTCAGAATGCAAACACCTGGAGTCTTAGAAACATTTCAAATATACTCCTTTTGTCCCCCATAACCACTCCTAATTTGGCACCTCTGCTTGGTTTCATCCCTGCTCTGGATTCCAAAGTCTCAAAGCCACCTACAGAAATACTACAGAGCTAAATCCTCCTGATACCCTTCTGTAATCTCAAAGGTACTTTAAGCAACAGACCAGTCTGAAAATACCCAAGTGCCCTGGGAAGGCAGAGATTACACTCTGTTGTGTTGCATCTATTTCTGCTGATATTTCTTGCTCAGAAACAAAATGCTTTCCTGGAAAAGGTTCTGTAGTGAACATCCAGATGTTTAACCTTCCTAAAAATAACCAAGTTCACCCTTGGAACAGCCATAGTTCCAGAGCATCCTTCAGGCAAAAACACTCACATCAGAACTAGAACATAAACTAACTCCAATGAAAGTTAAACTCAGGAAAATGTAGTAGCAAGATGGCAAAGCTGATTTGAACATTAGAATTTTTGGTTGATTATTGAAGACACCTACTAAATTTAGACACAATTCACAGTGAGTTTGTTACTTTGCATTGATTCCTGTACCTAAAAACAATACGCTATTTTGAGTCCAAAATAATATTAAAATGCTATTTCACTTTCATAACGTTATTCAGATTTGATTGTACAGAGTGAACAAAGTAAAACGAAAAATTAAAAAATATATCTTAATCATCCTTAATGTTTTATGTGAAAACTACTTTTGCGTAAGAAGTAAAGCACCATGAGGATGTAGCTAACAAATTTTAAGCTGTTTTTAAAACACCATCTCATCACTGTTTGGCACTGAGGAGACTTTTTAAGATTTTATGCATGAGCAACTGCAACTTGTGTTGCACAGGATTAAGCAGAACAACAAAAATCACAACAGCCCAAAGTTTCAGACATTTTCCCTGCCTGTTTTGTTGTCTATATTTTAAGACAGTTCTAAATCAAACTATCTGAAATGCAAGAAAAGGCAAATAATTATGTAAAATTAACGAAGTTGGGCAACATTTTAAAATGACAAAGAGAGAAAAATGTGCCAGAAATGAGACAGATATGATTTGTGAATGAAAAAATGAAGAGAACTTTACTTCAAAGTGAACTTTTTTTACTCTGGACTGGACATTGGTTTGTCCAAATATTTTTCTTTAAGCTCTCCCAAAATTACTTTTAAATATAACAGTATAACTCTTGGAAAACACACTTTCAACCCCAAACCAATTCTAAAAACACTAAACACATAGAGAACCACACACCTCTTAAGGCAAGGGCCACATTTATTAATAATGCTGCAGGAAATGTTGAGGCTGCACTTCTGAAAGTCAGAGCCAAGTTCTCAGTCAGGAACCAGGACTTGCTGGCACCTCAGCAGGTAGATGGGAACAATTCCCCTTCTTTGGAACTGCTGTGCAGTCTATAAATTTGAGATGTTCAGTCAAATGGACACAGGTTATTCAATTCCCTCTTCCCAGGGCACCTGAAGCCCTCCACTTCCAAGACCATGCTCTGTACACAGCCAGTGGAGGAGGAAATGCTTCTACCCAGGGCTGACAAGTGTCCTCTGGTCTCCCCACTCCCTTCAGGTATTTACACAGTCCTAGATCTGAAGTTTAAAATTAGGTTGATGTGAATAATCACCTGTAATTTCTGATATATTTCTGGTATATACCAGTAAGAATTCAATTAATCTATGTAAGTTTTGTATAATAGTTGGTATTTTCTTTCTCTGATTAATAACCAACTGCAAATGAAAGAAACACTGGGATTAAAAGTATGCTTTTTAAAAACTACATACAAAACATGCACACAATCCCCAAGAGTTTTTGCTCAATTCAGCTCATGATGAAGTCTTCATTCTTTTCTCTTTCAACAGCTCTCACTTACTATGTTCACCTAAGCAACCCCATGGGAAACCACAGACATTACTAAATATTAGAAACTCTGTGGAAGGCAAATGCTGGATTTGACCAGGAATGTGATGACAAAGGGTTTGCTCTAGGCTTCTTTCATGTTTTAGAAAGCCAGTTTGCTTTCAGTTCATTTTAGGGGGAGAATGACATAGATTCCAGAGATGTAGTCAGCTATATGAAATCTTGTTTCACAAAACAGAAAATATGAACCACAGTGTCTGCTCTATGGGGAACTGAGGATAAATATCTAATCACAGAGGTCCTTACAAATGAAAACATTATCTTTTATTAAGAAGAAAGACTAGAAAAACATTCTTTTTCAATATGAGGCATTTGATTTTCTGTACTAAATGTGCAACGGCAGTACAACCCAGTTCCAGACAGTGCAGTATGAACTACCACAGTGCCACTGGTAAGGCTGATGGATTTCACCTTTTTGTATTAAACAAGATTTAGTAATAACTGTTTTTGAAGAGAGAAGAAAGTATACAAATTACCCATCAGATTTCAGACAAGATGGAATTTAATTCATCTTACAGGAGGAAAAGAAAAAAAAAGCAGAAATAGCATCTGGTTTGCAATACACAGTCACAACACAGCTCAGAATTATCAGTCTCCACTATTACATGTGGACAACAAAGACACTGCCATCAGCTTTCTTCAGAATTGATACTTCCCTGCTGTTTAACACATACCTTCATTAGGTCTCCTCATTTCTCTTTGAACTCCAACCAACACCAAAATAGTCTGCTGGACTTATTACTCACTTGCCAAATTGTGCAATGGCTTCCCATTCATTTCACAATTACAAAACAGTCTACTTTGGGTTTGTAAGACCTGTGTAAGAAACCCTGCTCAGCATGAAACTACCAGTGATCTGCTCTTTAGGGAACTCACGGCCTTCCCACTTTCAAGGCTGTTTCAGTACTGAGCAGAAGGGTCTCTCTCAACCTGTTTCTCTCTTGTGGAACACCAACCTAGCCGGGACACAATCCTGTTCCTAATCCTGTGCCTCCATAAGCACCAGACTAAACATGTCTGGCCCTTCCCTCCTCCCTTTGGGAGACAGATACCATGAATCAGAAGGTCATATATCTTCATTGGTAAACTGCGAGCTACCTTGGCAGTAACTGTTCTATAAATTTATAAGGCAGATAAATTGTGAGTGTAAGTAAGCTGTATTCCTTCCCTGCCCATCCTTCTGTGCAATTCTAACAATGTCTTAATTAGCAGCATGAATTATTTGCCATGGTAATATGGAGATATTCAAAGCCCAGAATGATAATTTCCCTGAAAGTTCAAACAAGACACTGGCTGAGGACGCACCTCCTGAGACATTATTAGGAAAAGACAAATAAAAATATAAATATCTCTACTACATCCAAGGCCAGACTGTTGCACAAGTGAAAAATTTCTTTACAAAACACAATACAGGTACATGAATGCTGTGATGCTTCTCATGGTGAGCTATGAAAAATATAAGTCACTAAGCCTGGAGAAGTCCAAGCACAACTGTGTTAGTTCCTAACAATGTTCAGGCAATTGTCACAGGCAAATTATGGCAGAATAGCAGTGTCTGTAGCAGTTCATTACAGACTTCTGATGCCATAGCATAAGCCATTCAGTAGCAATTATTTTCTTTCAAGAGGTTAAACAATTATCAATTGCTAAAAGAAAGAAACACAACAAAAAACCCCCAGCCCCAGCAAATTCCCAAATTATAGAAGCCATTCCACCAAATGGAAGCACACACCAGCTCCTAATTCCCATTCTGACTGTAAGGAATGTGCCTTAGTGTGGAAATTACACCTGCTACAGAATCCAACACTTGTTAATAAGCAAAGCAGATAACTGGTTGCCCTGTCACTAAACTCTGCTGCTATCATGGACTTTCAATTCTCTCTTAATGTCATGAAACAACAACACAAATCTTAAATCCAACCAACACACACTCTTCACATTTTCTGCTTAAGAAGAGTTTTTGTAACTTTCCAGCAGGGAAAGCACAGCAAGGAGGGTCTGTCACTGATCTAAACCAGAGCAAGACTTTAAGAGGAACTCAGAACCACATCACCACCACACGGCAACTGAAACACAACAAGCACCTTCCTTCTGCCTTACCCAGGACACCTTCACATTTGTAGGATCTTTCCTCTTGGAAAGAATGGAACCCAACTCAGTTTGGCCAATTCTCTAATTGCAAAATCAAAAGTAAGTTCTGATACATTTAAATCTTACAAAGCAACTTGAAAGAAAATTACTTTTGTGAAGAAAATTGCAAATGGCATTAGAGTTGTACAGGATTTTTATCACCATGTGGTCTTAGCCCACTTGCCTTGTATCAGAAATGGGTGGGTGGCATATCCTCAAGTTTAGTAAGATTTTTTTTAAAAAGCAAAAAAAAGGCCTAGTTACAACATGCTAAAAATTTAACTGAAGACCTCCCTCATCACCAAGAAAACATCCACTCAGCACTGATTACTAAAAATATCTCAACATATATACCCAAGGCACTTTTAGTTACAAAACATCTACTACTCAAAGCAACTTTTGTTTCCAAAATAAGAGCACTACGAATTCCTGTAAGTTGGGCATTTTGCAGTTACTGTCCTCAGGTGTCTACAACTATAAGAAAATCTATATACTTGCTTCATTCTATAGTGCTGAATAGCTTGCACAGAAAACTACAGGACATCACTCCCCTGATAAGGTGCCACACTAGCTCAGATCTCTGAATTCAAATTATTCCTACAACTATTTTTAAATTATTTCCTTTGTTTTTCTCTCTGTACAAACTGCCAGCAAAAGAATTAACAGCCACAGAAATGAAGGATAAGTTGGATCTCTTTGGCTGACTTAGGACATTATTCAGTGTCCAGAGGGGTCAGGAGATTTTGTTATCTCACTTCAACAAATTTGGAAAGACTATAGCACTGCAGCCTTTCCAAATTAGTCATATAGACACTATAAATAGATGGTCATGGAGTTCTAGAATCCTGCTCATCCAAAGCTATCCATTTCCTATGCAGTACCAAGATACAGGACATTCTGTAGCCAGTTTCCTAACAGCACTGAAAAATTCCATTACAAAAAACTTCCAATAGTTGAACTACAATCATCAAAATAAAGGCTACTCTTAGCAACAAGGGATAACAAATTTTCACACCTTACCCTAATGAAAGGAAACTGTATTAGTGTGTTCCAGAAGTGGAGCAGTAGGTTATTTGAACCAGGTTCCAATTGTTTCTAAACAATTGAGTCTTTAACATAAGAAAACATAGCCTGTCTTCTGCTAATGCAATTCAGCCTCATCGCAGACATTCTGCCATCCAAATCCAGAAGTGGTATTTTTCTGAATAAAGTTGTTCAAGATAAAAATGCTGTACAACTGATTGTCCAGCTCCACCCTTCTCCTCTTGGTCCTCTTACAGCCACATTACCCAAGAGTCAGAATGTGCTGCAGAGCCAGAGCTAAGTTCATCTGAAGTGCAGCTGAGCAAGTGCATCATCCTGGGCATATTTATTGTCAACGTTCCATCATACACAGAATATTATGGTTGTCATGGTGCCAGCAAGCAGTCAGAAAAGGAAAATGACAAAAGAGAACAGATTATTATGTGGCAGAAAGGGAGGACTCTCAGGATATACAGGGCAATTCCTATTGGCCTGCACTACTCTGCCAAGAGCTCCACAGCAATGCTGTGCTCGGACTGTCCCTCAGCCCGGCCCGTCTGACACCTGCCAAGGTGTGACCTGAACTCGCTGCTCCATCACTGCACCAAGAGCTGCCACTGCCTCGGCTGAACAGCACAAATAACCCAGCACCACAGACAGGGGCTGTGTCACCTCTGAGGACCTCATGAACGACTTCACCTTGAAAATCTTATTGTAATGCTCTGTAAGACAAATGTGTAAGAGTTTTGGCAGCTTTGCTTGGACAGAGAACAACACACTGTGCAAAAGGACTACTTCAACACTTATCACAACAAATCCTACTAAATCTGTAATCTGACTTCTTATGGGACGCAGAGAGGTGGGTAACAGACTAAACCAAAAAAGTTCAGACCAAAGTGTGTATCTCCATCTGAAGCAACATAGAGAAGAACATACACAAAAAGTACAACAGGTTTCCTAATGAGCACACAGAGGAACACCACTGCTTGATGCCAAATTTGATCACTTGAGCTCATCCAGAAGCCAAAACTAGGAGATGAAGCTGATCCTCTCCGATGTGTACGGTTTCACTCAAGACACACAGACGATACTTAAGTGGCCTAACTTGCTCTCACAGTATTACCTAAAGACAGTCTGTGCAAATTCCTGCTTAACTTCTTTACCTTGTGGCCAGCTCCATCCTTTATCCCCAGGCTCTCACTCTAGCCCTGCTCATCATCTTGCACAGGCATCCCAGAGTTCTAATCAAATCTGCACTCCAAGAGATCAACCTGTCCCAGACCAGAACAAAGCCTGTGCCCAGTTCTGGACTTGGTCACTCTCGACATACCAGCAGTAGAGAAATTCTTCCATCTAACCTTGTTCTGTCTGGAGTACAATACTCACTGTGGTGAAGGACTAATAGAAGAAGGGTTTATTCACATTCATAACACTTCTTTTGTAAGTGACAGAGCTGGTCATGCAGAGCAGAACTCTGATAGCAGAATGTGCTTCAAATCCCATCTCCTCACTAAGTCACTGCCTCCTCATAAAGCAAATGCAACAACTGAAGCAAAAACAGTGGTTCAGAGCAAGAAAGAGCAGAAATACATGTACTAGAACCATACAGCTGGTTTATCTGTGAGATACAGCTGTTTTTGACAATGAATGTGACAGAAAAGGTTAACATACACATACATGCAGGCACTACTGGGTTAACCCCCTAGAACAGGTCCCAGGAAGATACCATAGCAAAGACCCCAGGGTTTCTATCTTTTCCCTAAACTAGGGATCATCACTTTGTAGATTACACAGGTTCAAAAATGCAGCTGGCCTAACTGATGGAAGAATGCTCACCCAAGACTTAGTATACAAAGAGATTATGGTGTCCCTTCATGTATGGAGGATATTGATCTGAGCACTACATTGCTTCCTAGACAAAACACATCTTTCCATCTCAATATATATATTTTAAAAATCTTACTTGGAGATTTCATTTCCACAGCAATTCTTGTACTTAATTTACTATGCAGAAATACATGATACTAATTTTTTTTTTTAAGTTATCAAGACATAGTGGGCTCTCTAGTATGAAAGAGGTTGGTTGTTTTTATCACAGAAATCAGAAAACAGTGTTTTCTCACGTATATTGACTCTAGTGTTTACTTAAAAAGCCAAACCAAAACCACACCTCATACCTGTGACACTTAGACTGGTATTTATTGATTACGTGCTTAGAAATCCAAACTCTTTTCAGCAATGTATTCAGAAGTCAGATAAAAAAATAAAACTAACAACTAATAGTTTAATCAAAGCATTTAACAATCAGGCCTTACAATCAACAAGCCAGAACCAAAGTCAAATTGACCAATATGACCTTGTCAGAAAAAGCAGCTCTGAGTGCTACTGATGAGTTGATTTACCCACATGATACAGGATTACATGCTTTTATCACCACATGCCTGGGTAGAATGAAACGTTATTTTATCAACATTCCATGAAAGAATGAGTTAACACCATCAGCACTCAACTAGGAATCTTCAGTGACAGTGGTAAAAGTACACTCCTGTGTGAGTCAAAGCTATAGAGTAGCCAGTCTGTCTAGCCAGATTTAAGCAGTTTTCATCATGCTGGCCCTGTATTAGACAAATTCACGTTGTCAGACGATGGCTGGTGAGATTCTGAAATGAACATGGCTATTCACAATTGCACCAAGTCACGAGGGAATTCAGCTGGCCTGAAAATACAAAATACTGACTATCAAAACAGGGACCCTGCTTCTACCACCTCCTACTGAGAGGCAAACTCAAAAAAAACAAAAAGGGGGTCTTGAGTTGTCCTGAGCTGGGCTGGCCAGGGTCTGATCACTGCCTCACAACCTGCCTTGCAGGAGAAGCACAGAACATTCACACCCCCAAATGTCAGGGTTAAGGCAGCTGAGTCAGTGCCAGCTGCAGAAAACAGGTAGCAGAATAGACAGAAACTGTTTTCAACAAACACTTGCCCAAATAGCTCAAAAGCTTTTCTTGTGACAACAACAAAAAGTAGGAACAATCTTTAAAGAGGGTGTTTTGGAAATCTTACTAAATTTTTTCCAGTAAAGCCCCCTGCAGAGAAATATTTCTGGTTTATGGCAGACTCTTTTCATCCTTTGATTTAGCTTCAAGGTAGCACACCTTTTTATGTTCTATCTGCAAAATTATAAAAAATAAAGAGAAAGATAACTAGCTGGAATACTAACATCGGGGTTCTTCTAAGGCACTTAAGTGTGATAAAGAGGTTCTTTCTGTTCTGTACCATCTGTAACTGCTTACAGCTGCATCTGCTTTAGAACTAGTCAACTTAGCAGAAAATTAAAGAAAAAAAGAAGTTCAGCTCTTCACAATTTAGCTTTAAAGTTTCCTTTTTCTCGAGGAAAAAAAGCACTCTTTAAACTATTTTCAACATAAAGCTTAATTAGATTCTACTCTTCATCTTCAAAACCCTGCAGAAATCATAATGTTCCCCATGAGAGTTTTTAGCCCTTTGTGGCAACTTCTCGGAGTAGCTATTCAAGTGAAGGTATAGGATCAGCCACCTCAAGGAGAGTTCAGAGAGCGGATATCTTTCCTCCAGCACACAGGCCATCAACCTGAACTTCTAAAAAGGACCAGAATGACCTTGCACCATCAAACCTAGAAAGCAAGACACAGACACACCTCACCTCACCAGCCTGCAACACTGGCTACAGGAATCTGTATAAGCCAGCTCTGTTTGCTCCTTTGCCTCCTGCTATTTCACCAACCTCACCTTTAGCTAACACTGACCTCCAGAAGGGACTTCCCATTGACTAAATAAGTCAAAGTCATGCTACACCTATTTTATCTTGCCAAATGGGTCTGACAGAGATGATGGTGAGATAAATCACAACTGTAACATGAAAGTGGCACCAGTAAAATCACTTCTTTGTATAACAACTCACCATTGAGCTTCGGTCTTATACATCCAATATATCTGTACCAACAGCTGCCTGATACTAACTACAGTAATTACTCAGACTTCACTGTTGAATTTCTACCCACTACTAAAGTTTCCAGATAAATTCGAATCAAGTTTTAAACCTGCATTATCTATCTGACCAGAGAAGAGCTGTCAGATGGCCAGGAGCCAGGGACACCAGAACTAAGACTGAGCAGAGTCATAATTCAGCTGCTGTGTTACCTCTGTCTGCTAATTGCGCTACCGCAGAGTTTCTACATTTTGCAATGCTGCTTCTTGTCCATGCTGTGCTATCTCAACTGGAGTCAGCTGAGCTTATTATTCCAGTAATGACTGAAATTAAAATAAAACCTGAAGATATATACTTCCTACCACCTTAACCCATGTAGAGAATCCCTCTGCAAAACTGTGCTGTAGAGAAACGTGCACCAAATTTACATGCTGAGATCACTTGATTTTTTTTTTTTGTACCACCTGAAACCACACTGCACCATGAATCCATGTGTACAAGTTTTTGCTATTCTAATATGAAGTTGCTATTTGCAATGCTACTGTAATGAGAAAATAGCATAAGCAGAGCTCCCAGACCTCTGTAATTCAGTGAAACATTACCAATTCTTAACATTTCTGTTGATCTCTAAACTTCTGAAATACTTTGAAATATACTTAAAATGATGTATCATGGCAAATTTACTAGAAGCTATCTTCTGGCTAGTTACCAGATGAACGAAAGGACTTTTTAAAGCTATTTCTGTCCAAAACATAGCAAAGTCCATAGAAATGAAGAAAGAAATCCGGACTTTCAAAATCAGCAAGCAGAGAAGCACTGACTGAGTACAACTAAGAGGACTGAAGGATGCTTAGCTTTACCAGCCAGTAGTTAATGCTGCACAGAACTATTTTTTCCTTTTAGATGAACTGAAGAATAATCTAGATTTGAGCCCATTTCTGCAGGTAAGCTTATCAACTCATGGCTAAAGTTAAAGACAGTGTATGAACAGAGGGTGGAACCCTCTGGGTCTCCTCCTGCTTACCCCACACAACCTCCGCTGTGGAGGTGCTTGCAGGAATGAGGTTATGGCATAAAAATGGAAGAGAATAATTACAGTTTCTGACTACACACTTGCTGGCATGGGAAAATAACTTTTTGGGTCAAAAGTCTATGAACTAGCTACAGGAAGTAAAGGAAAAACATCCAAACTTAAGAGTCACAGTAGGAAAAAAAGTAACAGTCAAATAGTGTAATTTTCTCTTCAGATTCCACTTGTCAGGGAAAGCACTACCATATATAAACTCTGAGATAGGATTTTATGCCTTCAACTTCAACATTGTCAACTTCAGTAATAAAGGAGGAATCTTAAACATAACACTGTGCAGTAGAGAATCATCTTCTTACTGCATTCTCCTCTACTTTATGACACTGGCTGTGACAGTTTTAAAGAACCTCCTTTCTGGTATCCTGGGAAAAAAAAGTCACTTCAGCCTCGAGCCCTGTCCTCACTTCAGTATAAGGACAAGCTTATTTCATATATTTATTATTTTGAATCCTGTTGTTGTAGGATATTAACAATGTTTACTTGGTTAGTTATCAAAGTATCCCTCCTAAAAGCCAGCAGAACATTCCGACTTTCTGACAGCCCTGTCTATACCCCATACCACTTAATGTGACACACAGATATGGAGGCTATCCAAGGGAATCTGGGACCTGAGGCGTTGCTCTGGCCCTAAAAAGAAATACTCAACAGAATCTAATAATGAAGATGACAGCAACACAGCTACACAATTAATGAGCTCTGGGATAATGTCATCATGGTGGTTCTTGTGGACAGAGAGACATTTAATGTATCATGAGAGCTGAGCTGCTCTTGGGAAGCACATGAAGGGAGAACCCTGGTCTGGCAGAGCAGAGTATTTCAGGCATAGACACCAAAAGATTTAGAAGAGATCACCAACACAAGCATCCTTGGAAGAATTAAAGAGAAAGGGGATCAGCAAGTGTTGCAATGACACATATGCTCCATTAATCTTATTAAATCATCACCTTTCAAAGTCGGTCTGACTGCCTGGATCCCGTCCAGCCGCACACCAGCTTGTGCTTCACTCCACGCAACGCCCATCACTGCCTGACTCGCTGCAAATTTTAATCCTAATCACTGACACTAAAGCAATGCAACACCAAAAAGAAAATGTGCACAGATTTTTTTTTTCCTACCAATTTCACCCTTGGTTCTTTGTGGAAACTTTCCTCATATGTCACCAGAATCAAATTAGACTGTTTTGACTAAATTACTTGTGCCAATTATTTGCTTTTAGAGTATATTACAATCCTTGGAATCATCATAAAACATCAGAGGGCAATCAGTGGCACCTATGCCACAGATGTTGAGACATCACTTTATCAAAATAATGAAATAAAATAGCTGAAATACTGAAAAAGACCAGAGTCTGCTCTGCTCATTTTCAGATTTTAGGAAATAAAAATCACTGCATTTTAAAAGGCATGACACATTTTTCAAAGTACTTTTTGTAGGAAGTTTTCCTAAGTACCCATTTTTTGGTATTGTGTTCCAGTGACAAATGACTGAATTTTCAGCAACTGAATCTAGTAGTAAAAATGATGGTATTCACCAAAACACAACTTATCTCAAAAGAGCTCAATATCCTCAATTATTTGTCTCGTCATCCCCACAAAATTCCTCAAATTCCAACAGCATCAGGTTGCTTAACTCATACCAAAATCCCAAAGTGCACAAAATAAGCAATCTCCTATGCCTCAGTAGAAGAAAGAGATTCTCTCAGGTCCACCAAACCTCACACAAACCACAAGAACAAGTATTGATATTGGTGGATCCACACACCTAAGCATTCACTTACCTGTGATAGAGGAAATTATATTCAGGTCATCTTCTGTTTGTGGAAATTCAACCTTTCATCGCTAGAAAAGTAGTCTGAACTACCCACAACAAACTGCAGACCCTTCAGTCTTGCAAACCAGGTTTTTATCGTGGCAGGAAGTAGAATCCAGGTCCTTGCCAATCCCAGGCAGAAAGGCATGCCTGCCTCCTGGCCCACCAAATATTTACAGCATTCTATATGAAGTGAAACAGATTTAAGTGGACACACAAAGCTCAGCCTCTGAATAACACATAGCTTGGTGATGAGAACACTCCTCAGGAAGGTGAGAGATGCAAGGCCAGAAACCCTGGGGGATGGAACTGATCTCCTGCATCCTAGCCAAGATCTCCAGTCACCAGGTAAAACTAAAGGAACCATTAACTTCTATTACTATGGTACCCTGTAAAGGTTAAATGCAGAACTGACAGAAAACTTAATTAAAATAGGTGACAGAAATCTTAATTAAAAGAGGTACTGCACACCAGCACCAAGACAATATTGAGTTACGTTCCTCACCTTAATTTTTTTCTTAAAGGATTATTAATATATTACTAAATACAGCCTTACAATTATTAACACTGACAGGAGGATTTTTTCCTTGTGCTAATCAGTCACTATACACATGTACATTCAAGTAACTGTAAACTTCTACTAATCCTATGCTCTTTGCTTTATTTTTCTTTCAGCCCAGAGCTGTAGACAGTGCCTTGTCTACATGATACACAGCCTGAGATAGCAAAAGCTCTAGGGAAGGTAACAAGTGAACAAGTGAAGTGAGACTGGTCCTGAAAGACAAACATATGAACCCTAAACCTGATATTCTCAAATTTACTGAGGTTTAAGTCACTTTTCTCATGCCAGATACTCAAGCACATTCATACAATGACATCCTTGTTCTCAGGAGGCTTCTAACAATCCTTAAAATGGAATGTGGCCGGTAATTTCAGTCCCTGAAAAATGTAACATTAAGGGCCAAACTCCACGTTTGCATGTCAGGATTTCATGACAGATTTTTGACAGCAGCACAACAGAATTTCATCTATGTGCTTTGCAATCTGTTGCCTATCAAGTGCAATATTTTAAAAATTCAGGTGAATTATTTGTTTTCTGTTGTAAACTGCCTCCCATCCTCAAAACATCTTAATTAGTCAGTTAAGGTCTCCCAACCTAAACTGAGCAAACGAGTAAAAAGTCTTGAATGCAAAAAATTATTTTACTAGTACTTGACAAGTTCTGTCAACAAGCTGCTGCTCCTCTTACTCCCTGCCCTCCTACATACACATCTAATCCAGCCAACTAAGACTTGAAAGCACCACCTGAGACTTCTGGAAGAAACTGCATTTTAATTCATGGCAACAGCATGCTTAATTGCAATCAAAGCAAATTCTCAGATCTCTGAATCTAGAAAGACTTCTAACACCAACCCATTTGAATTCTCCCAAGAGCAAAGACAGCACTGTACATTTACACTTATTCCAAAACCCAGTAGTTTTATTGATTACTCTGACACATCATTAGATTTCATTTCCACACCCTTTGAATTATGAAGAAAATCTTCTAAATATATCATTTCACTCATGAAACATTTGATGGCTAATACAAGAATCATCCCACTGATTATAACATTTAAGAGGGAGCTCAATTGTCTGTCTTTAAGATTAGTGACTCAATACAGTGGCTTCTTTTTTTGTTCTTAGCTTGCCCTCCCAGTCTGTCTCCTAATCACCACACTGAGAGGGCACACACACATGGCAATCCATATTACTCTTATACAACACTCTTGGAAAGGAAATATTAAAAAAAACATTGGGTTTTGGTGTAGAAGTCCCTTTCTTCGCTCTTCATAAATGAAAGAAGCTGTGAAAATCTTTTGTGCATTCAAAGGGCAAAAAAAGAACAAAGCAATCTCTATTGCCAGACTGGGCAACAGTAAAAAGGGAGGGGGTGTTACATCAGGCCTTGAAAAACACTAAACACCTACTAACCGAAGATAAACAAGATACAAATGGTGTTGTGCCTTCTCAATAGGCTCCAGCACAAAAATTTCACCACAAAATGCTAGAAATTAAGGAAAGACCAAGTATTTCACAAAGTAATGATCTAGGTCTTGGTGCTTCCATACTCATCTGCTGTCATACTTCCAACAGCCTGATGCCTGGAGATAAGTTTCTTGGTATTTACTAATCTCCTACACACAGACACACACATGTATATATGCTTTGCCCATACTTATTCCCTCCTCTGCTGTAGCAAAAACTTTGTCACTACCCAGTTCCATTTCCTTGCTGGAGCACAGACAGGAAGCAAGGAGAAAATGGGTATACAACAACCTCTTTCCTCTCCCATTCTATTCCATTTGCAGAAAACTAATTTTAGCTCTTATTTAATATACAAAATCATGAGCAACCTTGCTATGCAGCAGTATCATACCCAGCTCTCCTTTCCTTCTATTATTGCAGGAACTTGACAAAGAAGTTTCTCTACTCACTACTGACAAGTATTCGATTCAAACACCCTTTCTTTTTTAAAAGTCCATATTCTTTGAAAGATTATTTCCATCTGGCACTTATCCCACATTTCACATTAAAATTAGTTTTTCCAGGATGACAGTATTCTTTTTAACCAGCAAAATTCTCAGCAGAGCCTCCTTAAAGGATAAGACACCTCTATCTGAAATATTGGCTCAGCAAGACTACTTAAGACACTAAAAACGAGTTAAATAAAAGTACATATGGTTATAGGTGTGAGCGTTACTGAAATAAAAAGATGTTGTCAGAAGAAATACCATACAAGAACAGTGTCAAGAGATAACTCTTGTATTTAAAACTATTAAAGAGATGGGGAAAAAACATAAGCCTCTCCTTCTTACAGTATCTTAATAAAAGAAAGTAATTGCATTCGGTTCACTTGAAAATTAAAAGAAATATATAAACCTACTTTAAAATCTCAGATTCATATTTACAAAACAATAAATACAGCAATATGAGAATTAGTTCTCATCTCTTCAAAACAACATCATTAACAAGACTGTCAGCCACTGAAATAAGCCCTATTTTGTGTGTTTGCCAGTGCTCGTGTCCACTAATCACAGCTGGCAAGTACCTTTTTTCAAGGTATTTTTAACACAACTGAGACTTTTTAAAAAAAAGTCAAACCCACAATAAGCCTTTATCATACCTTATGAAGCTACAGCGGTTCAACAACGTGTGCAGACAGTTATGGACAAAAAGATGTAATCAAGCCTTATGCACCTGGACAAAAGGGAAGCGTTACTGCAGCTGGGAGCCAACTGACATCCATGCAGAGACAGGCATGTGAAAGGATTTTTCTTAATGCCAAATTATGCATTTTCAGATGTGAAATAAGGTATGTGTACAACAGCTGGACACTACACCACAGAACATGCCTGTTCTCAGAAAGCTGCCTTTGAAACACAGAGAAAGGGCCAGGTCTGGCAAACAGACAGGATGGGATCAACCAACTTCCAAACTGAGCTCCTGCACCAGCTCCTGGGCACAACTGCACAACTCGGCTGCACATGAGCACCTGCCTCCTCAGGTGACAAAATGCACATTTTTCCTAAAAGTGCTAAAGTGCAATTTTATGCTGAGCTGCATTACCACAACTGCAAATAAACTGAGGCAAGATTGTTGTTAGAAGTGTAAATAATAAAATATTACAGCGAAGAGAGCATGACTGAAACTGGATTTTTGCTCTGTCCACTGCTCCCATAGCTCCCAGGCAAGGCCGATTACAGGTAAAAATGCAAAGTGACAGAAACCTCAGATCCATGAGGACACCACAGTAAACACAGACACAATATTACAGTGTTTTAAAGACATAAGCATCATGTCCTCATTCTGCTAAAGTCAGTACTGTAAGAAAGAACTGCCACTCTTCAGATCCACTCAGCATGCAGTGAACACCTTAAATCCCAATTTCTTTCTCCTAAAATATGCAACTTACAAAAGAGCAAATCCTTCTCCCAGCCTCTGCTAAAAATCCCCCCTTTAGACTACTACTATGGCAAAGACACTCATTCAAAACACCAATTGAGTTAAGATCAAAATAATGTGTAACTGACACTTTGTTTCATTTACTTCTTTCAAAAAAGCTGACAAATCCCCGAGTTTATGAATTTATAATTTCATTCTGCAATTAAAATACACTAAGACACACTTGTGTGATTTACATTAAACTGCCTAAATCTATACCAATATTCATTTACTGTGTCGATATGTAAACAATCTTTTGGGTCAGATGAGTTGTCTTTTCACTGCTGTTTTAAAGCAGAGCAGATCACTGCCTGAACTGAGCTTGTGAAACAAAACAAGAACATCTAAAAAGCAGAAGACCAATACAAATACTGGTTCTTGACAAAGAAGAGACAGGAGAGGGAAGAAGGGGCTGCCAAAGTCTCAACATGTAGGCAGAACAGAAATCCCCACTGGGTTCCAAGTTTTGAAAAGTAACTGGACCATTTAGAATAAGGATATTTGTTGCATATTCAATCCCTTCTCCACATTCAGCACACACCAAGGTTAAAAACTAAGATTTAACTCCTTTTTTTAGTAAAGGACTTATTTCAAACCAAGTAACTTTTTTTCAAAAAAATCTAAGAAACAACTCTGGATGACATCACTGGATTTAAAATGCAGTGAGAATATCAGAATAAATTGCTGCAGTGGTCAGGTGAGATGATAGAGATGATGCACAGGTAAATTATCTGAGCTATTTGGGCTGTGATCCACAACAGTACAAACCCCCCAGATTTATAGGAAGAAACTACACCCCATCTCTTTGATGCACTGCCAGCTAGGCCCGAGACAGTGTCAGGACACAGAAAAAAATGCCCTCTCATTTGCTACACTTCGTGTCTTTCCACAGGAACTGGTCTCTTCCTCGTCGTTCTATTTCCTGTACACAGACCAAGCCTATTGTCACTAGGTGAAAACACACACACACATGCCACCGACTCACCAGCCTGCGCTGGCATGAAATCTCCCTTTAGGCAGAGGTGACCTGCAGCCTCACAGCCGTGAACGAGGTCCTGTCCCTCTCCAGGCCTGGCGGATCGCAGCGCCGGCCGTGCAGAGATCAGCTCACACGGAGCCCTCCGGGACAG
This sequence comes from Chaetops frenatus, assembly GCA_013400775.1. NCBI lineage: Eukaryota > Metazoa > Chordata > Aves > Passeriformes > Picathartidae > Chaetops > Chaetops frenatus. The sequence continues at coordinate 291,021 of VZTR01032500.1, read as the reverse complement.
GGGGTGACAGCCACGCCAATGCTCCCGGTGATCCTCTCCTGCTGCCCGGCTGTCGGCGGGGGGGATCCGCACAGCCCGGCCGCCCCGTCCCTCCTCCCTTTCCCCTAATCCCTCCTCCTCAGCCGCGCTGAACCCTCAGCCCGCAGCTCCTTCATGCCCCGGGCCCCGCCGCAGCCCCCC
>VZTR01032500.1:262424-290276 GCA_013400775.1 Chaetops frenatus | reverse complement strand
TGGACGGAGCTTCCTCCGGCAGAAAAGCAGCGCGAGCTGCGGGTGGATTTTGGGGCTGCGGGCTTCCGGCGAGGAGCCGCGACTGCCGAGCGGGCGTTTCCTTTCCCGCAGGCGCCCCCCGGCCCCGCCGGGAGCGGGGCAGCTCCCCCGGGCGTGCGGGATGCCGGGGGAGGGGGGCGCGGCTGGCTCGGCTCGGTGCTGTGGGCTGGAGCGTGATCCCGGTGCGCTCGGGGTAGCCGGGGGCTCCTCCCGCTGCCTTCCCGCATCCCGCAGGAGTCCGTGGCTTCCCAGGAGTTTGCGCTGCCGCTGTGGCGCGGGGGCTCCTCTGAACCGGGGCTGGGTGCTAAATCAGCACCGCGCAGGTGAAATAACTCGTCACTCCGGTGCTTAATTCATCAAATGCACAGGTGTTTCTGGAGATTGCTGTATTTTTGAATTTGTGATCTTTGAAACCAAGTAAAATCAATAGGATCAAATGCTGAAAGTGTTTTTTTTTTAAGCAAGGAAAATAACATTCCAGATACTTTGGCAAATAAAAATCACGTACTTCATTTTATCGCCAGCCCTATATTAAACCTGTGCGAGTCTCAGGCAGAGAAACTGCTGCATCGATACTGGTCTTGTCTGTTTCCTCCCTGGTTTCTGCTGCCAAACCCTCAGCCCTTCATTATGTTTCTGCCAAATGCAGAACTAGTGCTTTTCGCTCGGTTTGCTCACGTGAGTAATCCTGACCTCCTGGGAGTTCACTTGCAGCAATTTTGTGCAAGTGGGGCTTTGCAGAGCTTGGATCAATTGTTCCAGTCCAGCTGTGCATTCCCACTCATTGTCCCTTTCAGTGTGGGAGGGAGAACAGCCAGTCTGAACATACAGTTAGAGGTGATGTAACTGCATCAAAATAGAAGAACAAATGCCTGGGGCTGGTAAAAATAGGTGTTTGTTTTAAAAACAAGTATAGAGAAATTCTATACCTCAATAGAATTTTGTAAAAATCTTCCAAAAAATAATGGGACATTTGGGCATTCTCATTGCATCTACAGGGATGCCAGATGCCTCTGAAATTTGGAGCCCACTTTAGTTTGTTTCTATTAGTGGATTGAATAAATCATTCTCATGCTGCCCATCTCGTTTATTCTCTTAAATGGAAAAACCTTAGGCTGGTGTGGGTCATGACAGAGCATTAAAAGTAAGGAACATCTCTGTTCATCTTTGTTATTTCACTAGTGGCTGTGTAATCCTGGGCAGATCACTTCATCCCTGCTACCTCGGCTCCTTCCTCCATACAGAGGAAACTGCAAAGTGTTGCAGCCACCTGAAGTTTTGGGGAGCTGCAGGAGGAAGATGCTGCATGTGCAACACAGGTTTACTTGGTCTTGGTGGAGGGAACACCTGGGATTCCTGTGCTCCAGTTAAACAAGGCTTTTATTAAGATGGTCCTGGACTCTGAGGGTTTCTCCCCCTGTATCCTTATGCTTTCAAAACAAGTGATTTGGGTTGTGTCACCTCAGCATCCAAATCCTCTGTGATTTTCACAGCCCTTTGGCCTTATGGACAGGGATGACCTTGGAGCTCCCCAGATAATCAGCACTTTACCCACTTCCCAACATCTGTTTGAGAATGGCACTTAGCAGCCATGAGGTGGAAATGCTCAGAGTACCGTGGCTGACTGGGTCATGGCATCCCTGCTGGGGTCAGGTGTGGCAGCTGGCTGTGCTGGGAGGATGGGAGGGTGAGGAATGCTAAATTTTCCTCCCATCCAGCTCAGGCTGGACTACCTGGAGAAACTTCTTCCCCTGTTTGGTGTGTGCCCTCAGCTTGCAGCCATGCACAGTGCCTGTGCCCAGCTCGGTAGGTCAGAGAGCTTTGGTGCATGTGATGCACAGAGAAGGGACGAGTCACACTCAGAACTGGAGCTCTGGGTCCACAGCCCAGTCAGTTTGGGGGAAACTCTGCTGTTCCCACATTCACATATCCCCTGTCCAAAAATTCTCAGGCTGTGGGTAGGATTTGCACAATGGACAAGTTCCCTGCTTTTGTTCTCCTCAGCACAGCAAAAAGACCTGCAGAAATGCTTAGATAATGAACAAATAATTTGGAATCATCACTCTACTGTGGTGCAAATCTCAGTGTTTGGAATGCCTGTTGGTGCTACCTTTTTCATTGATTATAACAGAATAAATGTAAGAAGCAAAAAGAACTTCTCAGTCCTTTTAAATCAATGCAGGGAAAGATAAATCAGGGCTTCAGCCCTGTCTTGATGCTAAAGAGCCTTTCCTAATTTTTTTTTGCTGACAATAGGATGTAAAACTGATATTGGTATCTATGAAACAATATCCCTGCTTTGTGTTCATATTGAAACAGCTTCCAATTTCTCAGTCTTGCAAAATTTCCAGCACATTAATTTGGCACAAATGATTTATAGCTGATGAGCAATTAAAGTATAATTCCTTTCCAGCATCTCAGGCTTTGTGACTAGACTATTAAATGATTTTGCAAGCTTGCTCTATCATTACAGGATAGTGGTGGGATGAATTCACAGGAGAAATTTATTCCTCCTTGCAGACCCAGCATCTGCTCTCACTGCAAATGGGAGCACTGCTCGCATTCCTCAGATCATTTTCTCAGCATATCTTTTGTACAGTCTTTCTTTGGACCTACAAGAGAGCTTTAGTCTGAATTTCAGTGACAGTTTACTCTGACATTACAAGGTTCTCCCAAAATACCTGTTCTGCTTGGAACCTTTGATGTAGACTGATGCTTTACTTAGACCTGTCAAGGTATTCCAGAACTAGCAGCAAACAAAACCATTTTAAAATTTATTTTTATATTTGGAAGGGCAGCTCCCAGAGGCAAGTGTGGTAGAGAAAAATCAGATGAAAGTACTGGCTACAAAGAGTCCTCACCTCCAAGTTGTTTAAATGTCAGCAGATGACATTTAGCTAACCATGTCTTGATTCTCCTGCAGTGGAGGTGGAAAGAACCAGAGGAGCTTCATGTAGACACTTCACCTTTCAGGAGAGGACATGACAGCTATAGTTGTCAATGCTGCTTTGTTTAGGAAGGAACAAATAGCATGGAAATGAGCAGAAAAGGAAGGGGAAAAAAAATCAAGAGATCCACTTCTGACTATATAGCTGAGAGCTACACTAGGCTTGTAAGATCCTTGTGGGATTCCCCTTTATAAACCTAATTAAAATGTGCACTGACCATGTGTGACACGATTCTCTTCACTACCACCTAGTGGGAAACTCCTTCATAACCCGACTCCAGAGCTGCTCCTATCTCCACCCTCACCCTCAGCCTGATGGTAGAAAAAGGGAATAAGTGGAGGGAGAAAATGAGAGGTGACTGGGAAGGAGGACACAGTCCTGTTTCCACATACAGGCAGAGGAATGTGTAGGGAAAGTCTGTAATTTAAACCCATTCTGCCCCATGGATTCACCACACCACAACCCCAAGCTTTGCATCCAGCCCAGCCCACTGATGAAAAAACCCAGCTTCCTTCTTGGTAAAATCACATTTTTCAATTATAACCACATATTTACACCAAAGACTACTACATTAGAACATAAATGAGTATATATTGGAAACATTAAAACCATGTGTTCAAGCAAGTCCTTCCCCACTGAGATACTTGGGGTTTGCACAAATAGCTGAAATCCAACCTTATGAAAACAATGTATAAATTACAATTATCTCAGATTTTTCACACTCCTGTGTGCCTTTTGGGACTAAGCTCCCAATGCACAAATAATAATCAGTTTTGGTACTCATGTAGCTTTTTTCTTCCCCAATAATAGAACTAAGTGTGAACATTATCATAATAGCTCTCACATTTCAAGGAGGGGATTATGTTAATGTCATTCAGGCCAGTAAAGCATTTAGCAGTCGCAGCAGGAAGAACAGTAAAATGGTAAAGAATTATTAAAAGAACCATTTCTCCATGTTTCACTTGCTAATGGCAATTTTACCACCCTCTTCAGGGAACTATATGGGCTCCCTCTAGTAGCACTTTTATCATAAATATATTTAGGCTCTTTATCCTTCTCTGTATGCTCCTTGAAGCCACATTACACCGGCTTTGTACCAGCAAATTACTGTATTTTTCATCATGTACGCATAATAATAGATGTAATTCAGTAAATTAAAACATCAGAGGTAAAAATGGTGTTGATACAGGAGTCAGGCTTTGGGAGTCTATTCTGCCTTCCATACTGTTCACAGGACTCTGCTGTCCCTTACTCTGGGTGTGCCCTAGTGAAATAAGCAGAATATAGACCAGCACATGTAAAATAAGAATAATGTTCTACTGTGTACCCATTCATACTTTCATGCAATGTTTTCAGTGTTAAGTAATGCACTCACTTTATTAGATACAGGGGAGAAGAGACTTTGGAACAGTTAATACAAAACCAAATACTGCAAACATGAGAAAAACAAGCAGGTTTGGTGTCTTGGTGTCTTCAAACTTTAAGTTTCCCCTGTTACAATGACCAAGATCATATTAATCAGAGTGACTTGAGAATCACATCATGGCCTGGGAAATTGTTACAATTAAGGAAATCAACATATAGTAAGGACTGGTAATAGACAAAAATGGGTATAGGAAGCCCAAGTCCCCCTATTTCAATTATTCATCCTCAAGGTACAACCCCTGAGTACAATTCAGCTACAGGAGAACATTGTCTGAGTATGGCACTCTGCAGCTGAGCTCTTCCTCCAGCTATAATCTATCTTACCCCCTTGACCTCTGCTATTCTCTCATCACCTCACAACTGCACTTGTAATAATCTCAGAAATCCTTAGTGCCAGGCTATAAAATAGGGATGCTGGATAATTCACAACAGGAATCCCCTTCAGTCTGACCACTAGCTTTTTTTAACTTTTAAGAAACACTGAAAAGCTCACTGATTTTCCTGCACAAAGGAATCTGAAATACTCAGTGAGGCTAAACCATTCACTGGCACAGCCTGGCAGGTTCCAATGAATGGGAAGATGAAAGTGGGTAAGTTTATTTCGTTATTTGCTAATTGTCCAGGCTCCTATAATTTAAAATGGACAACTCTAATAGATCATGAGAAAAAGCCCTTCAGGATAAAGTGATAGAGAATATTTACCTCCTCCTCAGTATTTGAAATGTTTCCATGTTCAGCTAAGCATTCTCCACATGGCATCCAGTTGTAGCATTCAGGGAGGTCCTATCATACAAACAGATGTGCATTTCTGGTTTCATAGACTTCAAAGTTCACTGGTTTAAAAAAAGGCTTCTACAGCTGAAGGTCTTCAAGGCAAGCAGAGGCAGCAACATCGGGACTTCAGGGTGCATAAGGAATCCTTGAAACCACATAATAGAGGCATAATTTGTTGCTATGCTTTCTTCTCTTTACAGCTTCCATTAACAAATATTGCTGTTCTTCGTTTAAACTTAATGATCTGTGTTCCCAGCCCCCCTCAAACATTCAACAGGTTTATATAGCAACAGAATATGGACAAGCTTTGAAACAAGCACAGTGGTAATATTTTCCACCTTGGTTTATGCAAAGGAGACCACCATGCCAAAGAGAGGCAGAGTAAGTAGCACAGAATGACAGCATCTCCTCTGTCACATACTGCAGGAGCTCCACAATCTGATGTGTCTGTTTGCAAAATCCTTGAATTATAAGGGCATATCATGCAGAAATTCTATGTCATGGTTGGATACCGTAATTACAATTGAAAATTACTGTTATCAGCCAGCCATGTTATCATGTCTACCTGAGGGGGAGGGGACAGGGGGAGAAATAAAGGGAAACTGTAATAACAAATCAAATGCATGGAAATAGTATCAACACACTGACAGTACAATGCCAAAAAATGCTCACCATTCTCTAAATACTCTTTATTAAGAGTATGACCCCCCGAAAAATCTTTAGAAGCTGAAATTGTCTTTTTACATTAATGTTCACATGAAAATTTCTTACAATAAATGTTTTTACGTGGACTCGGAATTTTTAGTCCTTTTAGCCACACAAAGTTGTCTGTGTCCATTAGAGCTTTGTTAACGCCCTGCAGGGAGGGGACGTGGTGCTCTGGGTGCCGAGCAGCTCTGAAATAAAAGGCAAGAATTAACACAGTCCCACCCGGTGCCTGGAGGGAGCAGGGTCCCTCTGCAGGAACTCTGTCCTGCAGGTGCTGACTCAGGAGCCTGGAGAGCTTGGCCAGTGGTGGCCACAAGGGAAAGCAGGGGCCAAGGTCTGCTGCAGCATTGTCTTGGGACACTGCCCAGTCTGGGGACAGCCCTACCAGGCTCTGTTTAGCTCAGGCTTGATGGGAGTGTACAGACACAGGCAGCTGCCCCTGGCAAGCTTCCATTGAGACAACAGCTTTACATCCTCCAAGGAATCACTCGCACGAGACACTCGTGCATCCAGTCCACATGTGCACGTCAAGTTACTCCCTAATTTAGCCACTCAAAGTAGATTCATTCATAGCATTTCAGACCAGAAAAGACAATTTAGTCATAAAGGAGATTTGTATTAAGCAATTCCAGCTAAGTCAGGGATCGTGTTTTAAGAAATCACCCAACAGGTGTGAGCAGAAGCTCAGAGCAGGGCTGCTATCAAGGAGGGATGGAAGTGGATGATAAAGGGCGACCACAAACCTGCCCAGAGCACTTGTCAGAAGCAGGAGGGCAGCTGGTGATAGAGCAGGGATTTTGAGCATGACCCAACACCCCTTGATAAGGGCTATCCCTTATCAAATATGTGAATCACAAGCTTAGAGGGGCAAGCCCTGCAATCCCCCGAATTATGTGGGAACACTGCTCCTGCTCGTAGTTGAGCAACAAACACAGCAAGTTTAAATGGAGGTACTACTAGTATTTGCACATCAAGATACCCAGCAAGCCAAAGCCAGAATTGAAAAAGTCACCTAAGACTTGATGCTCTGCCACAGAAGTCAGCTGGAACTTCAGAACAACCTGCAAGTCTTGGAAATGTTCACATAAAGCCAGTGGTGGCCTCCCTCTCTGCTGGGGGTTGCACAAAGGCCAGTGATGCTGCCAATGTGGCTTCCTCTCAGCCCAAAGCCTTTGGCAGGGCCTGACACTGGCTCTACTTCACCACTGCCAGAGCTCTGAGCAGGTTCTGTGATATTCCAACAGCAGAACCATGGGCACAGCTCTTCCTTTTGGGTACTCCACCTCCTTCCCTCTCCAAAACTAATGGCGCCCAAAGTAAGCCATGCTCCTGCATCCCCATCTTCCTAGTTTTCTTTCCATACTCACGTTTCCACGTTGCAGACCTTCTATCCCTTCATTTTCTTCTCCTTCTCTCTCCTGCTTCCCTCCCTTTCCCCCTCCCCCTGCTTTCTCTCCCTCTGCACTTTGTGAACTGCTGCGGCAGTGCTGAAGTCCAAAGTTCAGTAACTTGCTAAAGCACACAGATAAATATGAACCTTGGAGAATTTACATTTGCTCCAATGTAAACAGATAGCCAAGGGTCCCTTTATCAGCACTGGCTCAGGACAGTCGTGGGGGGTCTGAAGTGGCTCAATTTTGTATTTTGTTTTTTTTGGGGGGGGTGTAAAGGCGGGAGGCTGTGCTGTGCCCACTCTCCTGACAGTCGGGCGTGTTACCTCAGGAACATGGTGTAGGGAGGCTGGAAGCAGGATAACCCGAAATTCAAACCCAAGAGACAGCAGGCTGAAGACCATGGTCTCGAAGCTGACTCATCTCCAAGTGGAGCTGCTGGAAGCACTGCTGGAGTCGGGGCTGACCAAGGAGACCTTGATCAAGGCACTGAGCGAAGCGGAACCCTACGGGCTCCAGAGTGAGAGCCAGCGCGCCATCAATGCCCTCCAGACTGAGAAAGGGGAGCCCTGTCCCGACATCCCCAACCTCCCCAACGGAATGGGGGAGTCCAGGCTATCAGAAGATGAAACCTCAGATGACGGGGAGGAATTTACCCCTCCAATAATGAAGGAGCTGGAAAACTTGAGCCCTGAGGAGGCTGCTCACCAGAAGGCTGTGGTGGAAAGACTATTACAGTAAGGACAGATTTACTGCTCCTCTTTGCTGCTTTCTTGCACTCTAACTCTTTTCCTTTCCCCTTCTCCTCAGTGTCCCTAGTATTGACAATTGATCTAGCTGCACAGAGACAATCTTCATCCATGCCAGGACTAGCAGCCCCTAAACACCCTAAAATGCTTTAGAAATGCTCAGATTTACCTTTTATCTCACTTCAAATGCATGAAGGAAGCTATAGAGCCTGATTACATATTTGACATGCTTATAGCATCAGGCTTCAGAGTAGTCCAAGGCCTGTATAACTCTCATCTCTGTGACTGAATGTTAGGGTTTAGGATTTAAATTTTCAATAGAATTCACAATTTCAATCATCAGGAAAGGAAAAAAAAACCTAGTCACTCTGAGCTGCTGCTATACTTGTATGGCTGATACAGTGAAGTTGTAACATTTCCCTGCTGTATTTAAGGAGAATGATATTGTTAATTTCACTGGGGTTCACTATAGATTATTGACCAAAGAAAAATCAAGATTTCTCATCCTTGTCGTTCTTCTGAGTGTGAAGTTCCCCGACTTCCCCGGGGATTTTTCTTGTAAAAAGCACATACCAAATACATGCAGATGTTAAAACCTGGACAGAACACTCTGCTTCTACCATCCACTGACTGTCACAGCTACAAAGGACATACACAGCAACAATTACAGGGTTTGCTGCCACACAAATTTGCCTTTGCATACAAGCATTTTTGAGAGCAAAAGACAGGGTAAGCTCCCCAAACCAATAAGCCTCCCAACAGACTCAGAGAAATATTCACTCAGTTTCCCATTTGGGTATCTTACTGGGATACAATCCCTGTGGGAGACCCAAGAGATTTATCCAAGCAAGGATCAGGCCCATCCTACCATCTATCACAACAGATTCTTGCCTGGTTTGGGGCTATTTTGAAATGACTGGTAGAAGACAGAGGGGCAGCAACATCCTGCACCTAAAATCTTCACTAAAAATCCAGCTAGGGAATTTCTGATCACTGTTTCACGTGTAAAGGAGATGAACAGAAAATACAACAGCAGAAGCAAACATCAAATCCCACCACAAAAGGCCAGAGCTAAGAAAAGAGCATGACAAGAGTTTGCATTCACTGTAAATACTTAAAAGAAAGCTCCCTGGCAGATTGGGAGTTGATGATTCTGCAGAACCCAAGAGAGGAAAATTCACCAGCTCAGCTCTTACCTGAGTGGGGAAAACATTCCCAGCAATTCAGTCTTCTTCCTGACCCAGTATGTCTCATTTCTTCCTCACTTCCAGCTCTTCCACATCTTTAAGTTTTCTCTACTTCCTTTACGTCTTTCAGATTATTTTTACCTATTTCCCTTCTCTCCTCACTATTGTTTCTGCTGCTACTCCTCCCATTTTGTTGTCTCCTTGGCTGATTCTCTCTCTGCCTCCCATTCTTTTTCCTCCCCTCATCCTTGTCTCCTTCTCATCTTCCTGAGTCTGCGTACAGGTCTTGGGGCAGTTTGAGCCCAGTGGCACCGGGCGGGCCCTGGCTAGTTACTAATTATCCAATGGCTTTATTATTTCTCTTTTGTCTTATAAATTTATAGATGAAAAGACCCTGATAAGCTTTTTGATCATTAACTTTTGATGGTTTATCAAGTATCTCTGCAGAAAGGAAGCCATGGAAGTTGAGGAAGACCCCCTGGCTTTGTCCCTTTTTCTCTAATGAATGGGTGAAGCAGCACTGAAGTGGCATCCGCTGTGATCTAAGCACAGGCACACGGATGGAGGGAATTCCTTCCTGTCACCCTCACTTCAGCACCATTTCTGGTTTCTGATCCTTACCTGTTTTCCAGACCTGGGACATTAACACTTTCTGATGAACTGTCAGACAGTACCCTAAGCAGCATTTCCATTTCACAAATGGAAACTGAGGTACAGACAGATTCTAGGATTATAGACCTCCATAAGTGTACTGAGACAGCACAGAGGAGACTGGGCAAGGACAGGGCTCTCCTAAGCCTCACACTGGCTCTTAATTACAAAAGCTTTACTCTGGAACATCAGAGTTCTCTGTCATCAGTTTCCCCCACCACAGGATAGAGCAATTCACTTCTGCTGTTGAGGACAGTATGAAGGAACCAGAAGCCTCAGTTTCAGCAAAAAGTTACAAGTACACTTATGGAGGTCTATAATAGATCAAAATTAATCAAGTTAAATGAAAATAGTAGGAAGCCTGCAAAGCATCTGAACCAGCAGCAGGGGTTGATAATACCCTAAGAAGTTTTTACCTACTAATAAACTTGGTTTTGGTTTTAAGATCAAACCTTTCCATTAATAGATGCCTAAAAGTAATGTCCTTAAATTATGCTATAAGTACTGTAAGGCAGGGCAGAACAGTCTATGACAGAAATTACTTCCAGCAATAAATAAAAGAAAGACAGGCAAGAATCTCCATGCCCAGGGATTCCCAGCAAAAGGTCAATGCTTGCAAAACTACTTCAGCATCCACACAAGGGTTTCGAATGCAGAAACCAGATGGAGGCAATTCTCCCTTTAGATAGAAGTTTCTTTGGGCATTATTAACAATTCCTGGTCTGCAGACCAGATTTTAACAGAGAGATTGACTTGTGGGCAGCTGGTGCTGATACAAGAAAGTCTTTGTGATAACTGCAGCCATTGCTTATAAAGCCATTGCTTTATAAAGTAGAATCAGGAAAAGTGTGCATTATTAGGCTTTCCAGGAGCTGGAAAGGGAAAAAATTGACAGCACCAAGAAACCAACTATGTCTTCACAGGACCACTGAAGCTGAAAACACAGTTTGGAAAACTCTGGTCAAAGCTGAGTAGAACAGAGAAGATACACACAGAGGACTGGCTGCACCCATGGGTGTTGATTAGATTTTGTCCCTACAGAGAAAACATGCTAAAAGCAGTTCAGATAAAGGTTTCTCTAGTGGGGAATTAACATAATTTCATTTTGTCCTTTCATGTCTCACTGATCTCCCGTAGATTTGCAGTTTGAATAAAAACATTCTTTCCGTATCAATCCACACAGAAAACAAATTGCATCTATGATAAGAAATAAATGACTCAGTAGGGAGGTAGAGCTGTGTGGAGAAACTCCCAGATATTCCCAGAATATAAAGCAGGAAGGAGGGTACCTTGGGGGAAGGGATCATACTACTGCAGGTAAAGCAAATGGAGAGAGGTATAGCAACAATCCACCTGCAGGGCAAGGGGTGAAATTCCATTAGGAGAGACAGAAATTGAGATAAGCAACAAATTTCCCCTGGAGGCAGGGATAAAAGCATGTTTTCCAGCAGGAAAAAAGAAAACAAAGATACATAATGACAAAGGTTCAGTCTTTCCCCCTGCTTAGAATGGCTCTAGCTGGGGAATCTGGAGATGAAGCTGCCACACCCCTTTCATTTCCACATATAAACCAAGATGAGGCCAACCAGGCCAAGTTCAACAGAAAGGAACACTGCCAGGATGGATGGTCTTACCTTCCCTCTGCCCAGCCTGGCTCCAGGCTGTGCACTGGCTTGTGGAGCAGCTCCAGAGGAACGGGCCAGGGGATGGTCCTGAGCACTTCACAGCTCTGAACCTCTGCTTGAGCACGGTCTGGTCCAAAGCAGCAATTCAGAACCCACCTCAGGGAAATGAAGGCTTCTCTCACCTGGGAATCAGAACAGGAAAGAAGGAGAGAGGGAGAGAATGAGGAAGAGGAGAAGAAAGAAAAGAACAAAGGAAAAAGAAAAAGTCAGGAAGAGTGAAGGAGGGAGAAGGTCCCCTGAATGTTACATCTCCAGCTCTCTGGAATGGGTTTTCTTTAATGCTAACAACTTGATATTTACTTTCCATTTAAATTTGAGATGTTGCTATAAATTATCAACCAGCCTCTTGTTCCCTTTGAGTTTATAACTAACTACCTGGGTTACTTATTGTTCAGGTAACAAAAGGGAGGTGAAAACGCCCTTAAAAAGTGACCTCAGAAGTAAGAAAATGGGAAGCTGACATGAAGAGAGGACCCTGGCCCCCATGGTGAGGATGAGCCATGGAGGAGGGCTATGCTCACATGGCAAAAGGCAATTGAGAGCAGGAGAGCAAGACTTCAGAAGAAGGAAGTAAAAGCTACCTGTGTGAGACCAACTAGGAGACAGATTAGACCCTGGAGAACAAGACCTTGGGGAGACAGGGAAACTAAAAGGCAGAAAACAGTCTTGGAGATAGGGAAGGAGAGCTTGAGCAAGACAGATCCATTTTTGCAGTTCTGACTCACTGAAACAATTGAGATTTGACTGTAACAACAAGCAGGAGAATTCAGTTTAGAGTGAAGTCCTGCCCTCTGACAGTCAATGACAGTCTTACAGCCAGTGAAAGAGAAAAGGTTTCAACTTCTGATGTCTTAGCCTGTGATGGAGGCTCTGCAGGTGGAACTGTGTATTTGGGCAAGGGTTCAGCTGGCCAGACTGTCATCACTTGGACTGTGATGTAGCCTTGGATCTAAAGAACTTGCTGCATTGGTTCTGCAGACTGGCCTTTGACAAAGTACAGAGTAGCCAGGATTTCGTACAGCTGTCCTAGGAAATCACACTTTATTAAGATTCCTTGCACTATTTTGCATCACAAAGCTCCCTACAGTATCAAAAGAAGACAAAACCCACAAGTCTTTAAGCACTGAGAGAAGAGACTCACACACACTGGTTTATTCCTGCCACAAAGTGAAGATCTCAACAGGGGAGATAAAACTGACCCCACTGGGGTGCAGAAAGGAGCTAACATGTAACAGAGGCTTCCACCAGTGGCAACACAGTCTTTCCTCTTCTTATCTGAGCCAGAACTCAAATCTAAGAGACCAGGTTCCCAGTCAGAGTCTTTTCTCCTCTACACAGGGACTTGGACAATGAAGGCAGGGTGCAGGTGCTGGCCAGACTATCACAAGTACGAAGGCAGGAGACTGGTTTAGGCAGCAGGAGAATAAAAAAAAAATAAAAAAAAAAGAGGAAAGAAAAGCTTTCTTAAATTCAATTTAAGACTTTTGAAAGACAATAGATGGTTAAGGGAAGATGCTAAAAACCAAAAGCCTCTATGGCAAGTGCTCCAATGTGTAAAAGAGAAACAAATGTTCTATTTTAAGCAGGTTCTTCAAAGAGCTGTAACTGACACCGTTTGTGTCACACTTTAACTGGTGTGGAGCTTGCTCCTTGGACTACGCAGCCACTGGGAGAGGGGCTGCAGGGGAACAGAGATAAGGGTGTTTGTACTGAGAGAACAGGTGTGGACTTTGTCCTCCTTATCACTGTGCAGCCTCCGGCAACCTCCTGAGTCAACAAAGCCATGAACAGCACAGTTGTTGCCTGTTGCTCACACATGTGTGCTCTTGAGACAGTTTCTGCACCGTCCCAGGTACTTTTTTTTCTCCCCACTGCTCCTTTGATGCTGGTGTTGAATATGACACCATTGTCTTCCTACAGCACTGCAAACCATTTCCTCCAGACATTTCACACAGAAGGCACAGAAGGATGAGACACTGCTTCATGGCTTTCACAGAGATTTTCTCTGTTTCAAACCTGCTTCAGCCACAAGGATGCTCCTGTTAAAAGTGAACCAGGAGCTATTCTGCAGAGGTGTTCCAGCCCTGTTTGGATTTAGACTGATGGGTTTCACATCTTTATTTCTACTGTGACTTTCAGCTGTCGTGAAATCAATACACATAAAGTCACAGTTGTGTTTTTTCTATTTTCCTCAAGAACCTTCATGGATATTGTAAGTGGAGATCATAAAAACCAGAGATGCACATTAATTATTAAATCCCAAACTGTTTCTCAAATTTTGTGAGCAGGTCTCAAATAGTTCTATTCCCACAGCTGTTACCCAAAGGAGGGAAGCAATAGGAGGAATTAGTGGTTTGCCTGTAGTTCTATATTGCATTTAGAAGCTCTGAAGTAGATCTAGGTGTGAATCAATGTGTTTGAGTAACACGTAGCAGATGTGTAAGAACATAATTAATATAAGAATATATTGTCATCTACATATGCATACAGAGCTGTCATGCCACAGTATAATGACAGCTTGTTTCCATTTGCTGAATCTCTGCAAGGCAACCCAACCTGGACCAGAATCAGGGCATGAGTCAAGTTCAGTCTACTATCACAACCAATCTGTCTTGGAAAACTCAGGACATCTGTCCCATTTGCCTTGATGAGAGGGGGATAGAGAAGAAAAGTTACGTCAGGAAAGGGAAGAGAGAAGTTGCCTCTGTGTTATTGGGAAATTCCCCTGGTAACTCAAGTCTCCTCCTAAGGGCAGACCTAAGTGTGTACGGACAGCAGTTCAAAGGAAGCCAGTGCTACATCTTTTGCCCTTTATTCCCAATGCCATGCAGTTTTAGCCTGCACTCAGAGTCAAAACTGAGCAAGGCAGCACGCTGAGGGACAGCTTTCTCCCCTGGAGTCAATGAACACTCTGGCCTCACCAAATGTGATGGTGACAATTGACAAGTGCCCCTCAGGAGCTACTAGTGCCTTTCCTTGAATCCAGGTCTGCTGAGAGAAGGTGTTTGATCTCTCTCCCCTGAGAAGTGTTTTCTGTTCCTTCCAGAGAGGATCCCTGGCGAGTAGCAAAGATGGTGAAGTCTTACCTCCAGCAGCACAACATCCCTCAGCGTGAGGTGGTGGACACTACTGGTCTGAACCAATCCCACCTCTCACAACACCTCAACAAGGGCACTCCCATGAAGACCCAAAAACGGGCAGCCCTGTACACCTGGTACGTCCGGAAGCAGCGAGAGGTGGCCCAGCGTAAGTATGGCAGCAACTGCTCTCCTGCCTCAGTTCCATCAAGGCCTCTGCTCTCTCTTGCTCCCTATTGTTTTCAAGGATAAAATTCCCTTGCCCCTTTGTGCTTGCAGAATTCACACACGCTGGCCAGGGCATACTGACAGATGAGCCCATGGGAGATGACCTGCCCACCAAGAAGGGAAGAAGAAACCGCTTTAAGTGGGGTCCTGCCTCACAACAGATCCTGTTCCAAGCCTATGAGAGGCAGAAAAACCCCAGCAAAGAAGAAAGGGAGGCACTGGTGGAAGAGTGCAACAGGTAAGGGTGGGTGTGTCTCTTTGAGGAAGAGGGGCACAGCAGGGTCCCTCTGCATTCCTGGTGTTTGCTGGTGCCACTGGGAGGCAGGCCAAAGGTACAGCACCGAGTGTCACCACTGACACCAGCCACACTTGAATTAAATGCCACAACTAATCATTCCTTATCCACAGAGCACAAGGAATGCCTCAGGTCTTGCAGGACCCTTCCACACGACTGTGCCAGACCACAGCCACTTTGGAGCTGTGCACTTACTTTGTGATTCCACCTAAGCCCAGCTCAGCAAGGCTCTTCTTGTGCTTTTCCCAACAGGGCAGAGTGTATTCAGAGAGGTGTTTCCCCATCTCAGGCCCAGGGACTGGGCTCAAACCTGGTAACAGAGGTCAGAGTTTACAACTGGTTTGCCAATCGCAGGAAGGAGGAGGCTTTCCGGCACAAGCTGGCCATGGACACCTTCAGTGGACCACAGCCCACCCCTGCCCCTCCTCTAACTCCCCACAGCTCTTCCTCCCTCCAGCCACCACCCGCTCTCTCACCCAGCAAAGTTCATGGTAAGAAACAACCAGAGGGAGATCTGAAAGAGGGCTGAACTTCCACAAACGGAATCACCCAAACTGTCTCCCAAGCCCAGCCCTTTAGGAAATTAATCTACAGAGAGAAAAAGCCGATTTGCTACAAAGGAAGAGCAAAGGTGACAAAGAGACCATGTCTCTGAGTGAGGAGAGTGGCTAGAATGTCAAGGCTGCCTATCAGAAGTCAGTTCCATGCCCTTTCAGTCATGTGTGCCCCCCTTACTTCTTTCAATGCCAGCCCCATCAGATTCTGTGACAGAGTTTTCAGGCATGAGAAAAAGTCCATTCTCCATCCAAAAAGAGCAGAGCTTTTTCAGCTTCGTAGGCCAGAGCTGGGGGTTGCTCTTGCTCTGGGAAGAGATGATCTCAAGAGACTCCTCTCTCCAGCCACATCCAGAAGGGTGTGTGTTCCAGTGAACCCTGCAGCACTCAGAGCCAGTCAGTGTTTGGGGAAGCAGTTACACCAAATTACAGGGGAAAGTCAGGGCAGGGTGCAAAAACGACTGCTCTTCTGGTTCCCCTACTGACCACTAAGTATCTGCCCAAATATCTGGTAGCAAGTGCCTGCAAAGGAAACTGAACTTAGTGCTTGCCTAAGTTTCTCAGTTTCTCCCTTGTGATAACCAATTTCTTTCCTGTTGTGATGCAGGAGTGAGGTACAACCAGCAGCCAGCCAGTGAGGCAGAGTCCTCCAGCAGCAACCACCATGGGAACAGCTCCATGGTGACCACTCAAACCATCCTGCACCAGGTTTCACCCCCTGGCCTGGAGCCCAGCCAGAACCTGCTGAGCACAGACACTAAGCTGGTAAGTGATGGCTACTTCAGTTCTGCTGACTGGAAGATGTCAGGCCATCTGCCTATGGTCATAATATGAACCATTCACAAGTATTTTTATCTAGAATGTTCTTAAACCCACCTTCTTATGTTACACAGTCATATGTAACATATCATGATAAAGTATGTTAGGTAACAATGTGTTATATTAGAGTCACTTTGCTCTGACCATGCAAATCAATAGTGCTGAGATACATGTGCCCTCTAGACTGTGGTGAGGGCAGGTGTTAGAGCATGAAAGCACAAAGACATTTCCTTATGAGCAATTAAAACAGTCTGTTCTGGAAACACAGCACTCAAGGTATAACAAGATTTCCTTCTTCCCAGGAAACCCTATTCTCTCCTCATTCCCACAGAGAGATTCTCATCTTATCTCTAACTGTCATTTGGACTCTCCTCATATACAAGGAGTTGATCAGACCAGTGGGACTGGCAGAACACAGACCCATACTTATATCTATGTTACCTATAAAAATGAAGCCAAACAGTTTGGATGCAGATATGTACTGGATAACTAGATTGCCTCCTCAAAGCCGATTTCCTTCTGAGATCAGACCAGACCTTTTCCCACACCATTAACAAAGAAGCATCAGAACTTTATGACTGATCATTTTCAGTTTGCACATGTCCCCTTGCTTTCAAAGAAACAGTCAGCAGAAGTCTGCATTAGCACAGGCTGGCTAGAGGTAAAGTTAAGGTTGCTAAAAATAAGTATGATTTAAATCTCATCAGTCACTCACTTTGCTGGCTTTCTGGTCTCTTGGTGAAGAAAATAAGTTTTTCATGAGGTCCTGAAAATCTTCTATGTCTGTCTTCTAAAACTGATATCAAGGTGGTTTGTCCTACTGTTTAACCTCTTGGTGTTTATTCTTACTAAATCTTCCTTACAGCTTTTTGTCTGGGGAGAGAGAAAAAAAGTATAATACAAGGCATTTAACTTCCTCTCTCAGCCAAATTATTAGAATGCTTTTTTGCTCTTCCACAGTACTGTGACTACAGGTCTCTAAAGGAAAGAAGAACTCCTGGATTCCGTGCTAAACTCTGCTACTAGAATTACTATGTAAAGATACCTGAACCTGTTAATTTCTCTGAGTCTCACCTTCTGCCCTCAGCTATGAAAAAAGAGATGATCTATATATAGAGAATGCATTGGGCTTCATCTCATTCTTACAATTTCTTAAATGTGGAAGAACTAAACCAGCAGGGGTTTACTCATAGCATGTCAACAGCTGGCCTGTGCTAGTTAATGGATGAGCACAGAGAAAATGCAGACAAGGATCTGTGAATCCTTTCCAGTTGGCAAGGGGGAAGAGCAGGGAGAAAGGTGTTTACCACAGCTCTGGGACTCGCCTGCTGCAGATGCCACGGTCAGGGTTCTCCTTTCCCACAGGTATCAGCTCCTGGAGGAACTCTCCCTCCTGTCAGCACCCTGACTGCCCTGCACAGCCTAGAGCAAAGCCCACACACGCTGAGCCAGCAGACCCAGAACCTGATCATGGCATCCCTGCCGGGGGTCATGGCCATCGGGGCCGGCGAGACCCCGTCCCTGGCACCCGCCTTCACCAACACGGGAGCCTCCACCCTGGTGATCGGTGAGTAGCGAGTGCCTGCAGTGACTCTGCTCCCAGCAGCCACAGGGAGAGCTGCCTCTGATTGTTACAATGACCTGCCCCATTTTCAAAGCCTTATCACTAAGTTGGCAGCGATACAAACCTAAGGGAATTGTATCAGCAAAGATCAGCAGCACTGTTTGCAAGTAGCAGTGGGATTAAGGACAGATGTTCCTCATGCACGTTCCAGTTCAGTTACACATAAACCCACGTTTTAAGAGTAAGGGACTTTTACAATCTATTCCTACGCCAATGTTTTGGTTTGCTGCTCTTCATCTTTCCAAATATAAATGTAATACTTCCTTAAAACTATGAAAATGGAAGCATGTTCATAGTACTTGAAAGACAAAACATCCTGTTTCACTTCCTGCAAAGAGCAGCTATATATGCCTTTGGAATCCACAGCAGTAATTACTATTTTTTTATATTTTTCACTTTGACAGCTTTCCTGGACTTTTATGAGATTTCTTTTCATTCCAAGACTAGTCTACTGCCAAAGTGCATCTCATCAGAGAAAGGAAAATAAAATGTATATTCTTCTCTTACACGTTTTTCCCAGGAAGAAAGAGGTCTTGTTTTGTTCCATGGTGACAGCTCTGAACTAATTTCCATTTCTTCCCAAGATTATGATACAGATTTGAATTCTGTGCAAACAAGAAAAAAAAGAAACCAAAAAAACTGGAGTCTGGAGAGACCTGCTGATTTATACAACAGGGTCTGAACAGTTGTGGGAAATGGGCAGTAATGTATGAAACCTTCCACCTCTCTCACTTGTTCAAATTCCTTAATTTGGCAGCCCCAGCAAAAAGAGTTTAAACTCCATTCCATGTGGCTGGACAGCTACAGCCTAGTTGTCTCTGTTGCCAATAGCTTCACAAAATAAAAAGAGTAAAATTAACTGGGCACTGAGGTGATGCTCTGAACTTGTTTTTGAGCAAGACCTCCCTGGTGATCACTAAACTGGAAAAGGGGCTATACTGGTACACAAGGATGCAGACAGGAACAAACACTGGAAACCAGAGGTGGGTTTGGGCAGTTTTTGTACATTTCCACTTCACTCTCACAGGCACGAAATCCACTCTTAGTCACAGACAACCAAGGGAACACCTGAAAAGCAGGATCTGAAATCTCCTGCAGTGCCAGGCTGCCACAATGACCGTGTCAGATGCCCCACTGCAAAGCAGCCATGCTCTCCTCTCTCAGTGTGGGACACCACAGGCATTGTCCTTGTTTTTCAGGCCTGGCCTCAACCCAGCCCCAGAGTGTTCCTGTAATAAACAGCATGGGGAGCAGCCTCACTACCCTGCAGCCTGTCCAGTTCTCCCAGCAACTGCACCCATCCTACCAGCAGCCCCTCATGCAGCAGGTCCAGAGCCACATCAACCAGAGCCCCTTCATGGCCACCATGGCTCAGATACAGAACCCTCACGGTAAGAACATGAACTCCTTTGTTTAAGTAGACAAAAATAAAGACACTGCTCCCAAGCATTTGCTGGGTCCTTGGGCTTACAGCACTCTGTTTTCCTCCTCTGTTATTGTTCTAATTAAGAACTTATTTTTCTATTGCATTTATCTCCCTGTCCCGCCACTCCCAGCATTTTGGAGACAGACAGCAGGTCCTAACGCATGAGGAGAACAACTCAGCCAAAGCTCCAGCATCCACATGATGTTGTTTTTTTCCATGTACAGCTCTCTATGGCCCCAAATCTGAAGTGACTCAATACACACACACAGGGCTCTTGCCACAAACCATGGTGATAACAGACACAGCCAATCTCAGCGCCCTGACCAACCTGACACCAACTAAACAGGTAACAGCCACTATTCAGCCTTTGTTCCCCCACCTGAGAGCTGCACCAGCCTGCAGGCAGCTCCTTGCATGTCAAAGAGTTCTTGGGTGTGTCTATGCCATCCCAACAGAAGCATCTTTCTTATCTCCCGGCCCTGCTGGTAGCAGCTGCAGTACTGGAGGCACTGGAGCAAGCTCTTCACTGCATCATCAAGAATGATTTCACCTCCCCAGAAACTGCACCTGCTCAATGCTTCTCTCACACCTGTTAGAAGGGATGTAGAAGCCAGGCACTATTAATTCTCTTTTCTCTAGGCATTCACACCTGACTCGGAGACTCACACCGAGTCTGGGATGCACACACCAGTGTCACAGGCACCAACAATCCATCTCCAGAACCAAGACACAACCATCCAGCACCTTCAGCCAGGCCCACGCCTCACCTCGAGCCCTGCTGGTAAGAGCAGCAGCCACTACTGTGGCTCCCAACCAATGTATTGCCTGGTTTTTCCTGCCAACATTGTAAAATCCACTTAGAAAATGGTAACTGGGACTCACAATTCCCCAAAAGGGCTCTGCCAGTGTCCTGAGGGGTTTGAAAAGTTGATACAAGGAAAAGATTCAGAGCAGAGTCCGTGTAAGGTTAGACTGTGGAAATTGGCTCCTTCAGAATCTAGAAAGGAAAATACCTTGAAAAATATCAACAAAATCAGTGTCAATGAGTACCCAGTCCTGCAGGCAGTTTTCAGGGCTGAGAAGCCCCAGATTCCCTCATAGAAACCACAGTTGGGTCTTCCCAGTTCTAACAGGAAAACTAGGACATCAACTAGAATTCTTAGAACTGAACTCTCTGGAGATTGCTGCTCTCAGTGTTTTCAGGCTGGCCATGGACCCAAGGCAGGGATTTAGCAGCAAACAAAACACACACACACAAAAGCAGTTATGCCCCTAAGCCAGGAGAGCACAGCCATGCTGGAAATGGGGGGGTGTACACACACAATAAGGGGACTGATGAGAATTTGCAATTGACTTCTGCCTGTCCCTTTGCCAGTGTCCTCCAGCAGCCTGGTGCTGTACCAAAGCTCTGACTCCACCAACAGCCACAGCCAGCTGCTGCCATCCACTCACAATGTCATCGAGACCTTCATCTCCACACAGATGGCCTCTTCCACCCAGTAACCCCCACAAGTAGCTCCTGAGTGACTGCCACAACCAAGCTGCCAGGTGCAGCTCCAGCCATGTTTGCCACCACTGCCTCACACAAACCCCTACTCAGCTGCCTCCAGGAGAGAAAACGTCTCAGGCTGAAGACAGAAAATATGGAAAGATGATGCTGGCACTGCTAAAATCCACTGCCTCCCCCAAAATAGCAAACCCAAACCTCAGGGGCCAGCTCAGAATGGCCAGACATCCTTTTGTGGCTGCCCAAGAAGGAATCCCACCAGTGTCAGGGTGTGGATGGGACTTTCATTCAGCTCAGCTTTCATCAAGCTTGGCCTGTACAACCCTGCCAACACCAGACTAAATCATGTGGGAAAGAGCAAAGCTGAGCTGCCAAAGAAGGCACAGCACCTTTAAACAGTCTCCTCCTTTGCTGCAAGGAAGCACCAACAGGAACTATGAGAAATAACAGCACCTTGGAGGTTCCTGACTTAGCAATGAGAATAACCAAGAAACAGATTTGGGAATGGCTTGGCACTAACCTGTCAGTATAGGATCACTGACAAGCTACAAATCCTTAATTAACTACCAAAATACCAAACATTCTCAGTTAAAAACGACCTGCTCTAAAATCATGCTATCCTAGTGGAAATGCCTTGGTTGTTTTTGATATAGCTCTGCTTTGTTTTAAATGCAGAAAATAAAATTTAACAGCTGCAAGGAGATTCCAGTTCTCTGCATTAACCCTGTGGATTCTCATCTCGTGTGACATGCTGAATGATTTGCAGGATGGCATTCCCCACTGGCCCCTGACACTGCCCAGCACTTGGGAGGTTCCCATGCTCCACAGAGAGTGGAGGTTCCTTCAGTTTCCTCTATGAACACTCAGCCTGGATTCATTATACAGAACATGGCTCATTCTCAGCTTCCCAGTAGGCTTGATTTGTAGTTCTTGATATGCAAATAACACCCTGGGGTCTAAGAGTCTTGCTTGCACTAAGTGAGGGGTTTCAGTCCCAGGGATCTACTTATGTAATTCCTTTTCTAATTATTCCTCTCTATTTATTCTCAACATCTACACCACCGATACATCATTAGCCAGATGTGAAAACAGTCCCAGCTAACAGGTTTCTGTCTTCATGACTGAAACTGAGCTACTCTTTCAAATGTGAAATGGATGAAAAACTTTGAGACTGGAAGGGAGAATTAAAGAAGCCCAACAGTGAACTCTTCAGTTATCATTTCTGGGAATGTCAAAATTGCAGATGTTCATGAACAGTTTCATTGATAAGAGCTTCCTCTAGATACCATCAACAATTTCAGTAACTAGATTCTCTGAGGAATTTTATCCTAGAATTGTTTCCTAATTTCCCATGTACATCAGTTGCAAATAAATCTAACTTCCAGTTAGCACGAAAATAAACCCAAAACAAAGCAAAAGGAAATGTTTAGGCCACCATGCATTTGAAATCCCAGGTTTAAACTTCAGTACACTGAAATTTTAACTGCACGTAAGACAAGTAACTTCTGCCAGGACATTCTGTTAGATTACAAGCCAAGTTTCTACTTAGCTTTTCTATTTTTGGATGCTAGCTGTGTTTTCTTGACTAAAAACCAGCAAGAATTTTACAACAATTTCCCATGCTCAAAGAGCTACATTTCACTATTTTGGTTTCTCTAATCTGGCTTTCTGATCTCCTGGATTGGGCCAATAAGTTGGATTTACTGAAACCCAAGAATCTTAAAAACAGATAATTTCCTGAAAAACAGGTAATTTCCCAAAAGACTGGAAGTGAAGAATAAACAGTCATATTGAAAACTACCAAACCTCACAGTATTTCAGAGAGACAAAAGTCACTAACCAGCCTAAACAAGGACTGAAAGATGGTTTTAAAATTAGGCTTAAGTCCTTGCTGTAGCAATTTCATGGCATTGATCACCCAGCAACTAAAGAGCCATCCTGAGCCACCCCTGTCTCTGCTGGGGAGAATCTGAATACAGCATGAAAGCCACTGTTGTACAAAACCTATCAAATTCAGTAAGTCCAAGAGTGTAGTAAAATTTAATAACAACAGATGCTATAAAAATCACCTATACATGAAAAAAAATATCAAGGACACAACTGGAACAGTAGGATGCATTTACACCAACTCTGGAATCAGCTCACCACACACTTTTTATGTGCAGATTGCAGAGGGATTAGTAACACAGCAGGTTTCAACAACAGATTGTTATGATGATTGCAGGGAAAAAATAAGGGGCCCTGATTTCTGACAGGATGCTTTTGATAAATGAGGTCTCCCACGGGCTGGAGCTATTCTTAGCAGTCTACAAGGAGGCAAAGGGAAAATGCAGTTGATCACCTGTTGCCATGTAAACCAAATTTAATTCATCATACACTTTCTCCCAGGAGGGTTTCATGATGTGAAGGAACAGACCAGGAGGAATGCAGCTATGATTACACCCCTCTGCCATGCAAGTCTGGCACAGTATTTAATCCTTTTAGATTGGGCCTGCCTAAGCAGCAGCACAGACAACTGCTGTGTGAGGAGAACAATGTTCCCTTCCTTGGGCATGCCAACAGCACAGCAAGTGACTTAATTAGTCTCCCAGGCCACTGAGCTTTCAGAACAGCAGCTCTGCCAATTAATTTTCCCCCATCTGCAGCAACTCTTGTTGTTAGGTTTTCTTTCAGTTTCCTCCACCCATCACAACCACCTGCCGTTTGCAGAGCAAAATCCTCATTCTTTTTTCTTCTTCTTCTTCTTTTTCTTCTTCACAGCTCCTGGCAGCACTGAGTCCTCTCTGTGATTGCTGTCCTGTCTCTCCTGCTGGCCATTTGCAGACACCAACCGAGGCAAATCTTTACAGATCTGGTCACACTCTGCTGAGTCTATTATTTTCTCTTTAATATTGTTCTCTCTCCTAGTTTTCTTTTTCTTCTTTTTTTTCTGGTTGGGCTCTACATAGCTCTGACTCTGATCCTGGCTGGAACCCTGGGACAATGCAGGAAAAGCACTTTGCTTCAGAATATCTGCAGCTGACACAGCAGCCTCCTGGTACCTTTGCCACTCCTGGTCACTGTCTGTGTCACTGGAAATGTAACAAGAGAAAAGGAAGTTGTGTTGCACTTTTGCCTTGATCTCACCCAAAACTTGGATATCAGAGTAATCTGAGATGAGAACATGAGATAAACACCCAGTGCCTCTGGGATTCCCACATCTACAGTTTGCATTTAACCAGTCTGAAGGCCAACGTGTTCTTTATACACACTAGGAGGGGGAAAGAAAATCTCCCACAAACACTTCTAGTTCCCCAGCACTTTAAAAGAAACAAAATTCTGGTCTAGTCAAATATAAGAGTCACAAATACACACTTGTCAAGTTCTTCAGCTTCCTATTCCCTTGTGGGAGTCCCAGCTGCCTCTGAAATGTGGGATGCAACAGTACCTGAGGAGCAAAGCAGCTGCCAGCACCTCACCTGGAGCTAACTGGCCGCCTCCTCCTTGCTGCAGGGCAAGGCTCTGGCTCCCCACAGTCTCCAGGGACAGAGGAAGAGAAGAGGCGAAAACCTGAAGTATGGAAAGGGGGGTTTTAGGCACAATTTAAAACAGAGGTGGAAACAATCCATTTCCCTGGAAGCCTCAGTGTTCTATTTCCACAGTGCTTGACAGCAATTATTTGGGACTGTGTGGGAGGACTTGGGGCACAGAGGTCAGAGCTGCAAAGTACCAGCCCTCACAGATACCAACAGAAATTCTTTTAGTGCAAATGTTTATTAGTCAGCTGGATGTACAGCTGGTGATGGACAGGATCCATCCCACTTGTGAGCAGGTAACAGTCACAAAACAGCCACAATGGCTGAGACTGGAACTCACCATCATCTTCAGAGTCAGACTGTGCCACCAAAGTCTGTGATGGTCCCGATGAGTCCTTCAAGATAGTGATGAAACTAAACAGAAAACCCCAGTCAGGTCTTAGACAGATTTGTGCAAACTGAGCTCAAGCTGGGTATTTCTGGGAAAGAAGACTAGAGGGAGATGCTGCATAGATCCTTTTTTGTTAGTGAGGCTGCCTCAGCTCCCTGTTTCCAGAGCAGAGCAGACCTCCTCTCCTCAGCAATGCATGCCACAAGAATGGTTTAAAAACAGCATTTCTAAAGCCAACTCTGAACACCAGGAATCCCAGTTCTCCAGGGCCATGCTTGCACAATAGATAAGAGTGGCAGCCCAGTACCAGGCATTCTGCCAGCACAACTCTGAATCAGGTACTGCTTTAGGTTGTGAGAACAAATCAGAGATTCTCCTGCCAGCCTTTACATGGCAGAAGTGCTAAAGCATCCAAATTCCCTTTCCTCCCCAGGAGACATTCACCACAGAGGCAAATGGAGACAAGCAGTGCTGCACAGACAGTCTGGACCAGATGAACACAGCACATCAGCAAGGTCACAGAATATTGGAAGCTTGTGCTTAACACAGGGGTGAAGGAGACAAGATGTTGAATTTTCTGGGTTTAGCACACAAACACATCAGTGTAATTGACCCACAGAACAAACGATTTCAGCCTTGCATGCCTGTACCTGTCTAGCATGGCTCCCAGTTTCTTTGCAACGTGTGCTCTGAACTCTGGAGTCGTCTGGAGCTCATTCTCACCCTCCTCGTGGCTGATTGCCTCACGCCCGTTTGAAATAAGAACAAGGATTATCTCTTTTGAGGCCAGTGACATCTGGCCCTCTCACCCAAAAGCTCAAAAATATATCAGTCTTTTCAGATTTAAGTACCATTTCAGATCATGGCCCCTTCAATATGAAGTATCACAAAGTACAAAGTAGAAGCAACACAAATATTATGCATTAATATTTTTTTCAGGGAAACATTAAGTCTGAAATCAGAAGCAAAAATACCTCAGGCTTGGCCGATCTTTAGGCCGCAACCGATCCTTTCTAAAGCCCCCTGAAAAGGAAGTAGCAAAGGCTCATTTAGAGACCTGCGGCCAGGACCTCTTTAACCCCCGTCAGGCACACGTTAGAGCACAAAGATCAATGCCTGAAATACAACCCTGGCCCTCCTTCGGGGGAGAACAGTCATGAGGGGAAAGGGAAACTTCCCAGGGATCAGGACTGCCGGGAAGGGGCTCTAGGCCCGGCTGGAGCCCGACATGGCCTCGGGAGGGCCGGGCAGAGCCCCATTCGGTTCTGACACCGGCACCGCGGCAGAGAGGAATCCTCGCGGATCAGGAGCTGCGGAGGGGGCCGGACCGGAGCGGCGGGGCGGGGAACAGTGGGGAAGGCACGCCGCAGCGGGGGAGCAGAGCCCAGCCTTTTTGCTGCCCCTCACCGCCACGCGGCTCCGCCCGCGCCGACACCGCTTGCGCGGCACAGTCCCAGACAGCCTCCCGGAACCGCGCGGCCGCTTCACCGCCGCTGTCCGAGTCCGAGCCGGTGTCGCTGTCCGGGCCCGAGCCGCCCCTGGGCGCCGCCATCTTGCAAGCGCGGGACACGCTGGGCACGGCGGTGCTGCCGCGGTGCATGTCGGGAACTGTAGTTCGGCTGCATAGCACGCTGGGAGCTGTAGTCCGGCACGGCCCCCTCCCCTTAGCCGAATTTCATAAATTCGTCCTTGTTTTAATCAGCATCTGGAGGATATGGTTCATTCCTATGGGGGCCTGGTAACTTCTTAATCGGATACTACACTGAGATGGTAAATTTCTGCTTGAATGTAGAAGCTGTGCCAAACCCTGCTGCTTTACTGACTGGTCGAAAACGAGAGGTGCTTTGTTAGGGAGACCTTCACTGCTCGTGCAGGTAGGACTTCGTGTGTTCTGATGCCATCGGCACT
This sequence comes from Chaetops frenatus, assembly GCA_013400775.1. Taxonomy (NCBI): domain Eukaryota; kingdom Metazoa; phylum Chordata; class Aves; order Passeriformes; family Picathartidae; genus Chaetops; species Chaetops frenatus. The sequence continues at coordinate 263,375 of VZTR01032500.1, read as the reverse complement.
ATCATGTTACGTACTACATCTTCATCTCAACTAGAAATTTTCTGGTGTGATACAACGTGTTTGGTGATTCCAGGTGGGCTTCTGGATGACCATTTTGCCGTGGGTTTTGCCGTGCCTCGGGGCTGCTGAAAGCAGCAGGAAGATATAACACAGTGTAACTGTGTTTTCATCCTGCTGGGCACTTCCTGGCTTGCACCTTCCAACCTTCTCGCTAGAGTTGTGCAGGCTCGGGCCACCTGTCAGCGCACAGGCTGCTGATAATATCCCTGGGCTCTTTCCGATGGGCTCCCTCGGCACCAGCTTCCCTTCATTTCTTCCCTATTCCCTCATAAGGCTCACTTTCCTCAGTGGAAGACCTTGGTTTAGGATTCAGCCATTCTCCACTGTGTAAAAGAACAAGCAATTTTGGCCTCTTTAGTACCTTGTAGTCCTCAGGACTGGTGGGGTGCCCTCAGAGCTGGGACAAACCCTCCTGAAGTCACGTCCTCTCCCTGGCTTTGGTCCCTCTGTTTCATTAGTTTCTCACAACTCTATAAATACCTTTATCAAGCCCTCTGTTTCCACCCTGGAGATGTTTTTCAGCTCAGATTCTGGCACTCTGCACTCTGAAATCAACAATTTGCTTCCCTCAAACTTCCTTCCTTCCCTTTCCGTCCTTCCTTCCTTTTCCGTCCTTCCTTTTGCTTTCCTCCCTTCCTGCTTGGGCCGAGCGTTCGCTGCGAACTTCTGGCTGTCCCCAGAGGCCGCCGTTGGTTGGCGGCCCCGGGCAGCAGAGCCGCACACCCCGCACGGCCGAGGGTCTCGGCGGGGGCCGAGCGCGGGCGGAGCAGCCCCGGCCGTTCGCCCCGGAGGAGCCCGAGGTAACGAGCGCCCGCGGGGTCTGCGTGGGGCCCGGGCTGAGGCGGGGCCGCGGGCAGGGACCCCCGCCCGCTGCGGCCCCCCCGAGCCGCC
>VZTR01032500.1:248391-262384 GCA_013400775.1 Chaetops frenatus | reverse complement strand
CGGTGCCTCTGGAACCGCGGCCGCGGTGCCCCCGGCGGGCCCGGCGCGTGTTTCCTCGAGCTCCGGCCCGCGGCCCGGCGCTTCCCCCAGAGCCCCGTCCTAGGGCCCGCAGGTGCCAGGAGCGGCGCCTCTGTCGCGATAGATGGGGTCTGGCTCTCGGTATGTCGCGAGGTGTCAGCTGCTGGAACATGACATTACATATGTTTTGAGAATTATTCGTATGTTAAGACTCGCTCGTTACTTCTTAAATCACATCTGCTGTACATAGTTGCTGCTGTATTTGATGTTTTCTCGTTTTGCTGCTAACCTGGGCTAGCCAGACACATCTTTCTCACATGGCACTGCAGACCAGGAAAAAGCTCGGGCAGCATTACTCAACTGGTTATAGCAGGTCTCTTTGTGATTTGTGGCTTTTTTTTTTTTTTTTTTTTTTTTNTTTGTTTTGTTTTGTTTTGTTTTGTTTTTGTTTTGTTTTGTAGTTGTTGTTGTTTTGTTTTGTGGGTTTTTTTGGTTGTTTGGTTGTTGTTTTTTTTTCCTTTGGACTTTGTGAGGTAAGAGGATAAAATCTTTGTTGAAAGATTTTTCTTGGAGTCTATATTAAACCTTTATGGAATGGATAAAAAAGTAATTACTTTAATCACCTAAGGGTCTTTACTGTTTGCATTTGCGAGGTGCATGGACTCCTTCAGCTGGGCCCTTACCCTGGCAGCACTGGCTGTAACACAGATGTGCACTGCAGAATCCCAGTTAATGAAACCAGGCCAGGCAAGGGCACGTTGGGCTGAAAGGCAAATGGCTGGTTTTGCAAGAGCAAGTGATCACATGAATTCATGTTTTGGGACCACTTTGTGGTGGTATTAAAAAGCAGATGCCCAATGCTGTATAGGTTACAGGAAGTGAAAAGATGATGTGGTGAAATGTTTCCAAGGAGTTAAAATGTAACATGCTTGGGGGACAGAAAATAGTAAAAAGGTAGTGAGAGATAAATATGTATTTAATGATTAACAGCAGGACAGTCATGTGTTTGTTAAGAATATCTCAAGACTGTCAAGAAGCCAGTGCACTTTCTTCCAGGCACTGTCAGCAATTTTCAGCTGAGGTTACCTGGTTGTTGAGTTTGTAGCCCAGGCAATTGTAATGTGTTAAGTATCAGATTGTTGTTAAACTTATCAGTGGGCATATTTATGTAAACTCTGAGTAGTAGTTTTAAATTTAGATAGAATTTCTAATGTTAAAATTCCTTTCAAAATTTTTTTTGAATTACAAAATGACACTGTTACCTTAGTGATAAGAAAAATACACTGACAACTTCTTTTTGATTTAAACTGCAAAAGGTTCAGGAACTAAATCAGAACTTGTTTCATAAACAAGCTAGATTTGGATTATTTAAATTTCAGTAATCTTAGCTAAAATAAGATTCATTAAGAAAGAAATACGGAAAAGGGTCTTTCCAGTGGAATTTACATCCAAAATGCTGCTCTTTTTATTTCATTGTTATGGCAAAGAGCAACAAACTTTGGGTTTTGTTAATAAATAGCCAGACTTCTATATCCTCACCAGAACTTTTTCTTGTTCATGAAAAAAATTAAATACTTGAGACATCCTAATGTCGTGCTGTGAACACATATTCCTGTTTTGTATAGGGGACATTAGTTTCTAATTTATATTCCCTCTCTGCCTTTCCCAGGTTGAATTAATGTTCACCTGCTGTTTCCAGCAGATTGGTGTACTTTAACTTGTGGTGAAAACTCCTCTAGTCTGTCTTGAAGTGTTTTTAGGGTTGGGTCAGTGTACTTTGGCAAATGCAGTCATTGTCCTTTGCTGAGTTCAGAAGTGGGTCTTTGACAGCAGCCACTTAGCTCATGCTTTCCTGGTGTGCAGTTGCTCCCAGTAGATTCACAGATTAAGTTTTTAAAATATTAGAGGAAAATTTCTTTTACTGTTAGTGAGATCCATATCCAGTACTCACCCCCAGCACTCGGACATCCCCAGTACCCTGCAGTTCCTCCTGTTGTGCACCTCCTGTGCTCCCTGCTGTCACACCTTCAGGTCCCAGTGCCTTTTGGAGTTTCACCCTCACATGTACCTCCACTTCCATGTCTCCACGCTCCACCAGACTTGTGTATTTATTTAGGGAGCCTACTTGCAAATGAATTCCTTGTTTCTTAATTGTTCATCTGCTGCCACTCTTGAGTCTTGGATGTAGTAAATGTCAGTCGTTTTCAGAACAACCTGTTGGGATATAACGTAGGGGTCACAGTTTAAAGGAAATAAACAGCTAATCTGGATGGCTTTTATGAAACAAAGATAGTTTTCCTGTAAATATGTAGAGAGCAAAGAAGTAAGAAAAGGTCAAGATCTCTGAATGCCTGCAGCTAGGTATCAGCTGATTTTTATATCCTTTCCCTTGTTTGCTCTGCTGCTCATCACACCTCTAGGGTTGATTTGGAGGCCTGATCTGAAGGACAAGGATGTAGCAAACTTTGACTGGCATCCCTTGATTTTGTTTATTTAACCCCAGAAGTCATGTTGTATCCCAGTGTACTCACAGTCTTCCAATCTCTAAAGCAAAATGAAAATGGGGTTAGTTTGGCCTGTTGAGTTAGTTGTTGATTTTCTTAGTTTGTGATTTGCTTAAGGCTTGTTGGTTTGTTTTTTTTTCCTCCAGAAAGTTTTGTCTCAGAATTTAAGTAGTTTGACTGTTCAATTTTGAGCTCATTCTACACTCAGAACAAGTTCCATTTGCAGTTGAATTCCTACTTTAGGATTCAGAGTGCACTCACAAGCAACACAATATATGATTATCAAATGTAAATTTAGCCACTGGAAGCTGTTTCGTGTTTGCTTCTTTGTATGTGTGCAGATGTACAGAGCCAAACAGCACTTGTTACAGACCCAGTTATGTTAAATGATATTCCAGGGACAAGAGCAAGTGTTTGAGAAGGCTTTTCAGAATAAAATTTATTCTTTTTACTGTTGCATTTTGCTGGTTTTGATATTTTAAATTGGTTATATCCTAACAGGTCATTGGGCCTCATCAGCCAATGAACAATACTTAGGAGAGGATCCCCAGTAGACATTAAGGAATGACCCTCTTTTAGGAAAGAAGATTCAGTGCCTGTTGCATTATGTCATTTTAATCTTTCTTTCATCTCAGTCATCTTTATTCCATTTCCTTACTGATATTTCTCTGGATTTCTCTATCATCCTTCTTCATAACATTTTATTTATTTCTTGTAGTTACCAAAAGCTGAGGGTTTTTTTCAGTAAGTTTTTCTGGAGATACAAGTTTTATCTTTCTGACAAGTCTCCAGATTCATTGTGTTAATATATAGAATTTAATTTGGAAAAAAGAACTTTTTTCCCACATTGGTATTAGGGAGTCAGAATTTATTTATTTGCCTCTTGTACACATCCTTTCCTTGTGTTATATGTCAGGATATGACCCAGATGTTTCTTGTGACCATTCCACAAAGGGATGCTGTATTTTTGTGTTGAACTCCTTAGTTTTAAGGAAGTTTTCTCAATTTTTATATTAATATATATAGGTTCAAATTGATAAGTTTTTACTTAAACTACTGAGCAAGACAGGCTGAAGATTTTAGTTGTAAGGACGTGTGAAAAATCCAAGTGTCTTTGGCGTAGAGTTTGTGGGTTGGCAGCATTTCCAACTGATCTGCCTTGATCTAACACAGACTTTAATTCTGTAGAATGAGGAGCTGAGTGTAAATGGAGTCGAGGTGTGAAATGCTGGGAGTCAGCACTGCTGAAAGCAGCGTATGGTGGAGGGCAGCATCTGGGAATACAAATCTGCCCTTCTGGGACGCTGTGCAAAATGATGTAACTGAGTGAAAAAGCTCTGCAGAAACAGATTTCACCTGCTGTAACTGAGTCTTTGCTGCAATACTTCACAAGGCTTGAGTGTGATGCTTTCCTGACTGTGCAGTGGGATTGTATTGTAGGAAAAAAGCTGTTGGCAATAACAGCTGGAGATCCTGAGGCTTTAGTTTGCTGCCCTGCACCTGTGCTGCAGCTCTGCTACAAAGAGGCAACACTAAGGAAAGCCTTTAGTGCTTGGGGGGGTAAGTTTGCAAAGAAATTACCTTCTGAAAAATTCAGGTTGCCCTTTGAAAATGCTGCACTGTTTGTACACTTGCAAAAAGTTCAGATAATCACCTGTTTGTTTCTCACAGCTTTATCTAAGTATTCCTGTTCCTGCAGCATCAACATGATGTTAGAGTTTCATGAAAAGCATTTTAAACATTTTTGTTTTAGTGAATTAGTTTTACTGAAACTCTCTTAGCTCTCTGATTAAAAGTCTTGTACTGGTAAAAGTGTTTCTGGAAATGTAAATGTCTTATGCTGAATCTCAAAGTTTTAGGTGTTGTGGAGTTTACATATCAAGGAATTACACTGTAGAGGTTGTTGCTACTGAAATAAAATAAATGCTCTTCTGTGGTAAATGTGTTTATGTTAATAAGAGGTGAAAGCATGGAAGTAAAATTCAAGCACATTAAGGTAAAATTTTTAATACTTCTGTATTACTACCTTACTACTAGGTGAGAAATGTTTGATAGTTTGAAAGTACTAGGAATGTTTGATAGTCAAACCAACACTGCTGTGATGGCAGCAATATACTGCTCAGGAGACAATTCAAGGTCTAAGCCACCTTTACTTACAATTATTCTCATTAATATTCCAAACTAATGAACACTGAACTTAAAACTCTGCATTGTCAGTCTGTTCAAACTGTGAATTACTTCACAGTTAAATTCTGCTTCAGACTGCACTCTCAGTTATAAGCTGTGTTGAATTTTGGAAAAGCATGTATGACTAGGTGAGCTCATTCTCCTTACAGCAAATGGCATTTATGAGGAAATACAAGGGGATTGTTTTGGTTGTGGATGCTTGTCAGTAACAGTGAAATACAGGTCACACATCAGCCAGGTCATACTGTGGGACTGTAAAGTAGCTTAGTTTCTAAAAAAAGATCCCTCTTGGCTACCTTAAACTAAAACCATCAACAACAGGATTCAAGAGCTTCTTAGATAAATCACTACCAGTTTGGAATGGGGCCAGAATGCAATGTTTATAATGCCAATAAGTTGTTTGGGTTTGTTTGGTTTTTTCCCTTTCTCACAGCTAGGGTTCCAACAGGAAAAATTTCTTGACCTTGTCTGAGTAGTTCTTGAGGATGGCAAGCAAAGGACCCACGACTTCTGCATCAACAAAGAACTCCAGTACTGGAGGGACCAGTGGCAGCAGCAGCAGTAATGGTTCTGGGGACAACACTAATCAGGACAACACTTTTGAATGCAACATCTGTTTAGACACTGCCAAGGATGCAGTTATCAGCTTGTGTGGGCACCTCTTCTGGTAAGTGCTGCAGCCCCACACATCAGCCAGAACACCATTTATCTGATCCCATGAAAACCTGTGATGTTTGTAATTCTAGAGGAGGGACTGTGGGTTTGGTTTAGGGGAAGCTTGGGTTTGTTCCTCAGCTGTATTTCTTTGCTTGTGTTCCAGGGGGTGGGTTTCCTGCATCTCAACCTCCCTGTACTTCTGGATTATTGTGTAAAAGCAAACAAACAAGCAGCCCCACACAGGTGGTTCAGTGCTCATTGATACTGTTTGGTTATGTGTAATATCTCATTTGTGCTGTCTAGCCTAGCATAGATATCTTCTTTAGACCTAAATTCCTTTCTAACCTCTGCATACCTAAACATGACTCTAGGTTCTGGAAGCCAAATTGTAGTTTCTTCTACAAGCTTGCTCTTTTTTCCTTTGAAACCAGAAGAAAAGAAAAAGAAATAGGCAATAAGCTTTTACACACGGGCTCTTTCTCTTTTCCAATGATATTGCACTTGTGTTAGGAACTTTTCAGTTCTTTAATTTGACTTGGAAATAATGTACAGCACAGGTATAATACACGTGCAGAATTTCTGATGTGGGTAACCTGGTTTGAATATACCCTTTCTTGAGTGTTAAGAAATTAAGGATTGACATGGCCAAATGTGGGGAATTTGGAGTTTGTTTTACATAGTGGTCTAAATCTTTAATAAAAAGAGGCCTGAAAGTGCTTTTCTCCTGTGTAAATACACATAACATCTGAAAATTCAGGTTTTAATTTGGGGAGATGGAAAATCACTGACTTAGGGCGTGTTAAGATAAAATAAGATTAAATTATTGCACAAAAGGATTTGGAAGAATGGAACCATAAAAATATCAGGTGTCTTGTCTGAATGGTGTTATTGAGACCATTCTGAAAGCAGATGCTTGTTCAGCAGTTTTGTAGCTTGCTTGTCTTTGACCTTTTTTTACTTTATAGCAGTTTAATCTGTATAATGAGAATCTCTTTCCTCTGAGCAACTGAGTCTGATCTCAATTGCTGACCCTGCTCTGAGCATCAGGTTGGGCTACCTGAGGTACCATCCAGCTTGAATTATTCCATGATTCTGTGAATGTGGCTCATGTTTCACCTCTGTCTTCTAAGATCCCATAGTCTCATTACTGACATCTTGCTCATTTGCATCATGGCTCAGGGATATCTTTTCATGGTATCAAAGAGAAAATTTGTACAATAAACCCTAAGATTAATGCAGCCTCTGTCTGGGCCTTTGGTGTGGATGAGGAGTGGGAGATGCACAGAACCACATTAGGAATTTAGATTGTGTAACCTGAAAAAAACCAGTGGAGATCAGTCTTGGGCTGCTTGCAAAAATGATTTTAATGGGAGGCTACAGAACTGGCCCAGCTGGATTCCAGGATTCTGTTGTCACCAAGCTGTGCTCTCCCTGTATGCTGCACATTTGTCATATCGAGTTCAGTAACTAATTCTGTTTTCCTCTCTTTTTCTGCTCCGTGAACAAAATGTCCTGGGAACGCTCACAGTTGGCCTTGTTTACACCAGGTAAGACAGGTTTCCTTTTGCTTTGTCTTTCATCAGCTGCAGTTGCTCAATAAAGCCCTTGGTTCTCTGGAGTATCCCCTCTTTTCAAATGTGCTTTTCTCTCTAGGGCAGTTACAACCTGCTCATGCAGCTTCATGTGCAATACCTTGCAATCTGCTCTTTGAGCAACAAGACAACTTAGATTCTGTTCCATTTGCCTGCCACTTTTGAGTTTCTTAAAGCCTGCATAATTCCAGTTTTGGTACAATTACTGTTGGAGCTTGCAGGGTTTAGTTTGCAGATTTAAGTGCTGAGTGTACTGCTCTTTGCATACATAGTTTTACATTGTGGTATCATTATAGAAAAGGTGGATGACAAGAGAGTATCTGCACTAGCCCTTGGCCTATGCAAGACTTCTGGTACTCTTTATATAAATTCTTAGTTTATTCCAGCACAGATCTGAATATGTACACATGAGCAAGGTGATCCTACCAGAACAACTGCCTAAGTGCCAACTCCATTTCGGGGAGTACTTGGCACTTACTCAAATGTTTTGCTCCAGACCTTTGTGAGAAATTGCTGAAGTCTTTCTGCCTGGCTGCAAATGAGGTTTGCAAAGTTGTTTTCATGGTATTTTAGTAGTTTTCTTACAATTTCCTTTCTTTTAGTGGCTAGAGACCAGGCCAAACAGACAAGTGTGTCCTGTATGCAAAGCAGGAATCAGTCGAGATAAAGTTATTCCTCTGTATGGAAGAGGTAGCACTGGGCAACAGGACCCCAGGTAAGAAACCTACATGCAACTATTTTCATTTGAAAAATAAAGATGAAGCTTTAGCTTAGGGTCTTAAGATTAAACTGTTTGAGTGCAAGGATTCACAATTTTAAATACTTCGTCAAAAGACATAGATCTGATATTTCTGCCAAATATTTCTGGCTTTTTCAGGGCCTGGGTTTGCACACAATTCTTGTTCAACTGGCAATTCATTTTAATTTGAATCAAGTGTTAATTATCACTTATAAGTGGCAGGTTGCAATGATTGTTATCTGACTGGAGAAGCTTGTATTAAATGTTCACGTCCTCAGATTTTAACCTTTGCAATGGGTATTTGTTACTCAAAAGTGCAGTGTTAATTGAGTGATGTGCTGCTGAAGGTCCAAAGCTGTGTGGTTGGCTCTCTCACACACTGCTCCAGCTCTGCTGGATGGCCCCAGAAGATTGCATTTTATGGTGGTTCTGCATTATTAGCCAGGCTACTTCAGATACTGTTGTCACATGTCTTTGCACTTGAGCTAATTTCACAATTTCCTGCAGAGAGAAAACTCCACCACGACCCCAAGGACAGCGACCTGAACCAGAGAACAGAGGGGTAAGTGATCAAACAAGCTCAAGCAATTTAGTTATTTTTATTGATAGTGGTATTTATTAATCCTGGAGGACATAATGTGTGTGAGAGATGCTGCATGAGGATCCTGCAGCTTACACACCCTGCTCTTCCCCAGCTGGTTGTTCATGAGTCATTGACAGCTGTGGTGTGGCAGAGAGCTCCATTCCTGTGGTACTCTTTAGCATCCCAAAGAACAGGCCAACTTGGATCATGCCTCATGAACACAGCCCAGTGTGCTATCACTGGAAATGCTCTTCATACATGATTGTTCTCCCTGTTTAAATACAAGGAACACTTTGCTCTGAAAATTCTTTGTGCAAGTGTATTTCTGTCAAAATACACCTGTCATTGAAATACATAATCCATGTATGAATTCAGATTTTTGACACTGACACCTTCTTCTCTAGTTTCTATGGGATGTTACTGTACCATGGCATTACAAGCAAGAGAAAGTCCTTATCTGTTGGATACATGTTAATTTGAGGAGAGATCTGTGGTTTTGTTGGGGAGATTGCACAGGGTGAATGTAAACAGCAGCTGGCACAGATGGAGCAGAGGTGGGAGTAGGGAGTAGATCAGACCACAGTGTTCTTCAGCACCATGGCAGTGAGCAGGACCTGATGAAACAATGGTGCATTTCCAAGTAACTCAGCCTGGGGTCCTTGGAGAGGATTGTCTCCCTCGTGCTTCAAGCAAACAACTCTGCTGGGTGTGATTAAGGTGCATTTCTGTATTGAATGTACTGGGAGCTCAGCTGTTCTCTTTCACTAGGGCATTGCTGCCTTATTAAATCAGTTCCTGTACCTTATTTGAACCTTTCAGCTGGTGCTGCTGTAATTCAGAGGGATGGGGTATGAAGGCAGAGCAGTAATGGTGCTGCTTCCCTGTTCTCTTCAACTCCTGTACCTGCCCCAGAGAGCTTTGCTGTCCCTCAGAGTTAGTGGCAAAATGCTTGAGAAGAGTATAGTCAAAAGACCAACTCCTCAAATCAAGGTTCAACCCACAAACGTTTGGCTTTTATTATATGTGTAAAATCATTTTTGTCCTCTCATTGTTGGTGGTGATAAGCCAGAGGGTCTTTCAGAACTGGTATCCCTGTTTCAATGCTGAGGTGAGAGCACAGATCACTGGATACAGAGCTGTGGGCTCTCCACAGTTCTTAGACATGACACAAGCCCCTGGATTCACACATGGTCAGTTCTCAAACAGCACATTGCTTCTGCAGAGCAGGATTCATCTCAATTCAGAACACTTATCTTTTGACTTGATGTGGTATTTTAGTTCGGATCCCATGGGGTTTTATTGCACTGTAACTTCCTTTTTTCCTCCTTTCCTTATTGCTTAATTATTATTCCTTGCATTCCTGTCCCAGGTGATTTTGCCACCTTAATTTGAGTCCCCCTGGCAAATTTTTTTTTGTACATTTCCTTCAAATTCTCTATGCATCCCACTGGCAATTTTCATTTTACTGACTGTTTAAATGATGCACATGTATGACAAAAGTCAATTTAGATTATTATTGCAATTACCTTTCTTATATGGCTAACAGCAGTTAACCCACAATACATACATTGTTACAACATTCTAAACAGTATTCCTGCTGTTGATTTTGATACATTGGCAGATGCCTACTACTTCAAGTTGAGAAAGGTTACAGTTGAGAAACACTGTCTTAATTTTGGCCCTCAACTAAGAACTGCAGTTGCTAGTTTTCATTTTTTCAAACTTTTGGGTTGCTTGGCAAATTTGCTGCTGTCTGAAACATTTTAAACCCAGGAGAGCTAAGGGGATATTCACGAAAGTGTGTCAGACTGAAAGTTGCCAGGCAGCGTGGCCCTCCTTCAGACCTTGGAAAGCCAGTGAGAGGGAATGTCTGCACTTCTACAAAATACTCTGAAATAGGCTTTAAATGATTGGTACCTTTTTTGTCTTTGGTTCTTTGTTCTCTGCAGGGATTCCAGGGCTTTGGGTTCGGTGATGGTGGCTTCCAGATGTCATTTGGAATTGGGGCATTTCCCTTTGGTATATTTGCAACAGCCTTCAACATAAACGATGGGCGACCTCCTCCAGGTACCACGGATCCTTCTCCTGTCCTGTCACAAACAGACATTTTACAAACTCTTAAATAACCTGCTAAATGACAACATATTCTGAACAGTACCCAGTGTTGTCAATAGAAACACGAAATGAGGGTAAAAACACTCAGTAGAAAACATGGTCTGTGGCTGATGTTTTGTACACAGGCTTATAAAAGAAGTGAGTTTGTCACTTCCATATAATTTGCTGAAGGCCCTCTTGGGAGACCAGTGACTTTGGAGAGAAACAGTGGCACTGGAGACTACTCTCTTTTAATTCAGATGTCTCCTCTGGTATACTAGCAGACTCCTTCTGAAAAATCAGACAAATTGGACTAGACTTTCTAATAATAAGAAGAAGGAGTCACTAGGGGTATATGAAGGAGACCTAGATTTTAAAAACAGCAGAAAAGGACCATTTCCTGAAAGATGAGAAGGAAAAATTTACACTGGTGCTCTGTACCACAAAATAATGAATGCAAAGATTGTTCATTTTTCAGAAATTTATCTCTGAGACAGTCAGTCATCTGTATTCTACAAGAAGTGACTTTTCAGTGAAATTACTTCACATTTTGAATAACAAAAAACAGTTGGGTTACTCCAAATGGTGACCTTGCTCTCTAACAATTATGTAATCCCTAGAGAACCTCCTCCTCATCTTCACTGTAGACAAACTGAATCTGTTTTGAACAAGAACACTGCTGCCCAGGGTTTTCTGAACTTACTCTGTGAAAGGTTATGCCTGGTAAATCTTCCACCATGTCATATGGCACAGGAATTACGAGGAACAAGCTCATTCTTCACATCACACCAGCATTGCCATGGTCCTATGCTGTCTGTGGATCAAATGATCTCCTCTATTAACTATAGTTCACTGTCCCCTGAAAATCTGTTGGGGGTGGGATTGAACTAAGGAGTTTCTGCTTCAGAGACCTGATACTTGTCTTCCTTCTGATCTTCCCATGCAGCCAGCCAGGCTGAGAGGAGGAAATAGCAACTTTCTCCCCAAGTAGATTCTTTGATATTTTTCAATGTATGAATATACTATATTCAGAATATACACAATCCCAGAGAAGAGGAAGGAGCTGAACTGTTGTTTTTTTTTTTTTCTACTTCCTGTTTTCCAGCTGTTCCAGGGACTCCTCAATATGTGGATGAGCAGTTCCTTTCCCGCCTCTTCCTGTTTGTGGCACTGGTGATAATGTTCTGGCTGTTGATTGCATAAGTCTTTTCCATTATTCTATATATTCATGACCAACAAGGCCACTGAAACAGTTACAAACTGCATCCCCATCCCATTTTAAACCTCTTGGTGTTTGGTTCCATAGCTAACTATGGGCTTCAGGAATTGGTGGTACCACAGCACAATGAGGAATCTCACATTTTGCACCAGAGTTGGGAATTAAAACATTGATTAAAAGGTGTATTTCAGCTCAGATATCTTGTACAACAGGTCCCTGCCACAAACCATGGGCCTAGCATTGAGCTGCACTCCAAAAGGGAGTGCTGCTTTGAAAACCTGTGCCAATCAGTGACACCAGGTCTGTGGGACAGTTATCCCAAGGTAGACTGGGCAGGTAAGGAAACTTCTCCAGTGTGACCAGTATCTCCTGCTTTGCAACCACGATGGATCTGCCAGAGCTGCAGATGTTATTTAATGTCTCCATCAACACCCGACCTTCTCCAGGAAATCATCTGCAGCACTGCTGAGACTCTCTGGGGCACAGCACGTGATGCAAACAGAACCCGGTCTGGAGACTGGTTTCTTTTCCTGCTGTTATTTCCTGGTGTGATGGAAAACCCTTCCTGATGCTTCTGATGGCTGGTAGAAGAAGGGATACAAATTTATGCTGCAATTTTTAAAAGCCTGAGCGTGCTGGAGCCAGACACTGGAAGATCCTGTGGCTGTGGAGCCAGGTGGGGCTGCTGGACCCAGCCCAGTTCCTCACTGACAAACAGTGTTGTCTTCCCCAGCTCTGTGCAGTACCTGTGGCTGCACTCATGGATAATCCCCTCACAACCTCCTCACTGTAGCAACATTTATCCTTCCCAGGGCTTTGAGACTTTCTACACAAGGTCATGTACTCCAGATAAAATCCTATTACAGATCTGAGATCAGCTTGTTTGGGGAGAGGAACTAAAGACATCTTTACGTGAGTTTTGAGGTAAAACTTGTCATACTGTAAAATTACACAGGAGGAGAAAGGAGATCCTGCCTTTGCCAGCACATGCTCAGTAGGGAACATTTGGAAGACCTTCTCTCTGCAGGTGCACACAGACCTTCTCCCATGCTACAGCAGAACAGCTACAGCACAAGAGTCTCTGCAGTATCTACCAAAGATTTTAATTTGAAGTGCTGGAGGAGACCACGACCATTAATGTGCTGAGGGGATATTTCAGAAGGTGAGCACTCGGTAGCCATTCTGGAATCCTGTTGGGTATTCAGCTTTAAAGAGTACTCCTGATGTATTTGTGTAGATTCCTTTGAAACAGGTATGAGAGATTCCCTAGCAAGATGAACAGTTCATATTTCTGACTAGGCAATTCCATTTTTTTTCCTCTTACTGTTTTTAGATTTTTTTTTGATTCAGGTTGCTCATAGTCATAATGATTTCCTGCAAGATGAATGTTGTGACTTCCCTGGCAGTAGACAGAAAACTGACAAACAAATCAATTAATAGAAACTTTGTTTCCCATAGCTTGGGATTGTATGGAAGTTTCCTGGGCAGGACACCTTTAATTAATTGTTATAGAAGTTTATTTATGTAATTATAAACTGTTCACTTTTAGTGTCAAGGCAGAGGATGACTGAAGTTTAACTTGCCTACCTCCAGAATTCCATCTGGCAAGTAGAATGTTACAAAGTTTCTGCAGTGTTTTGTCACATCAGATTTATACCTGACTCGATGATAATCTGGCAGAATATATTGCTCAACTATTTGTAGTTGAGGTAGTGCTTCAACTTGTGTTATGCAACACGTCTGAGAAGCTGAACTTCGGCATAGGGTTCTTCTCAAGTGCATAACTTGGTAACTGGAGCCCTTCTCAGGAGAAAGGCTGTTTCTGTTTGGTTGTCCTACAATGTCGCAGCTTTGGGTTCCTCTCCTGCGCAGTCAGCACCACCTGCTGATGGGAAGGGAAGGTTCATGTGACTGTAAGGGATGGATTCCTCCTCCTTTTTGTACGGAGAAACTCGATGCTGAGAGGTTATGCAGGGAGAAGGGTATCCCTTTGAAGCCTTTATCCCATAAAGATAGGACTAAAGAGGATATAAAAGTGACTGCAATAGATTCAAGAGGTACTGAAATATATTTAAGTAATACATGTTAAAAAAACAGAATTGTAATGGATTGGGGGGGGGGTTCCATCTATGAGAGAGATAATGGATTTAGAGAAGGCTGCAGAAACATGACTGAGAGCTCTTATTTTCCAGCAATTCAAGGATGAAATAGTCTAAAAGTGTTAACGCTTGGTTCCCCCTTTCCCTGGTGTGCTTTTGTATGTACCCCTGCCCCGCAACCCGACCGCACACGGCCCGGACGGCTCGGTTAGTGCGTTACCGTTCCTCCTCACTAATTTTCACTGTTGTGAAAGTGATTTAGAATTAAAAAATGGTTTTACATTGAGCGGAGTGCGCCGCC
>VZTR01032500.1:210549-248176 GCA_013400775.1 Chaetops frenatus | reverse complement strand
TCGGCGGTGTCGCGGGGCGGCCCCTGCGGGGCTCGATGGGGCCGCTGCCTCCTGAGCCCGCGCCCCGGCCGGACGTCAGCCCGTGGCTGGGGAGCGTTCTGAAGCCGGCCCGCCGCTCCCTGCAGCGGGTGGCACCGCCGGTTCGCGGCCACAGGCGCGGGCCGGGGGTTTCCCGGCGGGTCTCCCGGCTCCGGTGCACGGAGGGCCGCGGGAGATGCGGGTGCGTCCCGCCCCGAGGCGGCCCCAGCCCGCACGGGCTCCTGCCGCGCAGGTGCCCGCGGGGCCCCCGGTGCCACTCACCCCGTCCCCGTTGTCCTGCTCGAGCTCCCGCGGTGCCCCCGAGGCTCGGCCGGGGCCGCTGCGGCTGCTCCTCGCTGGCCGTCTGTGACACATTCCTCCCGTCCTGGGGAACTCGACAGACCTGTTACATGGATTATGTCCGTTCGCTTTTCCTTCGCGCTGTTTCCTGCTCTGTTTTGTTCATTTCCTTCGTTTCTCCTGCATACTGAAGCAATTTCTGTTGGATTGAGGACTGTTCGTTTCCGTTCGTGAGCTAATCAGCTTTCCTGGGTACACTTGAACAGTGTAGCAGCTGAGAGTCGGTGACTGCTTCGTGCGCTTCGGAAGCTGATGGGTCTGATTCTGTACGATGGTTGGGGAGGAATACGTTGCATGTAGTCCTCTATGGTGCAGTCATTGGTCATTAAATGGCTTTAATGGGATCTACAGACCGTTTTGACACGTGTGTCTTGTGCTGGTGACACTGCGTGGGAGGGGTTGGAGCTGCAGAATGTTTGGTTTGCAGGTGGTTTTGGCCTGCAGCTATTTCAAAAGTTCAGCTGCCTTCCAGGGCTTGCCCTGCTTGGAGAGGAGAGTGTCGGCTGCCTGTGCACGGAGGCACAGGCACACGGTTTTGCCTTTTATTCCCAAGCCCGTTTGATGTGCTGAAAAGCCATTTCCTTTATAGAACAACACGGGTAGGGTGAGGTTTTTCCAAGTTTCTCTCAACCTTTACTCTGCTGGGCAGGTCTGAGCTCAGGTGGAGTTGTTGGTGTTCTGGATTAGCAGGAGGGCACAGAGGCAGGTGCTATAGGGGTGGAGCTGATGCACACTTGGGAACTGAAGCAGCAACCTACACCACTGGTCACGTTTGAAGGAACCCTTTGAGCCTTAGAGTCTGCATGGAGACCTTTGTGGGTACTGCTGGTCTGCTGGTGACAGTGGTTTTTTCCCTGAAACAGCTATTCATGTAAAAAGTGCAAAATCTTCACCTTGGTTAATTTTAAACATTGTCGTTGACCTACACGGTGGGGTGAAGGTGGATGGAAGGCTGACGGCTTCTGTTTTGTGTAGCTTCAAGGAACTTAACCATGGTATCAGCTTGCCTAAGGAACCACCAAGTTGTACCATTCTTTGGAAAAGGGAAGTCTGTGGTTTGTGGTTTTCCTTGTCTAAGTGCACCTTTTTCTTTAATGCAATCTTACTGCAAGCAAACTGTTGGCAGCAGGAAGAAACAGGTTTGAGATCTGCTCAGCTCTGTGACACTATTCCTGTGCCATCCTGTGCTGAACTAAGATTTCTGACTCTTTAATATGCCTGCACTGCCCTTGGGATTTTGGATAGCATTTATCTGTGTGCCAAATGTTCTTTGTGCACAAGCTTTCTTTCTGTTTTCCTAGCTTGCTTGCATCTAAGTAACCAGCTCTCTCTGGGGCTTTCTGGCAGTCCTAGCAAAAACTATTATAGCTGTATTATAACTAATTTAAGTATTTTCTGAAAGGGCAGTAGGCCAGTAGCATCACTCCCCCTTCCTAAGTCTGACAGCAGTCTGGTGTTGGCTGTACAGTCTCTATGGGAATATTCATTCAAGAGTGTAATTCCTTCCTGGTAGTCTCGTTGTTCTCTACTGAATAAAGTTTGCCTTTCCTTTCTTTCAGTTCTGGGAAATCCAGTTAAGTATACAAATGAGAGCAAATGTTATGTGCTGAGTCAGTGGTGTGGGGGAAGCAGTAGTGTGGCTTCCTGGCCTAGCGTGGTTCTCTGATGGAATTGTTGTACCAGACCAGTGTTGCCTTCCTGAAATCTCTGCTCTGACAGAGCTGTAACTGAGCTGTTTTATGTGAGAAGTCATACCTTTTTCTTGTGCAGAATGTGAAGGAGCAGATGTCATGTCTGGAAAAATAAAAAAATATAGAAGGTGTTGGAGTTTGATTTGGGAGCTCCCACTCTGGAGTTATAGGCTGCCTGCAGCTTTCCATGTGGGAAGGCTTTCCTTTCGGCTGCTAAATTTAAGGTTGTTCTTTCTGAAGGACGTAACAATCTTTGTTTTCTCTGGTGTAACTGGTTGCTGTTTGTCTCCTTATTGCTGCATGCAGGTGAAGAAGTCTGGAGGTGTCTGGGATGTGGGGACAGCATCGCTGCTGGGCAGCGCCTCCACAAGACTGTCAATGAAGCTTGGCACATTTCCTGCTTCCGGTAGGTTCAGCTTCAGCCTTTAACCCCTCCTTGTGTTGTTGCACTGGTTGGGACCTGGTGGTGAACTGGGAATTCCTGCAGTAATTTCTGTGCCTGACCTGCTCCGAGCTCTTGTTTGTGGATGCACCTCAGGGACAACATCCCATCCCAAGAGCAGCTGACACTGCCTGGCAGAGCGTGGCTGTGCTGACGCAAACGGTACAGATAAAGTGCAAATAAAAGCTCTGATTTACTGGGGTGCCAGAAGCCATGGCTTGCATGTTTGTCTTCTGCAGCATTCCAAAGCAGTGCCCAGGCAATTTGCACAGCCTGTTGCTTTTTCCATATGTGATAGGTGCAAGGCTGTTATCAGGGTGCTGACAGAGAGGAGGGAAGGGAGAGAGATCTTGCCTTTTGCTTTCTCTCCTTTTCAGACTCTTAACACAGACAAACTTATGAAATCTGTTGGATAATGTTGCTGTCCACAAGGACAAAAAGGGATGTCTGCCATGCTTTTTCCTGGTGGTAGGAGTAATGCCTCTTTTTGGTGTCCCATGAATACTCAGTCCAGTTTTTGTGCTCCAGAATCACATTTCTGAAGGGGTCTGTATTTTTGAGAGGGGTGGAGTACCTGCAGCTTCTACTGGCTTCTATGTTGTCTTGAATATGGGGATGCTAATATTTTGGATACTGTCAAAGAAAATGGGGGGAAAGGAAGCCAAAGTGTGGCTTTGGAGGAATGCTTTCTGTGCCAAAATAAGCATCTACTGTCCTTGTTTAAAGAACAAAAAAAAAACCACCAAAAAAATACCCCAACTTTGTTGAAGTGAGGATTGTGGTTATTGGTATATTTTAAAAAAAGAAAGCATCTTGTGCTGCCAAAGCAGTGTGGGCTCAGTAGACTTGGAAAATGCTGTTACAGTGACACATTAATAATCACAATTACAGTTTGATATCATGACAAATCCCAGTGTTTTGGATTTCTATTGCTTTTAGTATTAATGTTTAGATATACTGAAAAAACTTTTCTTAATCCTGATTTTCTCTTCTCCCTGAAGGACCAGTATCCTGTTGTTGAGATTCCCTAGATTGTGCCAGTAGCCAAACCCAAAGCTGTGTGTGTGCTGGGAAGTCTGTCTCTCTTGCCATTGAATGTATTTCTCTTGTGGGTCTTGATTTGCAAATGTCATGGTGCTTCTTGCTGTTGAGGTGAGGAGCAGCTGAGCTGGAGGCAAATCCTGCCTTTGGGACACTTTACAGAGGATTTCTTCTCATAGGTTCTATGGTATAGTGGAAGTTTGGGTGTTGGTTCTGGGCTGGTTTGTTTTATGTAAGTGGTGACACCACCCTTTCTCTGAGCTGTGTAGTGACTTTCTGCATTTGCTGATGCACTTGTTGTGCTCTGTGCTTTTGGTGAGCTCCAGCACCCACCGAGGCTGCTGTGCTCAGTGAACAGTTGGAACCTACAGGAAAGGGAACTGCCCTCCCTTTTTTCCTAGTTCCAGGATAGGACTGTGAAAACAAGTTTCCAGTTTGCACTGTGTTCCTCCTTTTCTTCTGCTGTCCCTAAACCATGCTGAGCAGCAGTCTTGTGCCTGATATCCCAAAGCCAAACTTTAAAAAGCCTCTAAGGGTAGGAGCTTTGGCAGCTGGTAGCTGTGAGTTCCGGCAGCTCTTGTGGAGTGTTTTTTACAGTCTTCCTGTGGATTAGCTGACTCCCTGGCCTGGCACATCATTTCTCTAATGCTGATTGGCACTGCTCCAGGCTCGTTAGCTCTGTTTATTCTTGGTCAGGCTTGGCGCTGGCAGGAGCTGACGTACATGAGCGTCTCTGAGGATTTAAGTTTTTGTCACTTCCCTCCTTCCTCAAACAGAATGTGCAGGAGCTTTGTCTCCAAAACCTGCATTTTCTCTGCTGTGGCTTGAGAGAAGAGCAAATCCCCGTTTCTAGATCTTGGGTATTTTAAACCGTTCTTTGGCCAGCTGGTTCCTTAGGCTTGAATGTGATGGCTTGGATCTGGCTGAGGAAGTTTCTTAGATGTTTCTGTCACAGTGTCTGTTGTGAATTAACTCTGGATGTACTTTTGTGCCTCTGAGTTCTGTCGAGACAGCACACGCTTTCAAAGGTCACTGCTTTTCACAATTTGACTGGATGTGGAAATGGCATTGCACAGAACTTCAAACATTACACCAAGAAAGGGAAAGATAGAAGTGAAAAGTGCCTTTTTCTTAGGTCTGGACCACTCTTTTACCTCAGGGGATTATTGGAAAACCTTTTTTTGACCAAGAGCTTGCTGGTTCTATTGCTTTCAGTCCAACTCTTTTCCATACTGCAAAATAGAAGGTAATGCCTTGACTTATACTTTTGAATAAAGTATTATTACCAGTGTTTATTTTTGGTGTTTTGTGTTGTTGGTTTTTTTTTCTGTAGTTAATGAGAAATGAAATTAAAGACAATCCCCACTTTCTGTAGGGACAGTGCATATTTGAATTGGAGTAGGATGGAATGAGAAGACCCAGACATAGCTGTATGGCTTTATCTTAAAGAGGACATGTTGTTAAAAATGTGTTAAAAATCCGGTTTTGATTATTTGAAAACCACAAATTCAAATTAAGCATATAGACTACATCCAGGTGGAAAATGGATACATAGGAAGAAAATCATTGGAAATGGTGGCAGGAATTCCTACTGTAGCAGGGTGCTTAAGCACTTTTTAGGAAGGAAGGCAGCTGAGGCTCAGTTCCTTCCTAACCATGAAATAACAGAGCATGTCTAGTACTGTGGTCTATAAAATAAATCAAATTTAAGTAGCCAAGCAACACTGGCTTGCTGCAGAAATGTCAACCAAAAGCCAAAGCCAGAAAAAATGTTCATAATATATCTTCAAAAGTAGCAGAAGGTGATGGATTAGTGGTGATTTTACAGTTACAGAACTAAAATATGCTATTTAGTTTATACCCAAGCCAGTTAATTAAAAGCTGAAAAATCGTCAGGAGTTTGAAGAGCACTGGATTAGCTATCCTTGGATCAAGGGGGTGCCCTAAGCTCCAGCCTACTGAACTGAAAAAGAACCACTACTAATTTCCAGCTCTAGTGATCTGATTGTCTTACAAAGATGTAGTTTTGCTTTACTGACTGCCCTATTTTCTGTGATACGGAGATTTTTTTTTTTTCTCAGCAAAACTTAGTAAATCACTTTGATTATTTTTACATTTGGGGGCAGGGGAAAGCAAGCCAGGCAAACTTCTATGAAAACTATATATAATTAAACCTGGTCTGGAGGTGCAGGATAAACTAGATGATTTCTGAGGGTATTTTTTATAAATCTGTTTTCTGTTTTTAGTATATCTACTATCAATTTATATTTGAGGCAAGTAATTTTTGTGGCTTAGGGATGATCAAGAAATTGGTAACCTAACAATCTCCAGTGACTATAGGGTTTTGGTCTGCCAGACTGTCTATTAGCACTTCATTATCCTCAGGGTTAGACCCTTCTGTCTACTATCTTCAGAAATCCCGTGTTGCAATTTAAATCCATTTCTTCTAGCCCTGTACATGAAAAACAAGCTTTTCCCCTGCTTCTGTTATCCACATAACCTTCCCCTGTCAGAAAGCAGATTGTGTCTCCCATCAGCCCCTCGTACAAGGCAGAAGCCCTGGGCTTAGTGGACTTAGCTTCTTCTCCAGACTGTATTTTCTAGACTTTAGATCACTTCTGTTGACTTGGTCTCTTTAGCACAGGCCTTCATTTTCCAAAAGCAGCTGCCTCCCCAAAGGATAAATGGATGAACAGGATTTGAAGCACAAATGTGGACAGCTGAAGATGTAAGCAAAGATGTGTATTAGGAAGAATTTAAATTGTGGGATGTTTGGTGCTTTGAATTTCCCTTTAGCTTTTCACCTCTGAGCACAAGGCAGGTTCATACACACAGCAGCTTGAACTTGAGAGCAGGGGAAAGATCAGTAGTAATAAAAGACAGCTGAATTAAGGTAGAGGTGGGAAAACAAAAATCTCCTCTTCCCTGTCTTCCCCAGTTTCTAGCAGTTACAGAAAGTTAATGGTAGGGGCCTCAGAGGTGAGAACTCTACACTAATCCTGCAGGATCCTGGGAATGTTCCTTAGGTGGTGTCTTCTTCAGCATTGGCATTCAGTAGCAGCTGTCAGATTCAGGGAGAAATGTTGCCTATTGGCACACAGATCACTGTGACCGTTCAAGAGTTTACACATTCAGAGGAACAATGAAGCACTTTGCAGGTGGCCGAATTCCTCAGGGGAATCTATCAGAACCGGGACATCAATGACCAGTCTCTAAATTTAAGGAGGAATGGTGCATTCCAATCCAATCTTTCCTTTGGCTGAATTGGCAGCTTGTCCTTTAGGGCACTGTTATCGAGCATTATTATATCAAGGTAATTAGAATTACTCACACAGCCCAGAATGCGGTAGGCTTTCACAGGAGTGAGGCAGGATCCTTCCCTGAGGAGTTGCCGGTGTTCACAGACCAAAGCAGCGCGTTAAGGAGGAGCGAGGATGCAGTGGTGTCAGTGCCAGTCTTACTGCCCTATGTGCTGCGTTTGCAGGGGGGAAGCCACTGCTTCCCAAACCCTATATAACCTATGAAATTGCAGCGGGTTGGATTTCCTTGGTTTGCCTCTCAGCCCGCACACGTTCAGGAGGGCTGCAACTATCGAGCGAGTGTGGTGGGGATAAAAACTCCTTGCTAATGTGCTTGGGGATGTGAGGTACTGAGGAGCAGCACGGTTCTGAAGTTGTGCTGCTGCTTAGAAGTGAGATGCAGTGATGGGGCTGAGCTTCTCCTCACTGTTCTAATTGACTCGAGATCCGCCTGCAGGAGCTCTCGGAGGTACGTGCGGATCCAAACGGTGTCGGTTTCAGGAGCTGACTGTATTGGTTTCAGGAGCTGACTCTTGTCTTTCAACAGCAGCAAAGCACGTGTTACACGTTAAGTGCCTTGGAAATACAATGAGGTGTTGGGATTGCACTGAAGTATTTGGAACGCCTCCAAGCTGCGCCCATGCTAAAGGAAAGGCCTGCTGCAAAGTCTGCAGGCAGCAAGCAGATGCCTCGTCCCTCAGTCCCACACATCTCGAAGTGTCTGTCTGTGCCAGGATAAGTTTGTGTAACTTAGGGCTGGCGGATGTGCTGAGCAATACATCTGTCTGCAGATCTGCTACTGAGCAGCACGAGCATGAGGCAAGGAGTGTCGAGAGGCTGCCCAGCCCCAGCTGGCTCCAGGTATTAATCACCGGGTTATCACAATAGCTGTGTGATACATTTCTGTGGGGATAAATCTGTAATGGCTGAGCCTCGGTGACAAATATCATGTAAGTCGTTGTCAAGGTTTTTCGTGTGTTCCTTTTCATTTGTTAGTTATAGTCTTTCTGGCAAAAGTTACTGCACAATTCTAAACCATAATGAGGTTAAAAGCCCCCCCGTGAGGATTACCCCTTTGTAGTGGAAATGCTGTCAGCATTTGCAACAGAGAAGATGCTGATGTCTGACTTTACTTAGAGAAAAAGAAATTTACTCCCGTGCATTTTGGCCCCCAGAGATAGTATCAGTAAAATTACAAAAGGTTCCCCCCCACACACACCTGTTTATCAGCGTTTCTGAAGTACAGTCATTCTGGCAGGAATTCAGATCTAGAACGTATGAACACATTAACACCTTTTCCAGAGCCCTTTTATCAGAGACATTGTGTTCTCAAATAGCTCATAGAGACAACAGAAAAAGCAAGAAGTAACAAGAAGTTTCTGTGTAGCCAAAGTAACTTACTGGCTGCTGCTGCTGGGTCTTGCTGCAGAAGTAAAATCATTTTGATAAGAAGTTTCCTGTTTAAATAGACATTTGACTATGTGTCCTTTGGCTTTAAGGAAGTCTTAAGCAAAATCCTTTCCTAGTTGCTTAGCTGTCTGGGTGGTTTTTATTACTTTGAAGTTAGGCTTTATCTGCTGGCTTCATTCACAGACTAGCTGGCTGCTTATCACATCTGTGGATCAAATCTTCAAAGGTTTTGTCTGAAGAGCTGGGATTTATGAGGTCACATGGAATGCCCCTCAGAGGGCGTTGAGCCCACGGCAGCAGAATTGTGGGGAAAGGCTTTTGTGTGTAGGTGATAGAGGCAGGAGGGGCTCGGCCTGCGCTGGAGGTGTGTGTGCTGGGGAGGTGCTGATAGCCAGGGAAGCGCAGGATGGAGAGCGCTGGCCCCTTTTCAGCACGCAACATATAGAGAATGTGGGAGACCAGAGCACATTCCTAGACACAGACTCACCGTGTTGCTGCTTCCAGTAGAGCTGTGTGAAATGTCAGAAGGAATTAGACCCGTGCTGGAACTGACATGCACATCGGGCTCTGCAGCATTAGGCTTCACTGCACTTTTACAGCCAGGCTTACCCAACTACACTGAATGGAGAAAATGGATTTTTTTTTTTCCCTTCAGAAAGGTGGCTGCTTATTAAAAGTTATGTTTTTAAAATGTTTAAAAAAGGAGAAAAAAAAAACCCACAAAAAGCTGCCTAAGTTTCTGCTTACTTCAACAGCGAGCAGCAGCTGTCAAATCTGCAGCCAAGACTGCCTTGTTCCAGCCCCAAGCGGCCCTGGAACAGTGTGCCAGCTGGGACGAGCATCTCCAGGAAAAGCACATTAGAGTGCTCTTGCCTCTGGAACAGAGCATGGTTTTCAGGCTGTGTTCAGGCATGCCAGGCTTTGCTGACTGTACAAAAATGGGCGGGCTCGGTGCAGCAGCATATGTTTGTTGCATTTTTGAGTGCCTTGCGAGCAGCTTTAGCTGATTAGGTCACTAGCGATCATGCTTGGCTTCAGACAAGCACAGTGATACAATTGGATGTGCTGTGAGCTGGACAGAGTACTCCGTGCTGATTTATAACTCTCAGCTTCCATTCAGGACATGATGATTCAGTTAAAGGATTGTAACGATCTCTTAAAACAGTATTGGAAAGAAAGCGGTTTTTCCTTGGATGAAGCACACTGTGAGTTGCGTCCTGCAGCAGGGTGATCGGACTGTAGGTGTTGTGAAGGCAGGATAACCCCAATCACTGTGAAGGGTTTAGGAATGTAAATAGTTAATTTGATAAATTTGGAGATGTGGATCGTTGCTGTCTTTGACTCCTCCATTAGATCGTGCGGCTGCTGCAAAGACAAGTTTCACGTGTGTGTGCTTGTATTCTTTGGCCAAAGCTGCTCTCTTTCAGCACTAAATACGCAGCCCCTCTTTGGGTAGAGCTCCACCCCTGTGAAGGAACAGAGCCTGTTGAGGCTCTGGAGCCGCCGCTGTCCGCCTGCCACGGCTCCTCCTCCCCTCCCACCCTTGGGTGGAACCAGAGAAGGGAAAACTTGCCTGTAGTTAGCCGGCAGCAGAGCTCGCCGAGCTACGGCAGCAGCATGTCCCACTAGCCCGGTCAGCAGTGATTCTGTCCTTCCCGAGCTGCTGCTGCTGAGAGCAGAGGAAAATGGTTATAACAATGGGAGCCAGGAAAAATCTGAAAAGGAATGAGCAGCCGAGAGACCTGGCATTCCTTGGGCAGCTTCAAAGGGAGGTGAAGTATTTGAATCAGCGCAAGAGTAAATGAGCACTGGCTGCTGCCATGTTGGCAAAACAGAGCTGTTCAGAGGCAGTTGGACAAGTTTGTGGCTGATCCGGTTTATCCAGTGTTGAAGATGGGAAGTTACTTGTCTGCTCCGGCTTACTTTGCTCCCAAGGATCCCTTTCGGTAAGTCTTGCACAGGAATAGCAGGGGCCCTCCGGAGTGTGGTTCCCCCCTGCGCTGCCATCCCGATTAGTCAGCGTGTGAGGCTGGAGGAATGGGGTCCCGTGCTCGTGTGCCAGAAACAGCTGGCCTCAGACTGGCATCCCATATTGCTTCGAGGAGGTGACAGGGAAAATTCCTATTGCCAGTCCCTTCCCCGCTCCCTGGTTCGAGGGAACAGCTGCAGTGTGTGCACAGGCAGGCAGGCTCCCTTCCAGAGAGCACGAGATGTGCCACTGTAGCCTGTGGCCCTGTGCTTTGCTCACTGTACACTGTAACCTGTGCTTTGTTCACCAGCAGAGGAATGAGATTAACGTGGCTGCTGCTGCTTCTTTCCAAAGCTCCTTGTGTCTGGGTGAGGTGAGGTGCTGCTGTGGGAGTTCAGGAAGGTGATGTAATCTGCAGCGAGGCAGCACATAATCCTGTTTAAGAAATCAGGTACTTTGCAGGTAACTAGGGATGAGCAGCATGCTTCCCTTACATGGAAAGGATTCTTCCGTGATATTTTGGTTAATTCAACTTTTATTCGGTTTTGGTCCAATTGAACAGATGAGAATCGAGAAAGGTGATAGTTCCAGAACAACACTTGGACTGCATTGCATCTCCACAGTGAGAAAAGTCAGTGGGGCTGAACAGACGCAGGCTGGCGACTGACACTGATGTGCTGATTAGGTGGATGGATGGGGAAAAGCACAGCTTGCACTTTCATTGTCTCCCTCCTATCCCCTCTGCTCGGATGTGCTTGTTATTGATCCTGTTCTGCAAACACTTTTGTTCTGGTTTGGGAGTAAGGAGTAACCAGCCTAGGATAGGAGTAAATACTGCTGCACAGTTGCTGAGCTTCTTTAGACACCTTTTAGAAACAGCAGCTGCTTTCAGAAGAAGGAAAGTGAGCAGACACTAATTATTTGTAATATGTATAGGGTATTATGCTAAGCCACAGATACACCTCCTGAGTGTGTGGAAATGGTTTTGCACAGTCAGAGCTTAAGCACTCTGTCTTTCTAGTAGTCTGTTTTCTAGCGTCTGTTCTTCCTTGTCTGCTGTCTCTTACGTAGCCAGTGCTAAGCCCGGGTGAGTAAGCCTTTGGGTGAGCTGCAGGCTGGGGTAGTGCTTTATTCTGCAGCTCTCTGTCTTTGTGACCATCCTCTCCCTGCCCTGCCTGCAGAATTGGAACCACGGCTCTCCCGAGCCTGTCTAGGGTTAACTGATCAGGCCTGACAATGTGTGTGAGGGGGGCATTTTGTTAATGAGCTCTGCTCGAAGGGATCTGTCTCTTCAGTGCCAGGGAAGTCTTTGCTTCCGTGAAGGTATTGGCTTTCATTTAGCTGTAAAAGAGATGCCACATCAATTGAAACCAGGCTGGTTACCTGTTGTGACCTGATCCTCCTACCACCCCCCACAAAACCAAGTGTCCATGGAGCAGTGATTGTGAGCTCTTTCTGCACTTGCTGTGCTGCAGAGCATCAGGGCTGAACTCTGCACCCAGGTGCTGCCTGCGGTTCCTGGAGGACAGCTGTGGGAGGCAGATTAATTTATTCTGTGTAGCCAAAGCTGGGAAGTGAAGAATCATAATGTCTGGTCTGTATAATCAGAGCAGGGTTCTGCAGCTCTGAAAATGGTGGCTGGGCAGCAAGAGGGAAACATGTCAGGTATGGCTGTTACCAGTCCTTCATGGAACTTGATTACCACGGTGTGCTACTCTGTAATAAGAATAGCAGATAATCTAGGGGAAGATTAGTGGTTTAGAAGATAGAGGAGCACGGCATACTCCTTTCTTTTGGTTGTGGTGACTGGCAAAGGTTAGCTTCCTTAATACTTGTAGCAGTAATTTCATTCCTGTCTCAGCTGATGTGAACCTTGGTGCAGTGGCACAGATCCAGTGAGGCGGGAGAGGAAGAAATGGCAACTCTTGTATCTTCTGGGATAAAATCCTGACATATCTCTTCAATGAGAGCCTTGTGGAACAATCATGTGATGCTTTTATCATTGGGTGAAGGCATTGAAGCCATACCTGTGTGCTGTCAGCCAAGTTTCCCACACCTGTCAAATCGAAAGCCTTTTCAAGGTTCCAGAATGCCTGGTAAGTGAGGAAGGTGCTGCTCGGCACCATGGGCTGCAGCCGTGTCCTGTTCCTGGCAGGGATGAATGAAGCAGCCAGTGAGACCCATTCCAGCATCCAGCCTCTCCAGGGCTGCTTGCTCTGTTTCTG
Organism: Chaetops frenatus; assembly: GCA_013400775.1. Classification (NCBI taxonomy): domain Eukaryota; kingdom Metazoa; phylum Chordata; class Aves; order Passeriformes; family Picathartidae; genus Chaetops; species Chaetops frenatus. The sequence goes on along the minus strand of VZTR01032500.1, from coordinate 235,721 downwards.
TTGCCTCATTGCCCAGGGTGGGGTTCTGAGCCTTAAGCTGCAAACTTGTCCTGCCCAGATTTGTTTAATTACATAGCAGAGAACTGACTGCTTGCTGGCTCCACCTCCTTACCTTCATTTTGCTATGGGTGTGTTCTAAATTAGATACCAGTGCTTATTTCCGGATGGAAGCAAACTTAACTAAGTGCTATAAGGATGAATCAAACCATTTAGTACTAGAGAAAGGGTAAAGAGGAGACAAATGCACATGATCCCATGGAGCCCACCTAAAAAGAATTGTAGTTTGCATTGCTTTTGCAGAAATTTTACATTTACTTAGGGAGAAAAGGAAGGGGTTGAAGGTGAAATTGAAGAGAGGTAAGGAGGGGAAGGTGATGTACTTAAAAACAAATAAATGACCCACCTGCTTGGACAGAACACAGACAGAAAGTCAGGTCCTGAAATCCTGGTGAAGGAGTCTCCAGCATTGCCGTCTGCAAGTGCAGGTCTGGTCACAGCTCCCTGTTTGAAGATGTAATCACTCCTGGAGCACACACACTGGTACAGGCATGCATGGAGGAGTTGGATAAGTCTCAGGGATCCGATTTGCCCATGCTGAGCCAGATGTTCCTGCCACAAAATGATAGAAATCTTTGCTGTTAGTCTCCACTTGCTCTCTTTTCCCTCCCACTCACCTCATTCCACATGGGGTATTTACTGCAAGTGGAAGCCAAAGGCCAGTGGTTGAAGGCAGAATGCACTAGGTTGCCCTCTGGGTCTCTTGCATACCAGGAGCAGGGTGTAACCATGACAGTGCCCCCAGGCTGGGGCTCTAGTGATGTATGTAGCATGTACCTCGATCTTAAATTACTGTTCCCTCTGCTTCACACAAAATTGGCAGGGCCTGTTGCATGTGCTGGAGTTCTTTCCCATCACTTGGAGAGGGGACAGGATTTGGTGCTCCTCAGCTGGGAGAACAAACACTATAAAAGCCAGATACATTTTAAGGAGCCATCTTCCTGAGGGGAGGGTATGACACTGAATACTCCATAAGGTGTGTTTTTCCCTAAAGCCAAAGGCTGCTTACAAGCAGCTTTACCTTGTTGCTTTGCAGTCTCTTGAGATGGAGTAAATAACTCTCTCTGTGGAACACGACCAGCCTCACATATCATCACACTCATTACAAACTGCTGGAGTTTACAAGGCATGTCTTTGGCACAAATAAGCTTTCAGGAAGCTTGTGAGAGGTGAAGTCAACTGCAGCTCTCAGCCTTGGGAGCCAGTAAAAAGTGCTCCTCCAGTGCCATCAGCAGACTCCAGCACACTGGGTGCTATCTGGAGGGACATCACCTAAACCCCCATCCCACTGCAGGAGTTCTTCCCCAGTGCAGTAACTGAGACAGCTGTTGGAGTAAGGGGCAGAAGAAACTCTTCTTCCCACATTTGGGAAAACATGGTACTGATGAGAGCATTGATCCTCAAGATGTTTCTTTGAACCAGTTATTGGTGACTAACCTGCTTTGGATTCTGCACTCAGAAATGGGCAGTGCCAGACTTATTTTCCTTTTAAAGTCTGAGAACATGCTGCCCAGGGCTAATGGAATAATCCTTAGTGATGCAACTCCTGCCTGTGCCTTATTTCTCCAGTAAGTCACACCTCCATGCTGCTGAAGGTAAACTCCCTTACCCAGTGTATCTTGCTGAGGCAGGATTATTTTTTATCCAGCAAGCCTGGGTTCTGCTTGTGATTTGCTGAAAAGGTATCTGCAGTAAAATTGCTGCATTTTTTCCTATATATTTTTTTGGGGGGGGTGGTGGGGTGAGAGGTTTGTTTCTTGAAAGTATGTAGATAGAGGATTAATAATGGTTGCTTGTTGAAATAGAGGCTGACAGATACGTGAAGGACTTGGGGATTCTTTTCATGAAATCAGAGAATTGGTTTTATTTCTTTTTTTTTTGGTGGGTTGCTCGTGGTGCTTATTTTCTCATGCACTGTCATCAGCAGAAGGGAGAGCAGTTGGCTGGGAGAGGTGGACTTTGATCACAGTTATTTGGTGGATGCAGTAAGTATATGGAGCTCAGGGGATGAACTGCTTTGAAAACTCTGCCTCAAATGCAGAGTGCTGCAGTTTACCTTTTGGGAGAGGTCTGCTTACAGAACAATAGAAAAGCTTGCCAGAAGGGTTGATGCAAAACTGGCTTTGCATTTCAAAGGAAAGTGGATCCTGCCTCTCTGTCCCACTTCCTAAACTGGCTGAGGAGGCAGGTGCCCTGGCTCAAGAGGGGTGATGCTATAGAAACACTAAGTAGGAACAGAGCAGAGCTCTCTCCGTGCTGGGCAGCTCTGCAGCTGGAAACTTCCATCCAGAAAGAGGGAGAAAGCAGAGGAGCAAAATTTACAAAGCAGAATTTATAAAGCTACTGATGTGTTTCAGTGTGTGGGGATTTGTTTTAAACTTTGGAAGCTTGTTTTTCTTTGTGCTGGTTGAATCCACCTCTCCTTACAAATCTTGGGTTCGGTGCTAATTTTCAGTTCAAAGAGCATTGGGAAGTGGAAGGGTTTAGTACAGGACAGACCTACCTGGTGGTGAGCTGCTGCTGAATGTCTGTGTTCTCCATGCAGGAAAGGACTGTTTATTTGTGACTTGTTGCCAACTGGAACTTTGTTTCCTTCAAGGTGCTCTGAATGCCAGGATCCCCTCACTAACTGGTACTATGAGAAAGATGGGAAGCTGTACTGTCACAAAGACTACTGGGGGAAGTTTGGGGAATCTTGCCATGGCTGCTCTCTGTTGATGACTGGACCTGTGATGGTAAGGACTTGGAAGGACTCCTGCCTGCATCCAACTCCTCAAACTTAGCTGGGAGTTGTCTTAGGTATTCAGATAACCAAATAAACTGAGGGTAATAATCTCCTTGTTACTCTAATCTCTAATCAAAGATTAGAAATGAAACTTGTGTGTGCATCTTCTAGATAAAAATTAATTTTGAATGGGGGTAGCTGTTAAAGGAGGGAGATGTGAGGATGTGAAGCATATGAACAAATAAGGTGCTGAAAATACAGAGCCAGGAAGCAGAAAGGTGATTCAGGGGACATCTGTTCAGTTTCTGTAGCAGTGCCTCAGTGTCTCCAGGGATGATTTTCCACTGCACTGTGGAGTTAAACCTCTTGGCTCAGGATAAGCAGCAGGTTCTGGCTGTGGGAGAGTTGCCATCCAAGTCCCACCTGGGCTGTGGCCAGAGTGCTTTTTCAGACTGATGGTGTCTTGAAGCTGTGTTAGCCCCAACTGCTTTGATGCATTGAACTCTGCCTGCACAATATGGGCTCACCTAAATGTTCCCCTCCTGCCACAACCTTGCAAATATTTAAATATTAAAACTGCCAAGAATGAAAGATAGCCATTATTTTTCTAGAGCCTAAATAAAAAGCAGGATAATAGTCAGTAATATGATGGCTAACTCAAAAGGAAATACTGAGAAATGTGCAGACAATTTCTGATTGCCTGCAGAAGTCTTTGCATAATGCTGTCACTAAAGGAAGTTACCATAAGGAAAATATCAAAACAGATTATAATTTAATTTATATATATATATTATATTTTAAAATTTATAATTAATAAAAATATTCTTTAAAGGTATTTTTTGTCTCAGTTTGCCATTTTTGTTCTGTCAGCTGGCTGGTTAAATATCTGAATTTGTGCACTGCCTGTCTGAAAAAAAAAAAAAAAGCCCTTTCAGCTTTATTAATTCAGGCGTAACATTAGTTATCTTGCCAAGAGCAACTGAACAGGACTTGTTTACTAGTCTGCAGCAGACTATCACCTATTTTTGATAGCTGAGCAGCTGCCAAATATAGCAGAGGTTCCCGGGACATGAGCTTTGCTTAGCACGTTGATGTGTTTGTTTTGGAGTTCTGCAAACAAGGTACCAAGGATGGGGTTCAGGGAAAACAGAATGGACTAACATAACTCTCCAGTAAAAAACTGCCACTTGCCTTAGAGATGTGAATGAACACGTTAATTGGAGAGGAAAGCAGGAGCTGCATCTGCTGATGGGGTTTGGCCCTCCTGAGCTACTCCCTTTTCTGTCTGTAGGTGGCTGGCGAATACAAGTATCACCCCGAGTGCTTTGCTTGTATGAGCTGCAAAGTGATCATCGAAGATGGGGACACTTATGCTCTGGTGCAACATTCCACTCTCTACTGGTAAGAGGAGCTGCACTTTGCCACAGAGCTGCTCCCTGCTGCGTGTAAGCTGTGTTCAGCTGCCTCAGAGCAGTTCAGCTGAATGCTACTCCAAGGAATGCCAGGAAGCTGCCTTGGAGGGAGGGAAGAAGGAGTGGTATAAACACTAAAACTATGGCTTGTGGTCAGTGAGAGAACTCAGACGTGTGAGTTTGGCAGGGAGGAATAGGACATTGCCATAATGACTTTCTTCACTTCTTCCAGTGGAAAATGCCATAACCAGATTGTGCTGACACCGATGATAGAAAAACACTCCACTGAGTCTCTGCGTGAGCAGCTGCCTTATACTCTGACCCTCATCTCCATGCCAGCAGCCACAGATGGCAAGAGGGGGTTCTCTGTGTCTGTTGAAGGTGGCTGCTCCAGCTATGCCACTGGTGTCCAGGTGAAAGAGTGAGTATGACCAGATTGTGTGCAATGTACATGTCTGTGCAGAGGGAGCTGGTAAAAATCCTGCAGCACTGTTGTCCTGAGGGAATCTTGGCATATATATTACATATGTTGGCTAATTTTTTAATTGTTTGTGTTGTGTTTGGTCTTCATTTCAGTCTTGTGACAACCTTAACTGATAATTGTATCTCTCAGTGCTGTCTCCTTCAGTAAACACAAAACATTTGGACTAACAATTTTACCACTGGTGATATGAAGAGCTCTCTCCAAACCAGCTCAGACCTAGGCACTTGGTCTAATGGTAGCTCCCTGTGTTGGTAGATTAGTATTGATTTATTTCAAAATACCAATAGGAAGGGGAGCATATTTGTGATAATTTTGGCTAAACTGATTTCACATACAGACTGTAATTCCCATATTTAGAGTTAACAGGATGCACATCAGTCCAGATGTCCGAAACGCCATCCACCCTGCAGATCGGATCCTGGAGATCAATGGAACCCCTATCCGTACCTTACAGGTGGAGGAGGTGGGTAGAGCTCTACTCTGAAACCTCCTTTTCCTTTGCCTTCCTACATCTTTTCTTTTTCCTGACACTCTTCTCCCACCCTACATACAGTGTATGTACACTGCTAGTACTTGTGCTGACAAGAGGAATAAACATGAAGACAAGCTTTGCCTTCCAGCTGGAGAGGAAAATGTAACAGATGGAAATGCACTTAGGATTCAGTCCTGATTTTGTGGCATTCAAACGTGAAGGGAGGTAATAAGAATGTCTAGGGCTGTGACAGAGGACAGAGAGGCTGTGAAGACTCTCCCATGCACTGCTGGTGAAGTGCACAGTTCTGATCCCTTTAGAGGCACTGCTAATACACAAGGGCCTAGCTGATCTTAGGGACATTTCCCATTGCAAAAAAACCTATTTGCTGTTTGTATTTACACGTAGATGCTTTCTACAGATACCAGGTAATGCTGCAAGAGTGTGGGGGGGGCACCACCACCTTCACTTCCCAAGGGTTTTATTTACTGTTGGTGCTGAAGAGAGCACGAGGAGCACAAGAAATCTCTCAGATAAATCTCCATGTAGCTTTTGATATTTTGCAGCAATTTTCAAGGTGGAAAGTTGTGTCGTTTTTGAACACTTCTCAAAAAAAAAGAAAAGTATTTAATAGAGTCATAAAATACCAGACTGGAAAGCACCTCAAGGGTCATCTGGTCCAATCTTTCTTGGCAAAAGCACTATGTCCAGCTGAAACATAAATATGTCCAGTGTTGGGGAATCTACCACTTTGCTGGGGAGATTATTGCAAGGGCTGATTGTTTTTTGTAAAAAACTGTCTTTGTGTCTACCTGGAATCTTTCCAGGATGAATTTGTACCCGTTACCCCTTGTATTTTCCATGTAACTCCTTGTGAAAGAGGAGTATCTGTCTTCTTTGTAGCCACTCTTTAAATACTGGAACATGGTGATAAGGTCTCCCGTAAACCTTCTTCTCTCAAGGCTGAACAGACCGGGTTGTCTCAGCCTTTCCTCACGTGGCAGCTTCACAGCACTTCAGTCACCTTTGTGGCCACTCTCTGGACCCTCTCCAGCCTGTCCACATCTTTTTCATATACATGTACCTGACCAGAAGGAAGTATTGGACAGCATTAGGAACTTCTGTGTTGCCAGCTTGATTTGTCTGGTAGACAGTTGTGGTGCACAAAACTAAACCACAACAATGGAGTGATCTCACTGAGCTCTCTCCTCCGATTCCTGAGGGGCATTCCCTGTGTCTCCTCTGTCTCCTGTTGTTTGCATTCCTCCTGCCTGTTGCTATGGTGCCCTTTGGTTTGGTTTCAGGTGGAGGAATTGATTCGCAAGACAAGCCAGACCCTTCAGCTGCTGATAGAGCATGACCCCGTGTCACAGCGCTTGGACAGGCTTCGCTTGGACCCCCGCCTTCCCACCCACATAAAGACACCCATCTCCCCACGCTCCCTCTCTCCTCTGGACATCAAGGAGAACCTGGAAGGAACACTCCGACGGCGTTCCCTCAGGTGAAGACTTGGAAGCATTGCCTCTGACCTATCCTGCCTTTGCCCTGTGCTCTCTGCCTGGGCACCTTAGGCTTGTGATCGCAGTGACTGTGGGGACAGGGCTTATCTCTGATGTGAGCCATTGTATAAACCATTGGAAAAGTCATGGAGAGCTTTGGATTCTGCTGTTGATGTATATTCTCTCTCCCTTCCCTTTCTGGATGACAAACTTTCCTTAATAAAAATAAGGAGCTCTGCTGTTAACAGAGAAAAGCTACTAAGTTTCAGAATTAGAAAATGGTGAAGGTCAGGTTTTCACCAGCCTTAAATGACTGGGGAAGAATGTGTCCTTAAGGGGAATCTGGCTGAGACCTGGGACTTGGGAAAAAGTCTGAGTGGAGCACTCAGTTGCTTATTTAGTCATTTACCAGTACTTTGTTTAGAGATAGCAAGTGATGTGTCTTCACAGCTTCCTCCCTCTGTTCTCAGAGCTCCACCTCCGACTGCCAGTGCAGGAGATGGTGTTAGGCAGCTCTGACTTGGAAGCTGCTCTGGATTTGCAAGGAGCTTCCATGGTGCTGGGAAAGCATCTGGCTTTGGAGATAGTGAAAGCACTGGAGCACATTAGAAACTGATCCCTTAGCAGTGAATGATGGGATATGCTGGACCAAAAGTTTCCCAGCAGCTTCCCTGATCTTCCTGTCATCCTTGTTTTCCAGGCGAAGTAACAGCATTTCTAAGTCTCCTGGCCCCAGCTCTCCAAAGGAACCGCTCCTTCTGAGCCGTGACATCAGCCGTTCTGAATCCCTGCGCTCCACTTCCAGCTGCTCCCAGCAAATCTTCCGGCCCTGTGACCTGATTCACGGCGAAGTTCTAGGAAAAGGATTTTTTGGACAAGCAATCAAGGTGAGGGAGCTCCTCAAACATTCATCGCTTACTTTGAGTGCAGCAATGTCTGCCTGTCTTGGGATCCTTCACCACAATCTCGGTGGTTTTGCCTTGCTGATAGTGATCAGTCTTGGATCTTCCCTGGTTTGCTCTGAGATCCATTTCTATTTCATTCCCTGACCAAGAGTATCTCTGACTGCAGAGGGTTTGGACTTTATCCCCTTTGAATGTCAACCTTGGCCATACATGTTGATCTCCTGGGTCAGATTTAGCACTCCAGAGTGCCTGTCACAGCAGCCTCCCGGGTGAGGTGGGGAGAACAGGGAACAGGCTACACTTTCTCTTACGAGCATCTTTCTTATGATGAGTTGCATCCAGCTCCCCAGATTTCTTACCCACCCTTAGTGTGGCATGTTTGGGGGTTTGTTAGGCTGATGTAGTGACCATGTCTGAACCCCTGGCACTCCCTAAATGGCTTGTCAGTGTGGGGGTAGTGGTCAGATCTTGCATGACTCTCACAGTTCTAATCTCAATCAACAGCAGTTCTCTTGCATTTAAGCTCTCTGATCTTGACTGAGGGTACTCCAACAGTTCCAATCCCAACATTCCTGACAGCATCAGGATGCAAATTCCTCTGCCTTATTAAGGTTCTGTGAGCTCCCCAGTACTCAGATTGCACTCACCATGGGATGGGACTTCTCCCCTTACACTGGTATAAACTTGAGGTGTCCAGCCACCGTGTTCATCTCATGCTTCCATGGGAGGTGATGAGCCAGCACTACAAACCCAATGCTTGATCCATACTAATGAGCATATTTCTCTTCTCCTCTGCTCATAGAGAAATAACAGGTGTAGGTAAGTGGAACCTTTGCTCTGTCGCATGATTTTGTCATCTGTGTCCCAGCAGTTACTGGCACAAAGGCATTTATTTTCTGCTCAAATTACCCCATGGCTATCCTGTTCTGGTGCATGCTCTGGGAGTTATTTGCCCCCGTGAAGTTTCATGTGACTCTTGTTTCAGTTTTGCTGGTCTGTCAGCTTAAGAATTCCACTTAGACTTGCCTTTGTCTCTTCACTTCCCTTTATCATTGGATATTAGATGTCCCTGGCTGAAACATGCAGTGTTCCCTGGCTCATTACTTGTGTAAGGATGCTTGATTACAGACAGGAGCAGAAGAATATTGTACTCCTGCTTCTGTTGTGTTTTTCCATGCACTCACATTCCACCTATGTCAGCTTTGTTATGTCCATGGCTCCAAACAGAACTAGTGTGTCACAGTGTTTGCAAGAACTCATAAGCTTCCTAAATACTGTAACTGGATCTTGTGTTCTGGATTTCAGTTCTAGAGGTTTTCTGAAGGANTTTTTGTAAGTGGGAGGCAAAAAAGTGACATTTTTTCTTAAGATTCAGATTGACTGGGTGTGATGCAGCAAGTACTGTATCTGATCACATAATTCTCTTCTGATCTGAGAGGCAAGGTGGTTGTTTAGTTTCCTGGAGATCTTAGGGAGCCAGAGCTGTCCAAGTTAAGCAAACAAAGAGGAGAAGATTTCCAGTAAAACATGCTCATAGGAATTTAGACCCTTTCTACCCACTCCTGCACCCCATGCAAGCAAGCCTGAGCTGGTTACAAAAAAGCCTCCATAACACAGCAAAATGCCAGGAACTAGCTGGAGACAGGCAAACAGTTCTTGAGGAACTGGAAATGCTTTCCATGTCAAGAGCCAGGAAATTTATTACCTTCTTATTATGATGGATTTCTCTGTGTTTTCCACTGTTCTAGGACATTCCTTGCAGGTTGAAACACACTGCTCCAAAGGAGCAAGGTAAAATTAACTGCTTCCTGCCTTAACTGAACAGGCTGCACACTCCAGTTCCACTTGCACGTGGATGGGATTCAGATTCCCCCTAAAACCAAAGCATTTAAAATGCAGTTTTGGGTTGTTTGGTTTGGTTTCTGATACAAGTGAACATTGATTCCTTTGCTGATACAGAATGTAGTTGGTAAAGGCTGTGTACACTGTTTCCACTGGGCAAATGTGCTCCACAAGGGAACTTTGAGGCATGCACCAATGTGGAACTGGTGCCTCTGGAGGCTTTGGCAGCCTGTGTGCACACTCAGCCCTGTGCTACCCAAACTGGAGCCTTCAGCTCTGGCTCTTGGCATGATCCTCTGTCAGCTTTAGGCAGTTTCTGTTTCACATACAGCATCTTTGATGAATTCTGAAAGGAGAAGTTTCACGCGGTTTTTGGCAGATCCCTGGGCTCTGAATTTCCTCCCATCTCTATCCTTCTCTGGGTGGAGGGGAGTGTCACACTTCTTCAGAAGAGTCACAGGAGCATTGGAGCTGTGTATTCCTGAACCTTGCCTGTAGTTGTGGCTTTTGTTTCCACCAGGTGACCCACAAAGCAACAGGAAAGGTGATGGTGATGAAGGAGCTGATTCGCTGTGATGAGGAAACACAGAAGACTTTCTTGACAGAGGTAGGAGCAGGATTTCAGAAAGCTTCTGAGCCAGTAGTGTGGTGGAACTCTCCTATCTTCTCCAGAGAGGTCCTGCCAGCAACATGAAGGTGCTGAGGAGGGAGACATTGCATGGGCAAAGGCTGACATGAGCTGAATGTTTGCTGCAGTGAAGTGTGACTCACACTGGGCAATAGACGTTACTTCAGCTCCAGTTCATTAATTTTTCAGTGATAAGAGCAGCCTCAGTCAGAGGCAAATTAAGCTGTGCAGTACATAAAGGATTTATCCCTTGAGCTTTTGCATAAGTACAAAGGATGAGGGCCAATATCTGTAAGATATTTAAGACTCATGCTGTATTTAAGCAGAACTATTTTCTTGGTGGCTGCCTACCATGTTTTTCAAGGTCAGATTTAGCTTAAAGGCATCTCCCTAAACACCTGACACTGCTGTTGTGGCCCTGACACACAGAGCACAGACCAATAGCTGCCCTGGAGAGCTTCACACTGAAAAGTTAGCCAAACTCAAGGGTGCTCTCCTTAAAGACTAAGATCAGGTTAAATGCACAGCGTGAAAATGAAGAGGCAACAATTAATAGACTGCCTTAAGGTTGGAGTTTGAGGGTTCTCTGTGATTCCTGAACAGGACTTTGAGCACTGGAGTGCTTTTCATCAGAGAATGAATCTGTCAGGACTTGTTCCATTCACTTTTTGGGGTGGGATGTCTCTGCTTGCAGGTGAAGGTGATGCGCAGCCTGGACCACCCCAACGTGCTGAAGTTCATTGGTGTGCTGTACAAGGACAAGAAACTGAATCTCCTCACTGAGTACATTGAGGGGGGCACACTGAAGGACTTCCTCCGCAATGCAGTGAGTATGGACACCTGGGAGACCTGCACTCAGTGAGCCTGGCTGTGTTGATGCTTGTACCAGCTTTATGTACTCATTATTAGTCTTCCTTGGAGCTGTGTGGTAAAGTTTCTTCTTAGCTCTGGGTGAGCTTGAGGCAGGAAGCCTCTTGTTTCTGGGGCTGTATTGTGTCTCTGCTGTAAGAGTCCCTGTTGTGAAGGAACTGCTGTCTCCAGCTGGTTGCTGAGACGGCCCCTGACCAGTGAGGATTTGTCTTTCAGGACCCATTCCCCTGGCAGCAGAAGGTCAGCTTTGCCAAAGGGATTGCCTCTGGAATGGTGAGTTGGGCTGTCACTTCATCACAGAGCAGACTCTGGGGTCAGGGCTAGTGGCTTCAGCAGGGTGATGTATGAGGGGCTGTGGACACTTCCTGACTACTGAAATTGGGTTGAATCTGTAAATGCTCAACTGGGAACCCCTAATGCCCACTTTTCTCCTTCTGTTTCAGGCTTACTTGCACTCCATGTGCATCATTCACAGAGACCTGAATTCACACAATTGCCTGATCAAGCTGGTGAGTTCCACCTCTGTTCCCAAAGCATGCTGCTCCTCTCCTTGGCATCTTCTTCCCTTGGTTATCTCCACATGATGTTCCCTCTTGTCAGGGTGGAACTGATTTCAGAGAGGCTTTGTACCCCAAGCAAAGGAGCTTTATTCTGACACAGGATTTTCCAGACTGATCTAGTTTTCACTGTTTCTGTGTTGTGTTCTCTTACCACCCTTCCTCTGTTACAGCAGCTCCTGTAACAGTTACCTTCTAAGAGTTAGTACAGCTCTGTTTTTTATATCAACTATGAGATGTTCTCTATAGCAGTTTCTTGTTTCTCTTCTTTTAAGTACTTGATGACTTTTTATTGGCACTGAGGATACAGACAAGTGTGTAGGTGTGTGCACATGTGTGTTCTCTCTTTTAAATGCTGGGTCACACGATTTTTGTGTAGTTTCATTCCCTCAAGCCTGCCCTTGTTCACTTGGCTTCAGACAACCCAGGATGAAAGTCCAAGCTAACTCCTGACCAGGTAAAAGAGGAAGGTCTAAACAGAAAGGTCCAGGTTTCCCCTGGCAAGTATTGCCAAATTGATGGGATAAGTGCTAGCAACCACACATGAAATAAGGCAATAAAGGGAGGAAGTGATGAGCTGGGATCAAGAATTAGGTATCTTACACCTGTCTGGACATCTTGCTATGCTCACGTGGCTGCAAGAAACCTGCATAGCTGCCCTTAGACTGTAGTTAGTAGTGAACAGGAACTGCAGCCTCTTTGCTCCTGAAAGGAGCTGAGAGGAATCAGTGGCTTGTACTAAATCCCCTGTGCAGGATAAGACAGTGGTGGTGGCTGACTTTGGTCTGTCTCGGCTGATTGTGGAGGAAAGGAAAAAACCCACTTTGGAGAAGCCGTCTGCCAAGAAACGAACACTGCGCAAGAGCGACAGGAAGAAGCGCTACACCGTGGTTGGGAACCCCTACTGGATGGCCCCAGAGATGCTGAATGGTAAGAGTCCAGAAGTGGGGAGCAGGCAAGGAGACAGCCTGTGACAAGGTACAGAGACAACAGGATTACTGAAAGTTTCTGCACCCCAGTAACAATCAAACCTTTTGGAGCCTGTGGTTTTAGACCTGCTGATGTGGAAGCTCATTTATACACACAGAGGCCACAGCTGAGAGTACCTGACCTGGTAAGCCTTTGTACCAGCCCAGGTAATGTCTCTGGCTTGACAACAGAATTCTTCAGGAGGGCAACAGAAGTAAACTTGCTACAGTCCAGATAAAAGGGAAGACAAAAGAGGCCTGAGATAAAACTGAACTGAAGATCAATTTCTGTTATAGCCTCATGCTTTGGAACTGCCCCTTGAAACAGGGAATCATTACACTCCAGGATGAAGTTTACGTGTGCTGTTGCATAGATCTAGGGAGAGGCCATCTGCTGCCAGGTTTGCTGAAGCCCCAGGATTGAGGTGGGAGTTGTCCAAGTGCAGGGAAATCTGGGTTTTGGCATGCAGTCCTCAGTTGCATTAAGGTTGAGCTGTGACCCTTAGAGGAAAAGCTGCCCCTGCAGGAGCTGAGGTGAGGATGAAATACAGTGGATATAATTTCCTCCTAATGAGCAGGACTCTGACCAGGTTGGGCAGTTTGGCTGGCTGGGATATCAGCATTGTCCAGCATACTCTACTGGGGAAGGGAGGACTGGACTCCTCTCCCCCAGCTCAGTTCTCTATGTTGCTTTCTAGTGTGCTGTTCTGTTTGCCTTTCCTCAAGGCCTCCAGCCCTAAAGGAGTCTGAGGCTACTTCTCAGAGTTTGTCTCAGTCCTGGCATTTGTTAAGAGAACAGCAAGAGCATAGTGTGACACCTCCTCTGCAAGCAAGGCTGTTTACCAGCTACTGGCTTGGGAGGAGTGTGTCTGGAAGCAGAGCATGGCATGCTGGAGCCCGCCAGCTTTCCCAGGATCAAAGTGCTGCCGGTGTGTAATTTATTATCTCTGCAGTCACTGCAGCAGGGACTCTCTGGCTGCTGGGGAAGCTGAGCCCTGGCTCCATGCACTTGAGAGATGCACAAGAACAGCAATCAATGGAAATGGGCAGAAGCTTTCCACAGTTATCTTTAGCATTTGCTCAGACCTGATACAGTGTTGTCCTGTAATTCCCCACTACGAGAGAGAAGCAGGCTTAAAATCTGTAATGGCAGTGTAATGCAGTTGGTATATACAGATCTTGGGGTGACTGACCCTGCTCAGGTTTAAGCCTTGCTTTGCCTCCTGTTTTAGGGCCCTCAAGGGAATAGCCTTAGTTAAGCTTTGTGCTGGCTGCTCCTGAAATAGCTGGATGGGTAACTCTCTCTTTACAGAGCTGAATGTCTCATGTTTCCAACAGGACAGAGCTACGATGAGATGGTGGACATTTTTTCATTTGGGATTGTTCTCTGCGAGGTAAGACAAGGACATTACATGGCATCTTTAATGCACCTTGTCCCATCTCTGTGCACACATGGTATCACCCAGATCTCTGTGTCTGAGTGTGCAGTCTGTGACCTAACAGCATGTTATTAGTGAATTAGGCTGGGAGAACAAGTTTACCCTGCCTCTGTTTCATCAAGGAAGATAACTGTCTTGTAGTTTTCTGGTTCCAGTTTTTTCCTGGACTGAAAGAAAAGCAGAGGTTGCACCTGGACTGAGAGAAGCTGTAAAAAAGTCATCAGATTCTGTTTGAGCTCTGGTATTCATTTGAAAGTAGATGTATTCCCTAGAAGTGCGATGCTTTTTTTCTTTTTTTACTGCCTCATTAAAAGAACAATTAGCTGCATGATCTCAGCAAATTCAGTGCCTCCACTGGGGATGGCACTTCACTTCAAAGAAGTGGAAACAAAAACCACTTTGCAGGTCGATTAATGAAGCTTGCACCCTGAAATCTGTTGGCTTAGTTTATTTCTGAGCCAATGCAGAGTCTGACTGTTATATCAGGCTTTTCTATCTGCAGAACAAAAAACAGCACTTGAAAGCTGCAAGGTATTTTCAGTTTAAAAGATGGGTATAACAGTGGAAATACAGATGAAAGGCAAGGTGTTATGTGTAGCAGCAGTTGCAGGAACACAAGGGGATGCCAGCACAGTTTTATCTTCAGTGTTTGGATGAAGGGGATGAAGAAAATGTCTGTGCATAAATCTTTGTGGCCTCATCTGGAGCTCTGTTTACACTGGGCCCTCCTCTCAGAGAATGTTGTGGTTGTGAGTGATAGATTTAGGAACTTGAAAAATCTGCATGTGGGATTAAACAATTGTTTCATCTAGAAAAAAAGGGGTAGTAGCATATGAACATTTTCCTTGTCACACCAAAACAATGATGCTAAAAAAAATAAAAATAAAACACTCAAATAGATAAGGAAATAAACCTACCAAAATATATAATGGGTGTTTCTGTCTAGTTACAGGATGTGGTTGTGCTGAGTTACTGGCATAGAAAAGCCTGGGTGGTTATAAATAACACCCCTTCTGTGATACCCGATGAGGCTTTAAACCTAATACTCTGTCCATGTAAAAGTTTGTATTGACCTTGTGAGTCCAGATCACCCCAGAGCTCTCTGCTGTGGGCTCCTTCCCTCCTGCACTTGTGCTGGAGGTGGTGAGCACTGGGGCAATGCTGGGGCAGGGCTTCCCTGTCCACCCAGGCTCTCCTTTACCTGCGGCTTCCTGGGTGTCAGTTATGGTTGTTCTTACCTGTCCCAATCTTCTGGCTGTGGTGGGGGTTGAATCTCTTACTGGCAGAACAACTCAGAATTAGGGGTGCTGTTGGCTTCCCAGCATTGGTTTAGGACAGGCTCTGTACTGAGGGGCTTTGCTGATGGCATGGTAAGATGGTTAGAAAGGGGAGGGATGGGATGGGATGGAATGGTGATGCACTGATTACTTGCAATCAGGAGGGGCTGCATCATCCCCAGCTGCAAGACACTGTTGAGCTCCCTTAAAGAGACACATTATGCTGTGTCTTCTGGCAGAGAAACACTGGGCAGAAGGAGAAGGTGTCTGGGACTTCCTTCATAGCCATGGACACATCACCAGGTCTTGAAAAAGTTTCTAGTGAAATTTGTCTGTACATAGTGCCATGAGCAAGTGGCTTCATTGGAAAGGAAGAAGAGTGTTTCTGTTCTTTCCTTTCCACCATGATACTTTGAAGGAGCACCTGATGCAGAAGTTCCTTGTTTGTTAACACTCTGGAACTGTTGCAGTACTTAAGTGCTTCTCTCATTTTTCCCTAGATCATAGGCCAGGTTTATGCCGACCCAGACTGTCTCCCACGCACACTGGATTTTGGCCTTAATGTCAAGCTGTTCTGGGAGAAGTTTGTTCCTGCTGATTGTCCTCCAGCCTTTTTCCCTCTGGCTGCTATTTGCTGCAGACTGGAACCAGAGAGCAGGTAGGTTTGGGGTCTGGAAGACTCCACTTTGAAAGCCTGCAGAATGTGTCTGTATTGCCATAGTGGAAGGACTGCTCTGCACAGAGGGCAGTTCCAGCCCTCTGTGGGAATGCTCAAAGGCTTCCATGAGTGACAGACTTCAGGCTCAACAGTTTGGAAGAGAGACTGCTGTATATGGTGGAGATCTCTGAAACAATTCCAAGACAGAGAGAGTAAAGGAGGAATGATTGTTCAGGAGTTCTCAGGTAGAGTAGGGGCACATACTATGACAGTAAGGTAAATACTTCGTTTGATTTCAGTTATGAAACTTGTAGCTCCAGAACAGCATTGCTGCCAAGTAGGTTCCAAAGAGCCAGACCTCCCTGGTCACTCACTGGCTATAAAAATGGGTAGTCCAGACAGATGGGGGCTTTGCAGTCTTGGAAGCTGAATGGGGAGGAAATCATGGCTGTGTTCACCACTCTGAACATGGTACAAGGACCTGGATGGATAACTAGCTAAGCCTTTCCAGATGATGTTCTGGTTCCTCTTTCCTACTCATGTTTCCTCACTGCTGCTTCTAGGCCCCCTTTTTCCAAGCTGGAAGATTCCTTTGAAGCTCTCTCTCTGTACCTGGGAGAACTTGCCATTCCCCTTCCATCTGAGCTGGAGGAGCTGGACCACAATGTGAGTGTGCAGTATGGACTGAACCGTGACAAGCTACCTGAAAACACAACCTAGTCCTGCTGCCTGCATCACTTCCATTGGAGCTGGGATGAGCAGCAGGGAGGGAGATGCACTTCAGCCACTTCCAGGGCATTAACAGGGCACCACGCTGTGCATTTGCTGCACTGCCTCTCTCTCCCCACCCAGCTTCCCTCCTCCTGGATATCTTGATTCACTGTGGATTTCTGGCGTGTTTCAGAAGCAAAAAGGACTGTTTCCTGCCAGCTGCACCTAGGAAAGCTGCTGAACACTATTTTTCTGGCTTGAGAAATATTTCTCTGGCCTTTTCAGGCTTCTTTACTGTGGTGCCTTAGAACTTGACTGCAAGCTGTGAAGCCACCCTGGCCTGTCTGCCAGGGAGGGAATTGCTGTAGGAGACTCTCCTGGGTAAGGACCACACTTCTGGAACAGCTTCTCCCACGGACTGCCCTGCTCAGAAAGCTGGGGACATTGGACATCCAGCAACATGTCCCACCAGGACAGCACATGTATGTATTTGCATGTGTTTCCCAGAACAACCCACTGAGATTTTGGCTTCTGACACACATCAGAGGAGGGAGTAAAAAGCCCCAGGATTTGGGCAGCTCTCCTGAAATACCTTGTCTCTGGGAAAGCACATATGAATTGTTGTTTTGGTTTTGTGGGCTTTTATTCCTTCTTTGTCTTTGAATACCTCCAAAAGCCTGCCTAGAAACACTAAGACTGAGCTCTGCTTGCCCCTCCTGATGGCAAATGAGGCAGGCAGCAAATGAGCCACTGGAGCATTTTCAGACCCTGCGCCTGCAGTGAGTTTGCCTGCCCAAAACCTTAACCTAGGCGAAAGTATTTGAACCTGAATGTGTAGTTCTGCACTAGGCACTGGCTGTGGACATTCCTGAGTGCTTGAGCTCTTGGCCTGTGGTTGTGAGGTGACACAAATGGCGGCAGAAGGCGCTTGTCAGAAAGCCAAAGGTTTGAAGTGGCTCAGACCTTGGGCATGGATAGTGGCAAAAGGGGACTTGCCCAAGGTTAATTAAAGGATGGACTTGTCATGAATAGAAAAGTACTGGAGAATGTCCCATCCTCCCTGGAGTGGCAGCTGGAGAACTAATAATTCAGTTGCCATTACCTCATCCTTTCCTGCAGATTGTGCAAGTTGCTCCCTTTGAAGGTCCTTCTTGCAACTGCTTCTGCAGCACCTGAGCTGATTCTCCAAACAGAAATTTTCCTCAGGGTCATTCCCTGCTCTGGGGCNAAAAAAAAAAAAAAAAAAAAAAAGGGCTTGGAGTCATTGGGAAGTGGGTAGGGGTGTATTTTCTTCCAGCACTTCTCTTCTTCCTCCTTTGATGGGAGAAGGAAGGAAGAAAGCTACTGCTGCAGTAGCTCACATGGTTGGCAGAACTGGATCAAGTTCTGCTTGTAAGTCTCACAAACATCACAGTTTAACTGGATTTTCAGTGTGCTCATTTTTCCCTCCTCCTCCCTTCAGCATTGAATGGTGGGGAATGGGTGTTAGTCTTTGCTGTTACTTTGGTTTCCTTCCCCTACCCATAAGTTTAAAAGTATTACATAAAATAACATGGGACCAGCCATCACCTGACACCAGGTATGCAAGGGGCGTGTTTTTACTCTGTGTAGTGGTGTTTTAGAAACACTGGGGACTCCCTGTGCTCTGAGTTAGGCAGGAGCCTCTCTAAACTGGGTCCAGTGGATCCAGGATTGTTAATAGGATTTGCCCTTTTATTCCCTCTCCCAGGCTGGTTTGTGAGGGGACCCCTGAAGGGAGAGTCCTGGGTGATGTGTGGGTGGGGTTTATGAACTGTGATTTGCACAGCCCGAAGTTCTAACTAAATTAAAAAGCAGTAACTGTACGCTATTAAGAACAAGATTTTGTGATCTCTGTGTTAAATAAAGCCAGAAGCTGTAACTTTCTCAGGTTTCTGTAGTCACAAAATGGCAACATCAAAACTGCCCAGATGAGGTACCATGTAGAACACCCTTTTTCTAGACAGTGGACTCTGCCACGTTCACAGAACTGCAGCATCACAGTGCAGTGCTCTGTAGGGCTAGTTACCTGGAGTGAGGGAAAGGGAAGAAGTTGTGACGTTCTGTTCATTTGTTGGTTGGTTTTTAAGGGTGGACAGGAGTCAGCAGATCATGGAGCCTCTATCCAGTTGCGTTTTCTAATCCAGGGAAAAAAACCCAGCCTGTTCTTGCAAACCTCTTATTCTGAAATATGTAGTTCAAGGGACATTTGTTAAGACAACAACTGAACAAAAATGTTACTGTTACTACTTCTGTAACCTGCTGTGCTCTGTCTCCATTGTACTTCTCAAGGGCTGGAGCTGCCGCTGAGCAGCACCAAAGCAGAACTGAGCCAGGCCAGTGCAGGAAGGGGCTGTAACCAAGAGTGTGTTCCCATGGGCCAGCCTGCTGAGTCACTCACAGCTCACACCCCCACAGCTGCTTTTCAGGAACAGTGTCCCAGTCCAAGAGCAGCTGCTGGCAGCAGGGAGACAAGCTCCATGTCCCCTGTCAGGGCTGGTGAGTGCAGGCACTGCTTGTAGGGATTTACCTTTGGGCCTGGCAAACTGAAGTGGCATCTTCCCTTCTCCTCAATTCAAAGTCTGAAACAAGGCAAAGGATCCTGCTCTGACAGGAGGAATGCACAGATGAGCCACAGTCCACACAGGTCTACAGAGTATTCTTCTTTTAAGCTTTAATACAAGGTAGCACAGTCTGCACCTTCTCATAATGAGGTATTTAAAACATTTTACAAAGAAATGGTATTCAAAGGCATTTAAAAATAAAGTATTTCCCTTTTCTGAATCAAACATTAACACTAAAACCCCTGCTGCCAAGTGCTGCTCCCTGTTAGGCCCACAGCTATAAAGCAGATGGCTACAAAACTTACTTGAATGGCTTGAATCCCCTGAAGCAGGGACAGATGTTTCCCTGAACTGCCCTTGCCTTGGTGCCATTAGGGAGATACTGCAGCAACCATCCCTTCCAAACCCCCAAAATGCTAATAAAAGTTGTTACAAAACCTCTCTAATAGGACCAGGCTCTGTAAGTAAGTAGTCTTACTGCACAAGCTGAGTGTGTGACAGAGGCTGGGCCAGGAGCCACGCCAGAACTTCAGAATCTTACGAAACAGCTGCCCTATTCTGCCCTTAGACCCAGAGCTGCTGCATTGTGAGCAGGGTGACCTCCACAGCTTGGCCACTCTGTCCAGCACTGGCTCTGGAGGAAGCCAAGGGAATTCAAAAGAGGATGTTATCTATCCTCATTGTTTAACCTGCTGTAAGTAACTGAAGGGCAGCTTGTTTTCTTCACTCCACAACTATCTACCATTCGCCCTTGCTTTGCCGGTCTGTGTAAGTGAGCAGGAGGCACAGACAGACCCCTTGGACACCTATAACTGTGGCTGTGCATGTAGCACCACAGGGGAATGGAGATGTGGCCTCAGCCCTGGAAGACCTGGATTTGTCAAGAGCTTGAGGAGAGCTTTTCCAAACTGGCACTGGGGCTAAGCATACTGCTTCTGTCAAAGACATCCCTCAAAAAAGCTCTTCCTTGGACCTGATCCAGTAGCAGGATTCTGGACAGTGCTTCCAGCTCTCAGCCACTAAAGCAAAAAGGCAGGAACTATAATCAGAGTGTAATTATCTAGCTAAGTCTGACATGAAGCTCCCCTCAGTCCCTGCAGTACTGTTCTCTCCTGAGGTTCCAGGCTGAAACTTAAGTAACAGTGCACACCGTTAAATAGGAAAAGAACAGAAAAAGAGGAAGCTACAACCACACCCTGGGCTATGGGATCTGTGGCCAGTTGTAAGCCTGGCCCATCATCCCCCCCAGCTCCTTGGCACACCATGGAGATAGGTGGGAGGAAGCAGCAGGGTCCACCACACCAGTCCCCAGCTGATCATGCACTGAATGGTGCTGCTCAAACAGATGATGAATAGCCCATTGTTCTGTTCCTCTGTATCACCTTCATCTGGCGTTCATCAAAAAGAAAACAAAATAGAAATGGACACGCAACCCCTGCACTCACAGTGGGAAGCTGGAGGCTTTTCTCAGCCTGTAGCCATCAGCCTGAGCTGCTCAGGCACCAGGAGTCCCTGCCTGCCCCATGAGGGGGCCGCTGCCATCCCGTGTGTCCTCCACAGGTGTCTGGTTGGTGTGCACCACAATGGTGTTCTCATCCACGAGCTCGCAGGCGGGGTTAGTGAACGCTGACAGGGGCAGCGTGATGCGCTGCATTTCACGCTCATAAACCTTCTGCTCGTGCTTCTCCTTCAGGTCTTTCCCCCTGCATTGAAACAGAAACCAAAACATGTACAGGAGGTGACTGCTGCTGCTTGGAGGGAGAGTCTCAGTAGAGCTGATATAGTAGAGAAGAAGGGACTCTGCTCTTTAAGATAAACAGAGGTTTCAGCTGCATACAAAGGGCCAGAAATATTCCCTACTGTAAGCAGAGGACCACAGCTGAGCATCTTTGAAAAACAAGCAGCCAAGTGAAGTCTGTCCCTCCCTCAAATTGGCTTATTCACTGACATTGCTGCTGCTGAATGACTGTAAAGCCAGGCCCCTCCTTCAAACCACAGAGCTGCCATATGTTTCCTTATCCTTTACAGTCCCACAGCACTGCCTGGTGCAGGCCCAGGGGAGGAGTGAGACAGTGCAGAGGCCACTGCTGAGGAAAAGAGCTTCTGTAACCTGCTTCATCTGAAACAAATACTGGAGGTGGTGACAGCCTCTGCCTTTTGTTGCAGCAAATTAAGCTGTCCAGAACGCATTAAAGCTGACTTCAGAGCTGGCCCTGCCTTCTGCCACTGCAGCTATAACAGCTTAATGCCACAAGCAGCTCCTCAAACCTACCCCAGTCTCCAGCCTGTTGCTAAGGGAAGGAACACCTCTGTTATTTCTGCTGCGGAAGAACTGCCTTGCTTTAAAAATGGATTTGCCATTAATAGCGTGTTGTCTCCAGAAGAGCTGTGTATACAAAAAACTACTAAACCCAGTAAAGGTTTCTCACCACACCTACTACCCAAACCTGCCAGCTTGCACATGCAATTTTGAGATCAAGGCAAGGAGGGAGACAGTAAACCTGCACTACAGCCCTGCTGTGAGCTCTCTGTGACTGGAAAAGCAAAGCTGCATTTGGAGAAAGCCCAACATTGGTCTATTGCTTCCTCCCACTGAAGACAGGAGAGAGGTGGGACAGGCACCACTTGCTCCTGGGGCTCGTGATCTCAAGCAGGCAGAGCTGCTGGGGTTTCCTGTCAGCATTTTGGCTGCTTTTCAAAGCTGCCTACAAGTGTGCAGCTGCCATTCCTGCCAGCACACAAGACAGCATTCTCTGAAGTGACACCTCAAATCAGATTCCTCGACAAGCAGTGCTCTGTGTTTTGCCCCTTATGTAACACTCCTCCCTCTGCTTTTTTTCTGTCAGCATTTATTATAAACACTTACATAAGGACATGTCCCAGCTTGGGAAAGGGCTCCTTCTGCTTGGTTGTGTCAGACTGTTGTCAAACAGCCAAAACATAGAACAAACCCTCCCAGAGGAGGGAGCCTGGGCCTTTGCTTGCTGCAGTGACAATCACTGCTATTTGTTAATCCTGCCCTCTCTCTTACAACTAAGCAGATTGCTACTGCCACTGCCTTCAAACACTGCTGAGCTACAGAAACATTTCTGTCCAACACACTGAAGTGGCTGAAAAAACAGGAACTGAAGTGCAACTCAAAACTGACCTTAAAGTATACAGGAGCTTTGCTAAAGTGAACTTTGACCAAAAAAAAAGTTCTACCTGGTAGTTAACTTCATAGGATACAATGCATGAATAGCAAAAAAAATTTGCCAATTGTTTTTCTTCTAAAGATAGACTAGAGAAATCAGGAACAGGTGACCTGCTACAAGGGTTGTTCTTTTTCTGATCAAAAGAAACTTCCTGTGAGGGCATATGGGATCTGCTCTTTCCAGTTCTGACAAAATCCAGCTCCCCTGGATACATCTGAAAAAGCCATGTCAAGGTGTACATGCACACACAAAAACCCAAATATTAAAGAGGGCAATTTGAAACTTTAAGTGAGACAGAACATCACAATAATGGGGGAAATGGAGAACAACAGAATTAACTCTTCAGCAGTTCTTTTCTCAGTGTGACAAACTTGCTCAGTGTGCCACAACTAAACATATGTTTCTGTCAGGTGCTCAGACATTCCTGCCCTAATGCACCAGCTTTTGAACAAAGAACAGCCACTCACCTCTTATAGATGTATCCCAGGACAATGCCAGCCCCGATGGCAATGATTATCACCATCATGATCAGCCCCAGCACATAACCTGTGAAAAAAAAGAGCTAAAATTAGAGGCAGCAGATCCAGCTATAATGTTGCTTTCAGGCCCTCAAAAGCAGGTCTGTCCTGCCAAAATTACAGGAATGGATCCATCACATGATCCTAGGTTTGTACCTAGTGTCCCCAAGTCCTTCTTTTCTTTGGAGTTCATCTGCACTCTCTGACTGATCCCAATGACGGGCTGCACTGCGGCTGCCTCGCTCCGGGAGGGCAAGGTATCAGCTGGTTCAAACACCTGCTCATCCTCCTGGGAAGGACCAACTTCTGCTGTAGGGACTGGGGCTGTGGTACCTGTGGTAGCTGCAGCATCTGTTGAGAGGGGGGAAAAATATATATGTATAAAAGTACACTTATGAGTACTTCGGAACAACATGTGCCTCGTGAGTGGGACACATCTAGACTGGTATCTCTGAACTGCCTTCAAAGCACACTGAAAAGCACTTGTTCCCCCTTAAGTTGTTGCCAGAAATCCTACCAAAGAAATGTACTCCACTTTCCTTTGAGATTAAACTATTTAACTAAGAGTCCAAGGCACCACCATAGATGAGAGCAGTCAGACAGCAGAATGAAACCCAGGTTCAGGGCATTGAGTCCAGAGGGTGCACAATTACTTCATTTAGTGTACAGATCAATATACAGGCTGCAGCTTCAATCATGCTGAACAGACGTGAACACGATTATGAGAATCTCCATCCCAATCTCCCAGGAGCCTATTTATCTCTCTTCTGCCTCAATCTTCCTGACACAGGAAAGTTTGACAGGAGACTTCAGCTGGTGTGAAAACAACCTGGGGATTTTCTTCCCCAGCCCCTCATTGCAGTGGTGTACCAAACCCTGGCAGCATGTTGGACAGGTTAAGTCAGAGCAGCCCTCAGGCAGCACAGCCACTGACTGAGGACAAGCTCCTCCTCAGCCAAGGCCCACACAAAGGCACCCAAGGATACAGTTTTCTTCCTAGCCCTGTTTTTTATGAATGCTCTTTTTTATCAACAGCATTGAGGGATTTTCAAGGTAGCTCCTTTTTTTCATAACATAGTTTAAATGGAAACTGTAGCACTGTGACAGTGTAAAGTAGGTATCCATTACCTGTTCTACACAACCCCCTCTCCTTTTTGGAAATGCTATTCACAATATGCATCCACATCTGAAAACTCACTCCACCTGCATCTCCCCCCCACGGCAGGCAATTACTCCATGTGGATTTTCTATCTGCAGCCATTTTGAGTCCTCAGTGGAATGTGAAATGGAAGTACAGAAGGGAGTCAGAGACAGGAAATCAGGGTCCTGCACAGTAACTTCACATAGGGTCAGCCAGGGCAATTGAACGAAAGTGAACTATTGGACCATGAAAAGGTGCCCACTCAGATGCAAAAATATCAAACTTATTAAACATGCAAACGACTGAAAGGTCAGGTAACTCTTCTGATCCTAAAGCTGCTAGAATGTTTTGAGCAAGGATCTTGGCAGCAGAACTTTTTTTGCTTCATCTTTTGGGAAAAGCAGGCAAAAAAAGAGCAAAGTGAAAAAAAGGGAAGGGTGTATGTACATGGGAAAAGTATTTACATGCAAGGATAGCCATCTCAAGGGACAGTGGTGTGAGTAAATCTTGCAGGGCTCAGAAAGTAGTAAACAGTTCCAAAAACCCCAAGTGGTTACTCTGGTGTCAGTCAATACTGACACCTCCTCTCCCTGAAACAGGCTTCAGCTACAGTTCTTTTGGCAAACTGTTTCTCACTGTGACTATCCAGGAGGAATCCAGTGTTTCCATTTCTTACTGTCCTCCCTTCTAGTTCTCATTTTTTCCACACTCTTCCCCTTCACCCCGTACTCAAATTCCCACTAGCGATCTTTTAACAGCAGGAAGCTTCTTTAGTCAGCCGTAACATGCCCCACAGCAACAGTCTACCCACACCTCAGCAGTTTCTAGATGTCCAGACCGCAGCCTTCTGCAACACAGCTAAAGAGCCCTATAGTGATAAGTGAATTATGGGGGAGTGGGGGCTTTTCACGGGCCTTTTCTGGCACTAATGGAAAAGCTCTAGGGGCGGAGCAAGGCATAGCTGGGAGGCAGATGTGCACACACAGGCGGCGGCTGCAGGGGAGCCCGGGGTACGCGGTGTTCCCGAGGGAGGTGCTGGCGTAGCCCGCGGTTGTTTGTGCACAGGGGGGGCCCCACCCTGGTGACAAACCCAGCCCCCCGCGGTAGGGGGGCAGGCCAGGGAGGGCAGAGGGGATGGGGGCCGGCGGCGGCCGCTCTTACCTGAGCATTGGGCGATGTCGCAGGATCGCCGCTCGGGGATCCCGGTAGCGCCTCGGATGTAGCACCAGGGCG
>VZTR01032500.1:180192-210227 GCA_013400775.1 Chaetops frenatus | reverse complement strand
CTGCCCCGGCGCTCCCCTCCCCGGTAAACAACCGCCGGGCTGCGCTTCCCCCCCCGCCCCGCAGCCGCCGCCGGGTCCTAACGCTGCCGCTGCCGCCGCCCGCCCCCAGGAGGGGAAGGGGCGGCTGCCGCGGGGCAGGGCTCGGGGCAGCCGGGAACCTGCTGCCGCAGAGAGTCCTTCGCCCCGGGACCGAGCACGGCGATGAGTGCCCGGTGGCGTGGGGCTGTTTGGCTCGAGAGGCGCTCCCCGTTTCTGGGCTCGTCTCCTACAGTCGCAGTAAAACTCTTAGACCAGAAGAGGAGACTTTCCACACGGGAACTATGCTTGAATCGCTGCCTGTGGCAGGGATAAGCGTTTATCTTAAGAGACCTAAAACTGCTCTCTCCCCTAGAGAATTATCATGAAGGACTAAATCCTGCTGCCCTTATTCCCCCTCTGTGTTCCATTAGCTCTAAAGAGACGTTATGGGAGGCACACACTGCCACAGAGGCTGTGCACCTACACCTTAAAGGCGTTTACGTTCTCACCTCTGCTAATCTATTACTTTTGATTGACTCTGTGTACTTACTCTAAGAGCTGTGCCTGCTTATAGAAAAAAACAAGGTAAACAGCATGAAGATGGTTTAGAGTAGTTCTACTGCAGGCATCCAGCCACTGATAAAGCCCTCTCTGCAGACATTTCACACGGCTTACAATAGATACTTCTGTTTCTGAACACGCCAAGGCATTCAGACAGTGCAGTGCCAGTGCCCCTACACGAGCATCTGGAGTCCTCAGCACTGTTTCTATTTTACACCAGTGAAAAACAAGCCACTGAATAGTTGGTCCTGTTTGACAATGAGCTCGCAAAGGCAGCCTGGGCCAACTGATGGGTTTGTAGCCAAAGCACAGGCCTGCAGCACAAGGTGCTATTTCTGGCTTTCCCACTGAGTGCTTCCTGACCTTGGCCAACCTGCCTGCCTCACTTCTTTGCGCTTTCCCTTCCTTTCTGTTACATGAGGTACAATCAAACCTTTCTTCTTATAATAGGACAGGGAAGTTCCCTTCTTTGAAATCACATGGAAACCATTGAACACATAAGAAGTATTTCTGTGCCAGGAAGCTGCTTCAGTGTTTGATGAATCACTTTTCAAGGCAGTGCTGGCTGGAGCAGTGGTCTTTCCCTACCACTCCCAGATGTTTCCATCCTGGCAGTGCTCTTTCTTAGGCTGCTACTGGTACTTGTGTAACAAACCTGCTCAAGGTTCTGACCCAATGCAACTTTTGCCCCTTTTTCACCAGGTCATGAACAGTCTAAGCTCTCTACAGCCAGGTCACCTGCTGCATCCTGTCCACAATGGAGCCACAAAAACGTAGATGTACCAGCATGATAGATGGCTAATGAGGAAACAGGTCAGTTAAACAGCACTACTGCCAAGTATGAAACCACGGATGTCTTAGCACACATTTGTCTGTGATTCACGCTTTAACAAAATGATTTACTACAGAAAATTTAGTTTAGTAATGTCAGATTAAAAAAAAAGGTTGGAAAAAATCAAAACAGGAAACCAAAAACCAACTGTATGTGCCAGTCCTGACTGACATCACCAGCTAAGATGCAGCCTTTGTGCCATGATGCTCATTGTCTGCACAGACACCCTGTTACTGCATTCCTGATGCTCTCCAGTTACTCTCTGTAAAGGCAAGGCTAACTGGAGTCAGCAAGAATTTTTAATAAGGGCTATTCAATCAAGCTGCCTGTTTGTAGTAGCTCTTCATCACAGATTTTATGGGACAAATTCCATTCAGCAGAAACTGCAGGGCCACACATGCATCGAGAGGCACTGCCTGTCCAAAACTTTGCAGATGGACTGCCAACCTGCACAATTCATTTCTTTTTGCTCATTTCATAAGACTAACTAATGCTTCCATGCCACCTAGCACAGAAAGCACCTCCTTCTGTACATACTGATCCAAGAACTGCAGTAATCTCTGTGGAAACAAATCTCAGACCTTCCTAGCTCTCTCTCCTACTACGTAACAAGATAAATTTGCATTTCTCATTACACCCAGCCAAGTTCCAGCAAACAATTTGAGTTTCTAGCCCAGAGAAGGACAATGCAGAATCTGGGAGAAATGCAAAACCCTTCACGTTAATGGTAAAGATCAAAGTCTTTCCCACAACTGACTTCTAAGCATAATTTTTTCTTTCATCTCTAGCTTTCTTCAGGATGAGGAAGATTTATGCCTGGCAGTTTCATAGAGTTAAGTTTAATAGGATGCCAGGTGGCAGCTGTCAGAGGCAGACTCAATTGCTCTTTCTGCTGCCTGGGAACGAGTCTGCTCTTCTTGCTACACTTTTAGAGATTAAACATGACATTATTTCCTAGGACTTGATTTTAAACTACCCAAACTATAACTAAGTTAATAGCTTTGCAGCTACTTCCTCATGTAATTTGCACTTAGATGTTTGTAGGTATCTACACACACATGTAGCACAACACATCCCCACGTTTTACAGGAAAATATATACACTATTTTTAGGAATGAGGGACATTAGGCATCCTCCCTAAACTCAGTGTGAACCAGTTTCAGCTGTGAGCTGGTACCTTTCTGTTTACATTATACAGGTTCCAGAATGAACAATATCTGCTTTTTCTCTCTCCTGTCTGTCAGCTGCTCTTTCTTGTTTGTTTGTTCATTCTACTTTTTCACCTGCGGAAAAATTTAAAGTGTTTTGAGATTTTTATTTAAAAAAAACCCAAACCAACAAAAATTACTCTAATATAGCAACAGCACTCTGCCAAGGGAGGCAGCCACAGAGCTATAGCTCTGGAACGACTCCACAAGAAGCCATCAAACCCACCCTCCTCTGGCCACAGCCAAGTGTGTTCAGATCTTGCCAGGCAGAAATTTATCTAACCTCCTATGCAAGAAGTAACATGCTTTATTACTTAATCTTACTAAATAAGACACTGGGGGGAGTAAACAAAATGAGTTTTCTAATCTGAGTAATCTTTCCTAGCCAAATTAACATGGATTGCTTAAAATGGAAAAAGTTGACCATTGCCCTCCTTTTAACAGGACATACATCATGTTCCCATAACCTCCCCTTTCTTCTTCCTAGGTAACCAAAAAAATTGTTCCAGTTTTTCCACAAGACCCATTTTTCTCAGTTTTCTGCTTCTTGCATAAATCACAATGCTTGAGAATAAAGATAGTACATTCTGAGACCTCACTTACCATGAACTTATTAGAGCAGTTTGTGTTTAAGCTTAAAAAGGTGCAAGCATCAAATGTTACTAAACACTATTAAGTACTTGAGTACTTGCAACTCCAACAAAAGCAGGGGTTTTATTTCTTTGTTGCCTCTCTCTTGATCATGAAAATAACTGTGGTTCTCACCTGTAAAAAGTCTTCTGTAAGCACTGATGCAGGAGCTGGAAACATGTGTTTCATTTCTAACCTAGATACAATTTGAACATAATAAAAGAACATCAGGGCTGCAACAAAAGGATCAGATGCTGATTTTATGAAACTGAGCTGAATATAACCAAAAATCAAGACGGAGGCAGTGACTACAAAGGAGTCAGTGTGGAGTGACAGGAGTATCTGCTGGCATTGTTGAATCGTGCTGCCGACATGCTCAAGGACAGGCTTTCTCCTCCCCCTTCAGTCTGACAGCATGAGCTATTGCTAAGTAAATGCCAGCCACAGCCTCCAAGGACTAACAAGGAAGTCTGCAGAAGCAAAACAACCATATGCGATATTTGAACTGGTTCAGACTGGTTCAGAATTTGCTCCACTAACTCAGAGTGCTTTCTCAGATGAGCTTTCTGTGTGGGCTGTAATAAAAGGCCAGAGGCCTTGGGAGGGCAATCTGGGCCCTATTGTTTACTGGGGAGAAGCTCTGCAGCTGCACTTCTCCAGCATTAAGAGATTAGCGCTAAATACTCTCGGTAGTCACTGTTTTAAGACATTTCACACACTGAGTCCTCTCTGACAGATCAATTCTTTGTCCTTTTTTTGTCAAGAACTGCCTTTCCAGTTTTCTCAGCAGTTTTGAAGGGCCCAAGTGCTGACAGACATCTGTGTTCACACTGGCTCACTGTAGCAGTTGTGCAGGTCCCCATGGAGCTCCTCTCAGCTCTTTCCCTGGCTGCTGCATTCCAATCCCGGTCTCTGGATCACAGACTGCTTTACCTGCTATCCAACGGGTGGGTGTGTCTCATAGCAGAATACCATAAAACCATAGCAATATTGTTAGGAATTGGGTACAGCTGTCTAAAGATGTCTCAGTCTCCAGTTGCACTGGTTTTTGTTGGGTTTTTCGTTTGTTTGTTTGGGTTTTCTTGCTACAGATGCAGGCTGCTACTGACAAAAAACAGAACACACATTTCTAAGGGTGGAGGAAGGGAAGCTATTTTGAAAGATACTGTGATCTACTCAGAGAACACGTAAGTTTGAGCCAAAACCAGAAGCCTTACTCTAAATTCTTTAACTGGTCTTTGCCTGACCTTAGGCAAGCTTCTGGCTTGGTTTCCCATGTTAGTATTACTTATGTCAAAGAGGCAGAAATGATTGTATGTCTGCAAAGCACTTTGAAAGCTTCAGACATGCAATACCTACCTTATAAAATGGTTTTGTAGGGGAAGGAATCCTGAAGACAGATATGCATAAGATGTTCTCAATTCTACATGTGTAGTGCTTAGACTTAGATGAAAGTTCAAATATGCATTAATGAAGGAATTCATTAAAACAGGAGAATGTGTTGTTTGGTCGTTTTTTAAGGTATAAAAAGTACTTCTGTAATTTTCTTATTTCTCAAACCACTATTGTGCCCAGCAGTACCTGGCAAAGCTAAGCAGTCTGATAAACCAATTTGTTCTTGTTAGAAAATGCCTATCTAAAAATAATTGTTTATCTGCACATGAGAAATGTGAAAAGGCAGCATCAATACATCTGGAGATTTCAGTCAAAAGGAATAAATATTTCTGTTTGGTATCTGTTCAAATTAACCTCCAGTGACTTGGATGGGATTATTAAAAATCCTTCTACCAATCTTTCACCATGGAAGCCAATTTCACAGTCAAACAGAAGTGAAAGCCCAAAACTCTGCAGTCTAAACTTCAATAATAATGGAATATTACCATAGTAATAGTTAGATTTCATTGTGGAAAACATGAGGTTAGAGTTGCACTTAAATATGCAAAACTCCTACTCTAAATAGCACAACCACTCATGTGACCTCTATCCCAAGCCATCAGAAAGGCTGTAGCGTTATAAACTTGAACACATGAAAAACCCAAATATGTATTTTCTTCTCTCTCTAGGGCTTTGGGACTAGGACTGGAGTCGTCAACATAAGAGCAGAAGCAGAGACTCATTTTGTAATGGGTCTCTGTAATTCAACATGTGAGCAGAGAAGCAGAGACCAAACCTTGCAGTGGAGCTACTACTGTTTCCTCATAAAGCACAGGATTCAGGGACATTTACAATGCAGAGCTCACACCTCTGGATTTTATTTCTTAGCTGACCTGAAAGCAGATAAAACCACTGGCACACAGGTACTGCTAAAGACATCTCTCCACATGTGTTTGCCTGAAGGTTGTGAGAGTTCTTTATTTTGGGGGGTTGCCCTTTCTTTTCTGTGTAGAAAGGCAAATCTCTGTTTTCTCTGGGTCACACACATGCCATGAGCATGCAGCAATAGCCTTTTTCATGACTGACATGGGCATGTGGACTTTTTTACATCTATTTACAAAAGCAAAGAAACTGTTCCTTTTAGCATGCTTACAGAACAGGGCAAAACTTTGTTATTTTGGTCTTGAATTTGCCATTATTTTAGAAAGTTAAGGCTCTAACTGGTAACACCACGAGGAGGTAAAAAGCCAGAAATGAACAAAGGCTTAGTAAAGTTTCACTTAAGACTTGCACTTTTTTCTTTAGTATATAAGGGTGGGGAGTTAAAACACTGTGCATTGGACCAACGCCCCAGCACCTGAGGTAGGCAGCCCAGAAGCAAAGATATATTTATATAACCTCAAGTTTATTTCACTGCCATCCAGTGAGGACAGTACCAAATTTCACAGATACTTGTTACTCCATCCACTTATGCTGAAACAAGAAATCTCACCACACAGTGCCAGAGAAAGGATTTCCTAGTCGAAATAAGGCCATCCTGATACACAGTGTTGCAACCTGCCCACTGCACTATGAATTCTCACACAGAGCTGTGGAAATGTGCAAAGGCAGAACTGTCTCTGAAATGGGGAAGATTTTGAGATATGAGAATCCAGGCCATCTCTCTGTGCACTTCTGGTCTCTACTCTCCATCTCCAGGAAATGAATGCATGCAGCCTGCAGTTTAATTCTCTTTTGGTTTATTACTATTTAAAAATCAGGTTTTGTATCCCCTTCTACAGAGGCTTCACCTTCCAACAGAACATACAAAAAATACACACAATAGAAAAAAAAAAGATAGGTAGGTAAGTTGCTTTATACAAACAGGTCCCTAAGAACCCAAAAAGGCTAAAACAGGCTCGGTTTCAATAGAAGCAGGCCCATAAATAGGCAAGAGACTTCATTCAAGTAGGGAAAGAGTCATCCATCCTCACCTAAGATCCTTTCTTGCTCACACTGAAGACAATGGGAGGATTCCCAACAACTTCAGTAGAAGCAGGATTGGGATTCATCAGAGCCAATGGCAAACTTTTCTGCTCCTTCCCTTCCAAGGCACTGTCTCTTCCATATGGCGTGCAGCCAGGGAAATATACCAGTTTTCCTGGCTCATCCCACACTCATGTTTCAGTTGTTCACTCTATAGGATGTCTAAGAACAGCCTTTTATTTTCTCTCTTACTCTGGTATTTGCACTAATTGCAGCAAACTTTCAGATTACAACAGCACCGAAGAAAAATTCTGAGCCCAAGAGCAAGGCTTGGTTGATTCCTTAAGAGCCAGCAGTCACTCTGACAACTTTGCAGAGGGCATGTAAAATTTGCCTGGAGAAGGCACCAGTTTGTAGACACAGCAGCCAAAATGGTATTAGCAAGCACGAGATTGACTTATTATAAAATCACTTACCCAAGGTCACTACGTGACTGCAGGATGCTCAAGTGCATTTATAGCTGCCAGTGGCTGCATGAAGTGACTCCATGGTCCACATGGAACACAGGAGCTGGCAGGGAGTCACTGGAACATCAGTGAGGCTCCAGTTACCTCCTTCCTTCAGCGTATCTCAGCTCAGAGCACTTCCAGGTCTCCAAAATTGCAGTACATGTATGGAGGCCACCCAGGAAAAGCTTCATTCATATAAACCCTGAGAGCAGATCAAGAGTGCCAGGCAGTCTTTAAATAAATTTAAATATCATACCTTTCAGGAAAAATGTGGCCAAAATGTTTGTTTAACTTTGCATTATAACTGAAGTCAGTGAGGCCAAACATTTGTGACAGAGTTCAGAAGCACAACTGTGCAGCACAATTTGGCATGTCAATTAAATATTGGCACATTCTTACCCAAGGGTTATCATCATCTTACAGACAGAAACACAACACAGGAAGAGGCTAGAGATGACACAGGGTGTTAATTCTTGGCAAACAGGCCATCACTGCCCGCCACCACAGAATGAACAGCTGTGGTTTTCCACTGACGTGCCATAACCATTCCAACCATCACCACAAGCCCTCACAGCCAGGGCTCCTGCTCCTGGGCTGCACCACTCTGAGTTCTGTCATAGCCCTCTTTTTAACTGGTGCTTTCTCTTTTTCCCTTTAGCCAAATAGCTCCCTGCTTTGTTTTACAGCCAATAGATATTTGCAGAGCTGCACACATCCAAGCAGGCACCACACTGCAGCCCAGGAGCACTGCCTGCTGCCCTCCGTCCGGCTCCCAGGCTCTGGGACATGCTGCCTTCTCACAGGGACAGGGAGCTGCAGCAGATTGGGCTGGAAGCTGAATCTGTTCCCAAGGGCTCATTCACAACAGCCGAAAGATCTTGTTTTGAAAAGGATGTTCAGGATAAAAAAATGAGGCTCTTTCAGGAGACACTGGTGCCTTCCAGAATCTGTTTTCATTTTTAAGTTCTCCTAGTGGGTTTTTTTTTCTCCTCTTTGCTCATTTGTTTTGTCTCTCAGGGTAGAACTGAGAACCTAAGCTCAGAGATTCACTGTGAGCTTCTGTTCTGTTCAAATAAAACCCAGCTATTGTGCCCAAGAAAAAGGTGAACAGTACTAAGCTGGCTTAATTTACTTTTGGATATTGACAATGCTGTTAAGGTATAATCATAATGCTGAAAACATGGTGTTGTTTGGAACTTGCTCTCAGACTTCCTGCCATGGTGACAATTGAAAGTTATTTTTGTGGGTGGTAAAGAAAAACCTTTGCTATTTCATTACTTAGAATTTTGGTGGCTGTTTTTTACTTTGTCCATTTATCTCTCATGAAACCCAAGGAGAGCCCTTGCTCTCTATTCATTCTTCCAACACTGAAGTCTGGAGTTCCTTTGAAGTTTACTTTGGCATCTACTTCCTCAAGCAAGCACCTTAAAAAAAATTAAAGCTGAAAGTGGTACCCCACTCCCGACTCAAGACGTAAGTTTAGATATTGAATTCTAGGAACAAAGATTTAGTGAAAAAACAAGACACTAAAGTTACAACAGAGCCTACAAAATCTAGGTTAGCTTTCATACTAGCAATTCAATTAGTTGAGTTAGATAGACATTCAGTTACACAGCTCTTCTATTCAAGTCATTCCTTACTGCTGACAGCAGTTGAGGGAGGAACAATAATTTCAGGGAATACATGGGAAATAACAAATATTCCCTAAGTCACTGGCACTCAAACAGGTCTAAAATTGTGACTGGGCATTTACAATTATTCAAAAGATTGGCAGGAAGACCAACTCCACACCATCTTAATAGTTCTAGGCTTTAAAAACCAAAAAAATCATCCCCCCAACATATAATACTTTGCCCTACTATAATTAAGGCACTGGATTGAGAGAAGGAAAAATCTGTGTTCAATTTCTGGTTCTGCTATCAATTTCCCACATCATCATGGGCAAAACACTTAGGATTGAGAGCTCACATGCACATTGTTATGTGTCAGGAGAGCCACACTGTTTGCACACATTTAAGACATGACAAATGCAAGGTCACATCACCTAATTTAACCCAGTATAGAATAAATTCACATTAAATTGCTTTGCCTTGCATTTGTTCTGGATTAACATTTATAAAGATAAATTCAGGCAACAAAAGAAGCCTGAGAAGTCTGTGCCCCCACATGTAACACAACACTTAAGCATGCATGCAAGTGGTTTTTAGTCCTCTATCTTTCACTCATTTTCTTATAAGCATCTATTCCTTTCTTGTCTGTCTTAAATATTTAGATTATGAATGACTGAAGATGTTTTCATTTTACCTAATACAAAAGGCTCTGAGCCTCAGATAAGAGGTTATGGGACTCCTATAATACAAATACTACAAGTCTGATTATATAAATTTGCATGAACTGAAGTTTCCTTCTTGACATGTGCACCAACTCAAACACTGGCCTGCAGTCCCTCCAAAGGAGAAGGCAAGGAAAGGAGGGTGGCCAAAATCAGAACTATCATCCATACAATTATAAGCCACTTAAAAATAAAATGTAATAGCAACAAGCCACAGCTCAGGGCATGCTACATACTTCCCTTTGAACTCTGAACTTGTGAGGGTGAGTTTCCTGCTTGGATCTGTCTCATGTTCTATGAGAAACAGGCAGTACAGAATAGAAAGAATTTGAATGTAGATTAAATTACTGTCCAGAATGGAACAGTATGCCCCCAAAGAAGCAAAAAGCACTGAAAACACCACAGCTAAAGATCTGCCCAACTTCCTACTGGCACTAGCCTGCACCAGCCTCCTGTGTTGGTACAAATCTCTCCCATTTACACTAGGATGATCTAGAACTGTCATTTCAGGATTAACCTCCTGCCTAATTGTTTCCCTGTTCACTAGACTGAGAAGTAAGTAGTTTTCATTCAATGTATTCATGGCAACTTAGTAAGCATTTTCTTTGACAAGCAGAATACACAGTGTTTTAGAAGGCTTCATTTTTAGATAAAGGCTTTCTTTTGTTTCACCAGGTCAAGTTCTGTAGCATTTGAAATTAAATTCTGATAGATATAGCCAAAATTCAACCACTTGAAACACTGAAGTCAGGGGAGCTAAGTGTAGGATTAAAGTATCCTGTACTCTGGACTTAGCTTTTGGAGTTGAATTTTATGACTAATGCACCTTCTTTGAGTGCATACAGGCACACTGGGAACAGAAACTTCTATCTTTCAGCATACAGCCTCAGTCCAACAGAAATTTCCCTTGTGGATTAATTATGAGCTATTAGTAAATCAGTGACTGCAGCTGCATTGGCTAACCCCAACAAATTGTTATGTTGACCGGAAAGCCTGCTCTCTCCTGATTTGCTTGGCAGCTTACAAGGTTGTCTCAGCACTACATTTGTAAGGTATTTCAAAATGTTTTGTCACTTTTCTAAGAGGTTCTGTTTTTACCTGTCTACTAATCTTACCAGTACAACAAAAGCAATTCCATGAAGCTTTAGTGGTGGGGTTTGTTTGTTTCACTGGTTTTTCCTTTTAAATGAGACTCATACCTATTCCAGGATTCTGGGAGGATGTGACTGGAGAAGAACATGTCCTTCAGTCTCCCAACACAGATTAATAGCAAAACATCAAGTCCACTGCAACATGCTCTCAATTTAGAAAGTGCTGGTGCTATAAAGAGAAAGCCATTGATTATTCATTCTTGATTTATAATAGTTGAGAGCAAGTACAAAAAGTAGCTTCTTACAAGAGGGAATCTGGGTCTTCTAACTCTGTAGAATTTAGAATGTAATTCCAAAATCCATATACTTAGAAAGGGCTCTCTAATTCTAAAAGAACCCAAAAGGGGAATATCAGTTAAACTGCAGGGTTTGGATTAGAAGCACCTGGGCAATGCAGGCTGTGGCACAACAGTTTGTGTTTCTGTGCATGTTTATACAGACAGATGTCCTGCAGTGAATAAGAACCTGGTCTAAGGGGGTCTGTCTGCTCCAGCACTGTATTAATGATGGAGACAGATACTGTTTCATGGGATGCAAGCTTGGTGCAGGACATGGGCTCTTCAGAATCTTTTCCTAGAAACATTCAATACACAAAGCATTTACCAATTCACTGCTTAAACCTCTGCTCAATAACTCTCTCAACAATGATGTAGAGAAGATTCTTCATTGATATGAAATAAAGGAATAAATTCAAGAAACTGTTCTATGTGACCTTGAGCATCAACAGCAGAACCATAATTAAAACTCAGAGTATTCCTAACTCCTAACCCTGTGTTAAACAACATTTATACCTGGGTTTGGTACATAAAACCATGACTAGTTACATGGAAGGAAAGGGAGGGTCAAGATAGGACATTATTTCTGCACAAGTGGTATTTTCAGATTAAATGGAATGTCCAACAGCCTAGAGTGCAGCTTCTTTGCATTTTGTAATAAATTCTTTTTCAAAGATATGCTGTTTGCAATTCCCACCTCTTACACTAGAAACCCTTCTCATTAGGAAAAGAAAGGAGTAACAGTGGCTTTTGCAAACCTGACTAGAGACAGATCAGGAGAGCATGACTGTGGCCAAAGAGCCCAGCTCATTGAGAATACAGCACAGTGCAGAGCGGGATTCACATATTATTTACTGGCTCTCATTTGCACACCTTTTGGACAGGTGGCTAAATTGCTCAAAAACCAGACAAAACGAGGGGATGCAAAGTAACATACTAACTTCTTTAATAGAGTCCAATCCAATTAAACCAAAATCACTCTGTGAACCCCTGGGTTTATTCACACTAAACAAGTCAGTGGTACATAGTGTTAACCCGATAGCTGATCGTGTTCATCCCCTAGGTTCCCACATGAAAAATGAGCATCAGTCAACTGGACTGTAATGGTATTTTTCCTTCCTTTTTTTTTTTTTCCTTTTTTCTTTTTTTTTTCATAAAAACTATTTCTTTCATAGACTTAAAACAACCAACTAGCCAAGTTATTAATTATGGTACATCTAAAAAAAAAAATTAATACTAACCCTAATGTGACTGCTGCTTTATGAGTGCTCTGTGTATCGCCTTAGACTGGCTTTTCAGTAGCAATTCACTACAACAGGTCCTAAAATAATAATAATAAAGAATTAAAAACCTGACAGCAAGTTTAATGGTCAAAAGCAATAAAAACAACCTGTTCTGAGAGGTGATTCTTCTCAGCAGTTCAGTCCTGCTGCAGCACTCACAGCCTCACAAAGGCAAAAGGGGTTCAAATTCTCTCACCTTCTTTAAATATTTCTGTTTGTAAAAGGACAACTGCATTGTAACCTGCTAGGAACCATGGGACATTTTACTTAACGTTATATTCAATAAAGGGTCTGTTTTTAAAACTTACTGTTTTTCTGGGGGAGTTTAGAGAGGGTGGGGGAATACAGAGAGAACAAAATCACAGCTCCCTGTGGCTGCAGCTCCCCAGGTGCCTCGGTCACTAGGACTGTCTCATTCTCACACCAGTGCTGGTAACTTTTGATTATTCTAGAAGAACACAAAGAATACACCAGCAGCAGCCTCTAAAGCTCCATTTGTTTTGGGTCTTGTCTCCTATTCAAGGCCACCATCCTCTGTAATTTATCAGCTAAAGAAGCATTTTCTCCCTCTCCCCAGTGAAGGTTTAAAGGTGGAATAGGGCATGAGACAAAGAGGGAAGCTAAAATGAATAAAAAATTCTCAGCTATAGAACCAAATTTCATTATTTCCTCTTTCATTCACAGCATCTTATCATTATAGCCAGACTGCTGCTTTGCTTTGTTAAGATCCAACAGATCTCATTTCCCCTCTGGCCCCATTGGTTGCTGGTCGACCTCTGGATCCACTAAGGATGATGCAAATGCTGACTGGACGATCTGAAACCCAAACGACTCCAGAAGAGACATGTTCTGTTGGGGTGAGAAGGGGGATCCTAGAGCAGGACCCAGGTCCCCCAGTGGGCCACCAATGGCCCTGACGTGAACTTTCTGTATGTGTTTGTTCAGATAAGACTTTGATCTGAAAAAGCTGCCACATTCAGGGCATGGGTACTTCTTCTCTCCTTCCGTCTCCATTTTGTTTTTGCTGACTGCCAGGTCACACGAGAAGGACCCATTGGTGCTCTGTTTCTCAGGAGTCTTGAGGTCACTGGTGTCAGAGAGGTCTCCATATGAATCAGAACTCTCAATCGGGTCCGAATGTGAACATTTCTGGCCTTCTACAGGAAAAAGAAAAGAGAAAAGGTTTCAGAATCTTAGCTCCCAAGGGCAGATATTTAACATACATTAAAATAAATTAGATTGATTACCACCTGATCACATTAATGCCTGTCACAACAGAATGATACACACTTAACATTCAATCCCTTATATTCTAAAGCCCTTGAGCATAGGACCCCTTTCCAAACCACCAGGCTGCTATCAGAGCAACAGCTGGGATTTCATTAGGGATTTGTCATGATACTGAATCCAACCATAATAGGTCTCTGGTTTATACAACACGTCTTGAATCCCAAGGATGTCTCACAATGTTTACACCTCAGACACTACAAAAGGATGCACCTAATGATGAGTTTTTAACTGTGCAATTCACCTGCACACTTCTGAAATACTGTTGATACTTAGAGGGAGAGCCTAGAAACTTCATGAAGTACAACAGGCTGCAGCAAGATGTGAACAAACCTGGAAATACTCAGCAAAACAACAGTGAACTACTGCAATTTAAGAAGTGCAATTCCATTTAGTCTCAAGGAACTCCTTTTTACAAGTGCAACACTTGTCAGAAGTGAACTTCACAACCTAAAATTGTTCTATCTTTAAATACTGTAGTGTGAAACAGCAGAGACATTAGGGACGTTTATTAAGTTATTTGGATATATGTCCTGGCAAAGCCATTGGTATGTTTGGAGTCTTCCCCATTCTCCTCTGGCATTATGCCAAGGAAGTTTGTCCACACTTTTTTGCTCAGTGCATGTGAATGAGCGTGAGAAACCCAGACATGCTCACTAGAGGAGTGTCTGAATACAAATAGGCTGTACCTACTATTAACTCTAAGAGACCAAAGAACCACTTGGCACAACCCAAAAGACAGATTTGCTCTGGACTCAGCATTACAAACCTAACAGGATATGCATGAAATCAATACACCACTGAGCTGGAATAAATCTCTTGTTAAGTCAGCACACCACCCAAAACTAAAGGGCTTCTGTAGTAACTCTATCAAGACTTCAACAGAAAAAAATTACACAACTCTAGCTTTCTGCTGGCACAGACTTTGTTTAACCCAACCCACTGTGTTCTCCTGGGCAAGAAAAGAACCAGAACAACCATGGCTTTGAAGAGTTTTCTGATGTTTCACCTTCACCGGGTATAGTGACAGCTCACACCAAGAAACAAAAAACTATTCTACACAGGTAAACACACTGCTTTATTTATTCAGAAGTTAAATAGTCCTTAGCTATGCTTACAATAACATCTTCTTCTCCCTTCCCCCCAAGTTAAATGAATGTCAAAAACAAAGAAAGCACCAGTACTATTAGACCTCTCCTCCCCAACAACTGCATTGAGAAGTGTAAGTTTAGCTACAGACAGCTGGCTGCATGTACAGTATGGCTCCTCACCAAAACCAGAAACGAGGTTTGACTGACGCGAGATCCAAGTGGAGTGGGACTAATGAACTCGCCCTCAGGCAAAATTCAGATGCTGATTGCTCCAAGGAACAGGGTCAAGATGAACTAACATGGCTTTTTCAATCTTCCAAATCAAAGAAGCTGCCAAAACTCTTCTGTGTCCACCTCCTTCTCCCAGACTTGTTAAATCGGCTATCCAATGACAGGTATTACATCCTACGTGATGCTATGGATTTCTCTGCATCTGCCTAAGCTCCTCTCCTGTATTTTCCCTGTCCTTCTTCCCTCCCCTTTCTTGTGCCCAGCCCAACACCCCACAACACAAAGTTCTGCACAGAGCAGCAAGGTGCAGAGCAGCGAGTCTCTTGCCTTTGATGCCATAGGTCCTGACGCAGTGGAACGCTGCTCCCCCATTCGGGATGGACTCCTGGTGCCTGGAGACCTGGGGAAGGGGAACACCGTGGTGGGTTTTAACATGGACCTTTAAGTAGGAGGCAGAGGAGAAACCTAAACAAGATAAAAGGAGATGAGATCCTGCCACCAGCAAAGACACACATCTGCCTTCCCTATTCCTTTAATCTTTCTCTTGCTCCTGCTCCCTATTGCAAAGCTGCTGTTCCACCAGTTCCCTCTGACATGCTCACGTAGGAGTCCTGTCATCATCAGGCAGTAATAAAATGCACATTTTTCATCAGACTGAGTTTGCTTTTTGTTAGTCACAAAGAGAGAACAGCCTCCTTGAGAAAGAAATTCTGTGTACGCAAACCTAGCAGGTGACACAAAACTTTTGGGGAAAAAAGGCAGAAGAGACATCATACAAAAAGGCACCCATGTCTCTTCACCATTTTTGTACTGTTTTATTTCTTTTAATTAAAAATGCTTTTGTCATCTGATAATACTTAGGAAGATAGTTCCAATTAGTTGATTTTATGCTGTTAAGATTTGAAGGAATGCTATCTAGTAACACCCCTCGTTGGCTTTTAGTGTGCTTTCCCCTTAGGTTTCTAGCATTTATAGTGACTTCTAGAAGGCAGAAAGCTGAAACTACTGACTTTTTAAGGTATGCAGTTTTGCTAAAAAGTAATTTTTGAAAATAATTTCCTGCAGTTAGCTCATCCAGAGTTTTAAAAAATATACTAGAAGTCATATTTTGTCTACAGTTAACAAAAAATACTGAAAATAAATTTCAGTATTTTTATTAGCTCTGATCTGTAAGTGCCAAACACTGAAAATAAAAACATATATATCAAACAATTGATTACCCAACAAAACAATTTTTTTACATTTGTGCATCGGCTTTTTAATTTTTTTTTTTTTTAGTCTCACAAGTATGTCCTTTTTTTTTAATGCTATAAATTATCTCACAAATACTTTGGAATGTTTTTAAATTCAACCTCAATATGATTTGCAATTACTACATTTGGACCATATATGAGGCACAAGGAGGACAGAGTTTTAAAGATTTCCTACAGAGTCAGTCCTACAGCTTAATTTTCTGTTATATCTTGAACAGAGTATTATGGCACTTTCATGTTAGAAACATTTTCCACTAACAACTAAGAACACAACAAAAGGTTCACCATCACAGACCCAGAGTTGCAGGTTCCCTTTCTGGAGAGAGAAAACCCAAGGCCTAGATTTTTTTAAACCAATATAGCATTTACAGCACAAGTCCTTGCAAGAGAACTTTCATAACAATACTTTGCTTAAAATATGAATAGATATTCTACCATAAAGCCATTTTTTGTAGTGATATAACTGCATTTACATTTCATGATATATAATAATATATTAGGAAGGCTGCAAACCAAATGCAGCACACCTCTCAGGGGTGAATTTTCTGACTGCAGCTGTTAGTTTCAGGTGTTGAATTTAATAATGAATGTGGCTTTACACTAGATTTCCCTGTGCCTAGCACACAGAATATCCCTCTACCCAGACTTTTATCCAGGACCTGCAAAGCAAGAACTCCACAGCAATCTGCTGACGGGAAAAGGGGCAGGTTGCTGAGAATGAACAAGAGGTAGTTACTGTGGACCCCTGAGCTGAAGATAAAAGTACAGAAAAGGAGGTACATCACAACTGAAGAAACCAAGAACATACAGAACATACGACTCTCAAAATACAATGGAGCAGAATCACCAAGGCCAAGTCATCCAGGGAATTAATGTAAGGATATTCCTCTGAAATAATGCAAGACCTACCCTCAGACATGAAATGCTGCATTGAACATCTCACTGGGCAACAAGAGAATACATTCTTACAAATACCAAAAATTCCCTGTAGACCTGAAAGAACCAGTCTTTGACTGGTAGAGAAAAGGGCACAGTGTACAAATATAATGGTGACACTCCCACCTATGAGATACTTTCCTTATTTCAGACATGTGGCTAATAACCACATGCATGCTGAGATCAACCTCTCTGATGCAGCAATGCATTAAAATTTCACTGCCAACCATTAAAAAAGAACTACATGCAGGTATTCAGTGTTTTTCTACACCACAACAGACACAGGAAAAACTGAACTTGTAATCTCTGCTAGACAACATTTTTTCTGAACTCTGCAGTTCTATTTGTAGAGCACATTGTTTTATATAATGAAAACTGCTGCAAAGTGTGTTAGCTCCCCTTTATGCACTTGGCAGATGAACATGTGAGTCATCAACTTCCATCAAAACCATAAGAATGCCAACTGCTTCATGGGAAATTGTTTAAAGGGAGACTTTTTGGAGGGTTTTTTTTTATCCTAATTTTTTTCCTGAAGCCCTTAGCACTGGCCTTTTTGTCTCCACCAGACCTTAATTATGAATGCCTGTCCTACAAAGATGGGGGTTCATAGACCACAATCCTTCACTCCTAGAGTCTCTTTCAGAGCAAAGTCAGACTAATCCAGAGGATAAAGTGCAGTATTTTTCAGAGAAGGAATGTATTTATTGCTTTACTCATACACATCTCTCTACTTTGCAGAGCAGATTAGCTCTTCATACCAGAAGAACCAATATTAAAACATGTATAGAGAGGAAATTATTTGCTTTATATAAATGGGACCTATCCCTTGATCTCTTAGATAACATCTCTAAGAAGATAAACTATACAAATAATTGCAGGATGCTCCTTGTTCAAAAATTGTAATTTGGATTTAGCTGGAACATGAGGAGAATGTTCCTTGCTTTTAATGGACTCTGTCCACCATGAAATGTCTAAGAACTCAGCATGAAAAATAATTTCTCATTCATGATTGGAATATTTACCCTTCCTAACTGATTTGATTCTGTGAAACAAACAATGTGTATGTGTTTGAAAAACAAACCCAAACTTCTGAGTTGCACGTGTTATTACTAAGTACCAGTTCTAGCCCTGCCAAAGTCATTAATCTCTTGAATTCTTTCAAAAAACCCACACAAGCAAATAAAGTTCCTAAGGATGGTAAGAGAAGATTGTGTAACAACACAACAGGAGCATGTCTTCTTTATTTAAACCGATTAAATAGAATTTGTCTTAAAAAGTGAGGCTTGAGGATTAGGTTTTTTAAGCACATTTTAGACAAATTCTTTAAGAAAAAAGCCCCAACAAAATACCAAACCAAAAAAAGAAAAAGAAAAACAAACCAAAACAAACCCCACAATCCCTGGGGGAAAAAAAATACCAACACAAAATCCCCCAAAACCACTTCACTGTTTCCCTGATTTAACAAGATTTAATTGCTGCTATGACTATTCTAAGCATAAAGACCTGGAGT
The DNA here is from genome assembly GCA_013400775.1 of Chaetops frenatus. Taxonomy (NCBI): domain Eukaryota; kingdom Metazoa; phylum Chordata; class Aves; order Passeriformes; family Picathartidae; genus Chaetops; species Chaetops frenatus. The sequence goes on along the minus strand of VZTR01032500.1, from coordinate 191,781 downwards.
AAGAAAATAAGCTGGAAAAAACATCAAATCACAGCTGGTAGTTTTTTAAAATTATACTACCACATTTTAGAAGAAATAAGTATGATCAACAAATGAGTACCCACATGACATGGCAAACCATTGGCTACTACTTTCTGCCAGGTACTGAGTTCCAGCCCCAACTCCTAAACCCATTAAACCTTTAAAACAACATGAGACACTTGATTAAGTTCCACAGAAAAGCCTTCAGTCCAACGGGATAAACTGAGAGTCTAAGCTCTGTCATTAACACTGGGAATGCTCAGCTGTGTAAAGAGTCACCTTTTCATCCACTTTTCTTTTTAAGTGGACCAACCACCAAAATTCTCTCCACAAGCAGCTTGAGCTTGTAGAGCATTCTTGCTTGATAATTACTATAGCCAGAGGTTGACAATTACTATCTCCAGAACCAGGTACGTTTCAATTAAAAAATACATCAGCACATTAACTGAGGGAAGAATAAACACAAAATCCCACTGCACAAGCACCACAGCCATGGCACAGCTGTGATCAGGTTACTGTGTGTGGCTTCTGACTGTACCAATGCCTATCAAATAGATGTTTCTAATCCAGAAATTTTCCATTAGACTTCATCTTGCCAGGCTCTACAATTTAAAAAATAGCTATTTAAAACAATGAACTTTATTACTTTGATTCTAGAACACCTGAGATTAAAAATTCTGCTGTCATTGATCATAAATCTATAATCAAAATGTACAGCATAAAACAAGTTTCAACACAATCGTTTGACAAATCCAGTCCATAGCTTCCCCTTCCTATGAAATTTAACACTTCCTATGAAATTTCACAATATTCATTATTCATAATTACATTTTGAAAATCCTGATGTAAACTGAAATTCACAGCAGACAATTGTGACAACTCCCGTGAAATACACAAACTGTAAGAAGAAAAGTTGCTTAAAGATTACTTTACAACAGGTTCCTCGTCCTTCTACAGAGAAGTGTATATTTTATTTAAATTGCCACTGTACTTTTAGACTTGTCAAATGTGAATAAACCACTTAGTCATTTTATTGTTTGAATGCCGGGTCTGTCTTTGGCACATTGCCTCCATTTCCAAAGAGCTGCAGTGACATCCAGTGGTAGTTAAGTTGAAATTCAAGCCTACAAATCGTGGAAACAAGACAATTCCTCTCAACTCATCTGAGTTTCTGTTTGGCACCATGTTCAACGGAAGGAGAGTAGGATAGCACCTGGATCTCAAACAGTATCTTCCATATTAATGTCACAAAAAGAATTGGGATAAGCTTAAGCAGTTTTGCAGAAGCCAGACCCTCAGCTGAAAAGGAGGGCAGGCTTCATTTCACACCATCTACCTGGAGCTTCAAAACCTGAAGATTTTCAACCCAGATGCCTTTTCCACTCACACTGATAACATCACTTTCAGGATTTACAGACTGTTCAACTAGTGGAAACACCTCCCTTGCAACTTAATGTCTCATTACTCATCAACTCCAAAAGCTCCCTGTACAGTCTGCACATTAAACACAGAAGAGCTTTATTTTCTCAAAAGATTTCACCTCTCAAACTAGAAGAGAACACATGTCAGGAAAAAAGCTGATCAGAAAAAAGAAAATCCCAAAACACAGCAGCAATGTCTTCTAACACCTACTAACTATGTATACTTGCGTGAGCCAAAAAGGCATTTTGAAGTCATGTATTAATCATTTAAAAAAAAAAAAAAAAAGACACCAGTATATCAAGATAATTTTTCCAGCTTGCCTTACATCCCACAAAGCCTAAATTTCCAACTCTCTTCAACTGAAGAGTACCACAAACAGATGGAAAAGCTTCTCAAGCTCTTAGTCATATGGTTTAGTTTTACATAGTGCTGCATGGAGCAGGGAGTTGGACTCTGTGATCTTTATGGGTCCCTTTCAACTGTGAAAAGCTGTACTTGTACAAATAAAGGTAATGCACTTTTCTAGTGCTCTTAACAAAATATGGTTTAGAAATGTACATTAATACAAAGCAATTTCTTGTGTTAAGAGGGAGAAGCAGCTTGACTCTATTGCACCAGGAGGTTAAGTAAGACTTAGCAACGTAATGTAGGTTTACAATTTTCAACTTGATGTGTATTTCAAAGATTCTTCTTCCAAACTGACTGCAAGGGCTCAAGTCTAATCAGGTATAAGGAAAAAAAAAAAGTACATTGAGCAGCAGCAAGGCAACTTATGGTTATTGTATAGGGGTCTGGCTATTTAGCAAATCTAATTTGCTTCAGATTTAAACAGAGTTTCTTTGGGAACTATCTGCCATGTGACAAGGACCAAACCTACCATCCATCAGTTTCAGGGTTAAATATTCAGTAGGAAAAGCAGGGTATGTACATATATAGGGTATAACCTCCTCCTGTTGCAGAGAGTCAGGCAGCCTTACAGCTCCCCTTGAATGCTGTCCCATCCCACTGGAATAAAAAATAGTTTCTTCATTACCTCGGTTACAGATAGTGCAGAAATTGCTTGGTCCTTCACTGTGCTTCTTCAAGTGATCTGCCATATACGCTGCTCGCAAGTACTTCCCACACACCTGGCACGGGACTTTGTCTTCATGACATGCCAGGTGTGAGCGCAGCCGGTCACGGGTGGCAAAGGAAGCATTACAAGTCTGCAGGTATAATGAGAACCATGTGACTCATCAACTTCTGCTAACAGCAGAATATATTTAGTATTCTTTAGAGTAAATACCTTAGATCCTGTGCAAGCACAAAAAGCGACATGATGCACAAGCCATTTTCCCCCAAATAAAAAAATTCAGAACAGCAACACATTGCACAAGATGTAATGTTACTACTCAAAAGAATTAAGGCAGCAAGAGAACAGCTCTGACACACTACAGACAGTAAACTTTACGTCAAGATAAACTCGTAAGGCTTTAGCTCCTTTCTGAGGATGAAGATACTAAAATTTTAAGTAATATTTAACAGAAGAAATAGCAGAAACCACTTTGCTCTATTTACAAGTTCTGCCATTTCACTGAGCCATTACAATCACTTTAGACCACTCAAATGTCCTCTCTGTCATTTTCCTAATATCTTTGATGAGATAAATCTAACTGCAGTACACAGAATTCTTTTGGAGTGTGAACACATACAAAGGAAGGATCAGAGAATTGTCTGGGATGACAATACGACGAGAGACAGTAGAAGAGTCATCCTGGTATCCACAGCAGCAGTGCAGATAAACTGTAGAAGTGAAGCCTCAAAACTGAGCAGGTATCATTTAATAACTGCAGGACATTGTAATCTGCTTTAACTTACCCCTGGTCAAGGCATCATATTCCACTTACTACCAAAAAACAAGCTTGATTTGGCATAAAATGATATTTGCCCACTTTCTAGCTGAGATCCCTATGGTAAGTGAAGGTTCCCTCCCATTTTCATAATCTCAGCAATGGGCAGGCAGGCTGTGCCCACAGCCTGCTACAGTGGCCTGCCAGTTCTGAAAGGCTTGCTCTGTCTCTAATGTGTGAAGGGAAATAAATCACCAGCAATATGCTGCACAAGGTATTATATAGTCTAAACCATTTCACAAGTGCAAGAGGAGAAACAAAAGCAAACACACATCAGAATGACCAGACCAAGCTGGAGCAGTGACATTCAAGAGTGTACAGTGTTTTGTTTGTACCAACTTTATATAAAATAACACAGTTTTAAGAGATATAACCAGAACCCCCCAAAGAAACAATATCAGGCTATTCAATGTCTTGGGAACTGGATATAATCTGTATTTTAAAATATCAGTGTGTAATTAAACAACTATTTCAATACAGATAAAACTTGTTAAAGTGACAATCTTAGTAAAATTCCAAAATTATAATTCAAGTAAGTGAAATTGATAATACAGAAGAGGATAACATGTAATTATATAAAATTCAGTTAATCAAGAGCTTAATCCAAAAACCATTGAAGGCAGCTGAAAAGCATCATCAATTTCAACAGGCTTTACACTCGATCCTGTGAGATGCTTAAGTGTTGAAAACTCCCATGGAGCTGAGGTTGCTCTGTGGCAAGCATAAGACTTAACACCTCAGAGGATCAGGACTTAATGAAATTAAAAAGGCAACAGTAAAATTATCTGGATTTCTGTGACATACACAGTTTAACTAGGCCCACCAGACAAAGTTTTATAAATTACAAGTATTGAGGTTTAAGAGGCAAATTCTTGAACATGAACGATTTCTCTTCATTTGTAATCTCAGTACACAGCGCTGAGCAAAACAGGTGCAGCTTTCACTTACTAAAGTGTTCTTAGAGGTAAGCATTCTCTTAAGGCAGGATTGCAGCACTGATACTAATCAATCTGTTGGATATCAACTAAAGATGTATGACTAGAACATTAACAATGACAGCCAAGAGATCCATCATCAATAACTCCAAAGCTATGGAGCCACAGCAAGGTCCGTACCCAAGCACTGGGAGTGCGTTAGCTGATGAAGCAGACTAGAGACAAATCACAAAAATACAGCGATGCCAGAAGTAAAACCAGATCTATCCCACAGTGAACTAAGCAAGTTGAAAGCTTAGGGAAAAGCAATATAATAATTTATGTGTTTGATTTCTCACTGCTGCTGCTGAGTTGTGTAAAGCTCACCTTTGGATAAGCTATATAGTAAATATATCTGCAACGAAGCTTAAAAGCAATAATTAAGTCCAGTGGAGAAAGCAACAACCAGTTTAGCTGAATCATAACAATGGGAACAGGACTAGGGTTAAAGAACACCCCAAAGTTAATATTCAAATAGTTAATCTTTATGAAAGGTATAGAGAAAAAAAAAAAGTTTTATTTTATGAAAGATGTGAAGTGCTAAATGAGTGCTAAGTATTTATCATTAATTGTTAATCATAGAAGAAAACTCTCCAGTGCTTTCCTATCAAACATTGCACAGGTATATAAATAGATCAAAAAGAATATATAAAGTTTAAAAAACATTGTTTAAGAAATACCTCTTGAAGTTTCAACTTTTCTATGGATGTGGATGTCTCTGAGCTTATTCCATGGTGGCTGCCATTTTCCTGCTAATAGGCAGGAAGTAAGAGAAATTAGGACAGGAAGAAACTCATTCTGCATTGAAATCAATGGGATATGCACTGGACTTGGGATGCCAATTAAGTTGTGCTTTAATTTAACCTGCATTTTTCTTTTTTTATTTAATTTGCCAGAAGAACAACCTGTCTTGTCTCTGAGAGGAACAAACTCCTGTTTTCTCCCCTTGTTCTTTCACGTCCACAGATTTTCAGATCACCATTTGCTCCCAAACTGCAGCCTGACTTTCATACACACCAAAGCCAACAGGTTCACCCCATCCCGTTGAGTCACTAACTGAGCTGCCCCATTCTGCCCATAAAACTGACTCACCCCTTCTCCTATAGCCACAACTCAACTGTCAGATTGGGGGGAAAAAAAGAAAAAAATCACCAGTGCAACAATCCAAGGGAAAAGATCCAGAGTGCCATTTGCCTGGACACCAAAGCAACTTCTTGGATCTGATTTCTCAGCTGCTTTGGCTCTGTGGAGACCTGCCCTAATCTGAGTCTATCTTAACACTAATGAAAAAGCTGGAGACAAGACTTTGGCATCAAGTGCTAGAGGTGCTTAGAGATAGGATACTTGTGAAAGTTAGGATATCTGTGAAGCACAGCCATTATTTCAGGGGATGAGTGCAGCTGTTGCAGGGATATTCAGCTTAAAATTGTCCTGTTTCTAATACTTTCATTTATTCTGAAGTTGGGTTGACACCTTCCCACTTTTGTTTTGGTACTCCAAAGTGTACTATCATGCCACACCAACAAAATATTACACATCACCAGTTTGCAGATACAAAGATAGATAAGAGCTCAGGTAAGTGGCCAGTTTGTTTAAGTCGTAACAGAGCACAAATTCCAAAAATGCCATTACAATAGAGGATTCTGGAGTGCTCTTCTGTTTACTAACAGAGTAATTCTCTTTTCCAGTAAACATAAACAAAGCATGACAATAACAGGAATTTTCAACAGGAACTGAACAGATTCAAAAAGGATGCTCAATGCTGTTCAGGCTGCTCTCATGGGGAGCTAATTTGCCAAACAAAAGCAATGGAAAAAGGGAGTGGAAAATGGGCAAACAACATGCCAATATTAAGCTATTTTCCTTTTTGGTGGCCAGATCCTGTGTTAGATACATATCACAGAACAGATGCATAACTGGTTATGAGATAATCACAAAGAGAACTTTATCAATTTATACATCTGTTTTCATATTTGAAACAAGTTTTCAGTGACTGCATCCCTTCTGTGGTTTCTACAATGTACAGCAGATCTGTGCATATTCAAGAAGACTTTCTAAATCTGATAGGATATTACAAAGCCTTTTCTGCAAAGACACACAACAGGTTATTAACAAATTTTCTGTACCTTAAGATTCATGAAAATTTAACTTTACAGAGCTAAGCAATCAAAAATTAAGAACAAACCAAGCCTAAAGGACAATCTCAACTCTGTCCTGATGATTGTAACCTATAGCCTGTACCTTTTGACATGGACAGTGCACACAGTATAACAGCAGCTTAGACAACACACGGTGAGACTGTTCTTGGAAACTGCTATCACAAAATACACGTGTGCAAGGAAATGGAATTGAGCTTGGCCGTGCCATCTCAGCTTCCATGTTTCTTTTCTTTTGAGCTCTTAGTGTATCTTAGTGTATCTGATTCACACAGAGTTGTTATTTAATATTCTTAAATCAATGCTAAACTGTAAAAAAAGTATCAGTCATCAGCTGACGAAGGACAATTCATAGCTATCTGTGTTATTTGTAAACAGTGTTCATCCAGTAATCTTGGTATCAACTAGCAAAAGAGTGATGAGTGTCTATTCATGCTGGGACATAAACATCCATCATCAGTTCATCCACACACCTCTTGCTGTCCCAACATTGTGAATTCTTTTTATGAGTGGAATTTTCCAATTTGTATAAATCTGTAACCTGTAAATCATCTTAAGAAGCTTGAGCCAATCTAAGGCTGTATATAGGACAGACAGTTAAATCAATGTGACAGCTCTACAGCCTGACTTTCAAATGTGCTGGGCTTTCACAGCTCATATGGATGTCAACAGAAACCTTTAGAGGGCTCCAGCTGTCTGGAAAACTTCTCAGAATTCTTAAAATTGTAATATGTTTCAAAACTCTCACAATTTGAAGGAAATATAGGTGTATCAAAACGTGCAAAAACACAGATCAGGAGGCAGCAGTCATGTAGGATTGTGTAGGTTCATGAAACATGGTTAAATATTTTAGAAGAAAAAATCCTCTAACCTTCACTGTCTTCAAAAGAAAAAAAAAGAAAAGAATCTTGCTCCAGCTTCTTTAAAAAAATATGAAATATTTCTTCAGAAGACAAGCATGGAGACTCTTAGCCTAACAACTGTTTTAAAAGTTTGCCCAACACCTCTCTGATGGCAATGTGTGATGGTAGAAGATGATTCTCAACTTTGGTTTTAATTGATACTTCCAGGCACCTTTTAAATCTCTCTATAAATGGATTACAAAATATCTTCCTTCATTTGACCTTTCAAACCTTATTAACTGTAAACAAATATATACAACATTATGAAATTGTACAACAAAGGATATTGTGATGCCATTGTTTATATTCTCCCTGAGATAAAAAAAGCTTCCAATTTTGCTCAGTGCAATGTTCTGAAGGCTATGCAATTAAAAAAAAAGTATCTTGACAAGTTATGATAATTACGATTTACTAATTTTTTATTGAGGTTATTCTAAAAAAATGAAGTCAGCATTGAAGCCTCCTGATGGCAACAACTGCAATTAAAAAAAAGGGAGGGAATTATCAGTGACACTGACTCCAAGCCCAGGTGGCTGGGTAAGAGATCCAGGGTGAGAAAGGGGCAGCACAGTAGGGAAGAACATCTGGTAGAAGGCTGGGAGGCAGGAGGACCAAAGCTGTAGATGAGGCGAGGGGGAAGAGGAGGGGTGTAAAGCAAATGTCACTGTGAAACACTGTTCTTTAAAAACATTTATCCCAAATCACATATACATGATATTTCTACTGGTACTTCAAAATTGTCTGCACAGGTAAATGCAATGCCAAAGATTACCCACAACATCAGTCTAAACCCCTCTGGCTCCTACCTGACACTTGTGAGGTCTCTCTGAGGTATGCACCTGTTTGATGTGTCCATTCAAGTGGTCTGGCCTTAAAGGGAAATACACATAAGCACACTTAAAACAAATACTAAAAATAAAGTCACAATTTTAATACGGAAAAAAAAAAAAAAGTAAATTAAAAAAAGATGCCAGTGCTGCATCTATTACAAATGTAGTGATATTTAGCTTTCCAAGACCCAGATCGCCAACAATTGGGACTCTACCTTGTTATGTACCCTCTCCAACTTGCTAAAAAGGCAGCATTTTCACAGGAAAAATTCATGACTGAATGATCAGAGGAAACAGGAAATACAAATTATGATTTTCAAACCTGCATGTCCCTGTCCAAAATCCTATTTAGACCTTAACAACCAGGGCACTTCGATTTACAGTTGCTGAATATTTGACAATCAGACCCTTTTGGTTTATGTCCCAAACACAGATGTAAAACGCCAACTTTAAGCACCTCTGTAAAAAGACAATCTCAGCTCTGTTGCTGTGACACATTTTCCACCTGCAAGATGAAAAACTATTCCTAACTTACAACTTGGTGGGGAGACTGCTTTAATACAAATAAAGTGCTCTGAACATTCTAACTAGAAGGTGCAATGGAAGAGCAAATTGTTACTGTAAAAAGTTAGACCATTCTTCACAACCAGCAAAGCCTACTTTGAAGAAGAAAGGACTGAAGAGCTGCAGATTGTCCTGGTGGGAGTTTCTCCTAGTGGGAAGAAAGCTTTTCATTGTATGAGACCAAAACTGCTTGGAAACAAGTTCTCCGCCCTCTCCTCCCCCAACTTCCCAGCTGCACCAATGAGAGGGCGCGGGATGGAATTCACGCACTGCAGGCAGAAAATAGGCTGAACTTTGCAGTGGGGCTCTTCAACCCGGTGCTCCAGCGCTGGGCTGGAGCGGTGTAACCGGACAGACTGGTTGGGGTCCTCCTGGGTACCTCAAGCCCAGCAACCTCACGTGCTGTGCTGCTGAATACATGAAAGGACACTAAAATTAGACATCACGCTTCCAACTTCCTCTGGCTGCTCCTAAGACTGAATACTGAAACTTAAGTCTCTAGTTTTCATTCATACTTCGGTTTTACAGATACGCAAACGGTTTTGTTGTTAACTTTTGAAACAGCATTCCCGCCTGCTCACATTAACTTACTGGGAAAAATGAGAACTCAACATGTATTTCTCACTTCCCCTTACCGACAGAAACCTTTCATACAGCAACAGCAGAAATCTTTAAGTGTCAATAAAAACAATAGAACCTGGCACACGATCCCAGGTAGTGCTATAATAAGAAATGGGCTTTCACTTCTAGCCACAGATGAAATTTTCATTTTGTGACCTTCCATCACTGAATCTGCAGTCCTTATGGAGAACCATCCTTAATTACTGCCGATTTTAAAAAAAGGGGATGGGGACGTGGGGCTACATTTTCATAATTTATTTCAACAACAAAAAGTCCCTCTACCAAAAACGAGAGCGGGGGCACAATTACACAATTTACATAGCCTGGTGGCCTTTTGATTTGTTTTCAGATCTCAGTTCCTTCCATCACGTTAGAGCACATCAACTGCTATAGAAAACCAACTGCTGGGACAGAAATAGCAGAGTGTATGCATCCCCCTCCCTCCCACTACTTCTACACTCAAAGCGAGCAGCAAACTCCCAAAAAAAGTTTCAAATTCATTAACTCAGACTATAAGATACCACTAACACAACTACGTGTACCAAACTACTTATTAAATTAGCTCCCACAAACAGCGACAACAAAAAATCAGCAACATTAAATGCACAGATCTTACGTATGTTGCAGGGCAGAAACAGGATCCCCTTCAGAAGGATGTAAACCCAAAGGACACAAAGATCATGTAATAAAAGATACTTGATGCTGCAGCCTTTGAAATCTCACCTCTTCCTTCACATTTGGGTGATAAAAAACATTACGAACTAAGAGAAATGAAGGGAAGTTAAGAAAAAGAAAATTTAAAATGGATACGAGAAAAATAATAATCTTGAGATGTATTATTTTGCACTTCAACAGCACCTTCAAACTACCTACACATCAGTGATCTCAAAGCACTTCTGTGAGGCAGGTAATTATTTCAATACCCATTTCACAGAAGAGTCATTTGAGGGAGAGACTAACTGATTTGCCCAAGGATACACATACACCAACTCCAGGACAAAGCTGGGATCGTTAGCCAGAAGCCAGCTGACTCCCAGTTCTATGTCTTAATTACTTTTAAACCCTTCCAAGAGACTGCAGAATGGCATCCCAGAGGAAATGATGGAAGTCTCATTCCTTGAAACATTTTAAAGTGGAACAGTCAAACTATCCTAAGTACATTTCCAAGGGATAGGAAGCTTCCTAGGGTCTCTGTTTGTGTCAATGGTGCATACAAGCACTCTCTTACCTGGAAAAGCCTTTTCCACAGCTCTGGCAGATGTAGGGCTTTCCCACAGAGCCATCATGCGATCGAACATGATAGGACATCCTGTCTTTCCGCTTGAACCGCAAGCCACACACCGGACAAGAGTAAGGCTTTTCGCCAGAGTGTGACAGCTTGTGCCGATTCAGGTGGTACACGTCCCGAAAAATCTTGCCACAGATCTCACAGGCCACCTGTTTCCTCGTCCTGCTTCTTTTTCGGGGAGCATCGGGGTCATCCTGACTGGGAACACCATTTTCACCCAGTCGTGGGGGTGGGATGTCTATGTAGCCCAGCTGTAAGCTTGTCACCCCATGTTGAGCCTCGTGCTGACGAAGACGATTAGCATCCGTGAATACTTTCCCACAGAGACCACAAGGCAGGATACCAGCCTCTCGCAGGCCCCCTGGGGTACCAAACATCATGGAGTCCAAGAGATTGGCTTTACGGGGACGCCCTCTGCCCCTCTTGGTGCTTAAAGTGGGGGCACTAGCAGCAACATTCTGGAAGGGTGAGGCCAGCAGTGGTGGGGACAGAGGTCCTGCCACCATGGGCAGGCGGTCCACACCCTGCAGGACAGGTAGGGAGGACTGTGCAGCAGTGAGCGCGGCCCGCGTGGCCTCGTCTTCAGGCATGCCGGCAATGCCATTGCCATTGGGTGCCAGAGTGGCACCGTTGGTCATGTCAAGAGGGAAGCCGAGGTCAGCAGCCCCCGGACGGAACAGCATAATGTCAGGGCGTGCGGGGGGCACAAGGAGCTGCACGTTGGACTGCTTGATGACCTCCTGGCAGATGTCGATCACAGAGCGCATCAGCAGGAACTTGGCGGCCGTCATGAGCTCCGGGAAGCTCTCCAGCCGCACCACGATGCGCGACGTGTAAGCGAAGTCCAGGATGTCTCCGAACACCTTGGAGCTGATGGTGTGCATCTCCAGCTCCCGCCCGCCCCCGGGGGCGCCGCCGGCCG
>VZTR01032500.1:143079-170202 GCA_013400775.1 Chaetops frenatus | reverse complement strand
GCAGCGCGCGAAGCCGGCGGCGCGCGCCGCGCTCCCTTTCCCGCCCGCCGCCTCTCGCGAGAAGTCGCCACGCGCGTGCGCGGGCGCGATCGGTGCGCGAGGAGCGGCGGCGCTGAGGGGCGGCCGGGAGGGCCGCGCCAGACGGCACCATGAGCGGCACCCTGGCCAAGATCGCGGAGATTGAGGCGGAGGTACCGCACCGCCGCCCTCCGCCTCCCGCGGGACGGGCCGGGCACGGAGCGCCGAACGGGGCGGAGGCGGGGCTCGGGCCGGGGCTCGGGCCGGCCGGTGGGCCGCGCCGTGAAGGGATGGCGGGGCCCTGTGTTCAGGTGTCGCGCAGGGGTCGAGGGCGGTAGAGCCCTCCCGGTGTCAGCCCTCGGTCCTGTGCCCTTGCAGATGGCCCGGACGCAGAAGAACAAGGCCACCGCCCACCACCTCGGGCTGCTGAAGGCCCGTCTGGCCAAGCTGCGCCGGGAGCTCATCACCCCCAAGGGAGGCGGCGGCGGCGGCCCCGGGGAAGGTGCGTTGTCTGTGCAGCAGCCGGGGAAATGCGGGAGGTGTGACGAGGAGGGGGGCCTCTTGTCCGCTCAAATCCTGTCAGATTATCTGCTAAGTAGTCAGAGAATCACAGAAGGGTTTGGGTTGGAAGGGACCTTAAAGATCATTTTGTTCTGCGCCGTTGTCATGACAGGGACACCTTCCGCTTGAAGCCCCATTTAACCTGGCCTTGAACACTTGCAGGGATGGGGCAGCCGCAGCTTCTCTGGGCAACCTGTTCCGTCCTTGCTTCCTCTTGTCCTACCCGGTACAGGACCTCTAACCATGATTTGTGGCCCTTCCTAGGGCTGTGGGGTGGAGCCCTTCCTGAACTGTAGATGAAAGTGCTTTTGTATTTTGGCACACATAATCTTGTATTTGCAGAAATCTTAAGGTTTTTACATGAAGAAGCACTGTTGCAGCAGCCGCCTGTTTTTATATATAAAGGCATGAATTGCCTAAGCTTAGAGGGAATGCTCCACTTACACTCAAGTCGAATACAGTCCACTGTGAAGCTTTGCAGCCAAGACTATTAAGACGTGTACACATCATGGAGTGTTACAAAGTGGTGCAAGGCAATAAAGATTGTGACAATGTTTCTCTCTGTCATCCTTCTAGGAAGGCTTACTTGGCTTTTGCTCAGGCAATATTAAAAATAATAGTGTGTCTGCTGTCCAGAACATTGGAAGATAGAAAATGTCAATCATTAGACAAATATTTCTACTCCTTATTTGCAGGTTTTGATGTTGCAAAGACAGGTGATGCCCGCATTGGGTTTGTGGGTTTTCCATCAGTGGGGAAATCCACTCTTCTAAGTAATCTTGCTGGTGTGTACTCTGAAGTGGCAGCCTATGAATTCACTACACTGACTACTGTACCTGGAGTCATTAGGTACAAAGGAGCAAAGATCCAGGTGAGACCTTGTGTGTATTGGGGTAAGATGGGCTGTGTAGATTCTGTGCTGTTAGGGTTGAGTGGTCTGGCCTGACGTTAGCAGGTTAGAAGTGATGTGTAGAAGTGCTTGAGAATACCTTGGAAATGTTCCCATGAGGTATGGATTTTTTCCTGCTTTTCACTTTGCTCTGAGAAGTTCCTGTGGTAGTTCTAATTATTCCCTATGAGATGATCTGTTCCACTGTACCAATGGGGCACATGGGGTAATACAATATATAACAATCTAATGGGAAACAGTCTTGTTGTACTCTGTTCAGATTTGCAGTAGTCTGCTGGTTTAGAAGGGCAAAAGTAGGATTGGTTTAATCACATTTCTCATGTGATACTTTCCTTCCTGTGAACAAATAGCTGCTTGATCTGCCAGGAATTATTGAAGGTGCCAAAGATGGTAAAGGCAGAGGACGGCAGGTCATTGCAGGTGAGTACATTAGAGCTGGAGACAGCAGCCTGTCACTGGTTCATTTAACACAGTACAGGAGAATGAAGGGTTGAATCACTGTTTCTGATGTCTTTAAAATGCTGGATTGTTTGCTGGACTTGAACTGCCCCCTGAGAAGCAGTAGCTGCTTTCATATTGTTGTTTTCAGTTCTGGCTTTGTGCAGTTGCTGGGTTTGTGCTCTGCATTGACACCTCAGTGACAGTACATTGCCAGTTTTGCAGGCAGATGTGATGCCATCCTAAACAGGGCTGCTGTTTTCATTTCCTCACCCAGTTAATTGTCCTCAGTCTGGTGTCTGAATGGAGACAGGAAGACTTTTTTCCAGCTTCTGTCATTCTTACAACATGTGAAGATCTGTCTATCAGTGCTGCTTGGCCAGCACAATAAACTTCAGTCCTACACTGGTATTTAAAAATAACCAATGTGCTGCCCTTCAGGGCTTTCACTGTGTCATCAGTCCGCTGAGCCATATTGTGGTTGTTATGTCTCAGATTGCATGGGCATGCTTTTCAAGACATGACTTCCTTTTTCTGATTCTTAGTTGCCCGAACCTGTAATCTCATTCTGATTGTTCTGGATGTGCTGAAACCCCTTGGCCACAAGAAAATCATTGAGAATGAACTGGAGGGATTTGGAATTCGTCTGAATAGTAAGCCCCCCAACATTGGCTTTAAAAAAAAGGATAAAGGAGGCATTAACCTTACAGCCACAGTAAGTTGGAAGTTTTCTTTAACCAAAATTAAAAAACAAATTGCTTGAAGAAAGAGACATTTGTAGTTGATGATATGTCTGGGACCATGCTGTGCTGTGACTTCTTTAGGAGCTGAACTGCTGTACTGTGCTGCAGTCAGTTACTTTCCTTAGAGGTCATCCACACCTCTCCTGGAGCCTGACAACTTCCTTGTCCCCAAAGCAGAGCCTCAGTTGCTTTCCACACATAACAAGTTTGAGATCCAAAGGAGAATGTGCAAAAACTGCCTCTTACTTGGTGGCTACAGTGTTCTTTTGGAGAGGATTGCTCAGAGTTTCAGGCCTTGCAACCCATTTACCTGAATCTTTAAAAGCATAGAAATAGCCAGAGATACCAAAAATCAGAACTCTGTGTTGTAAGTACCTAAAATGTAGTTGCCTGGGCTCTGAACTAGAAGATACATGGGTTTGTGTGGCATCTGGTCCCAAACTGAAAGGAAATGCTGCTTCTGAAATGTCTGATTGCAGGTCTCACTGGGGCATTGATAAAAATGAAGCTGTTAGGATTTAAATCTGTTTTTCCCTCTCCTCAGACCAGCTGTGGTGTCCAATAAGTTAAAATGCAACTATTCTTTCTAGTAATGTATATGGAGTGGTTGGTAGGTGACAGCACTGTTAATTGTAATACTTCATTTGGCTGTTAGCTCTTGCATTCATTAACACTGTGTCTGTCTGTGTTCAGTGTCCTCAGAGTGAGCTGGATACTGAGACAGTGAAGAGCATCTTAGCAGAGTATAAAATCCACAATGCTGATGTCACTCTGCGCAGCGACGCCACTGCTGATGACCTGATTGACGTTGTGGAAGGAAACAGGTACTGGTGGCTCCCTGGCTCTGGCACACTTGCAGTCTGTATTACAAAGAAAGGAATTGTCTTTCAGGTTTGCTTCCCACAGAAGCTGAGCCAGCCAGGTGGCATCAGCATAAGGATAAGCTTTTAAAAAACGTTTTTTTCTTTCCACTGAAGGTAGCAGTGTGCTGCTGCCAGGTTGCTCTAACAATTTCTTTCTCTTTGCAGAGTTTACATCCCATGCATTTATGTCCTAAATAAAATTGACCAAATTTCCATTGAAGAACTAGATATCATTTACAAAGTACCCCACTGTGTACCGATATCTGCTCATCATCGCTGGAACTTTGATGATCTGCTGGAGAAAATCTGGGACTACTTGAAACTAGTCCGAATGTGAGTCAAAATTGCTGCCTTCTGTGGAGTTAGGTATATGGCTGAGACTGAAAAAGGTCTCAGGAATGGATGAGGAATATTTTATAATGCTTTTCTACTAAGTGGTGTTTGTTTTGTAACCCAGAAATTGTGCTTGTCTTAGCTGTTGTGTGATAACCACAAGTGCTGTTTTGAATTTGTAGGGGAATTAAATGAGAACCTTGTGAAACCAAGACCAAAGCACATCTTAAAAAATTCCTTCAAACATGGAACTCTAGTCAAACTTAGTGGTAACACTGTGATTCCAGATGTAATCATCTTTTCAATCTGTCATGGATGCAGCTCTCTCAACATAGTTCTTAGTCTAGAATTTCAGATATTTTTACTACAAGTTATTCCAGGTTTACTTCATAATTCTTCCACATTTTTGGATGAACTTCTGTATAAATTTACTAATACTCACAATACAGTAATTGTCTTTTAAATTTATATCTTGTCTTCTTATGATAATATAGAATGTATTGTTAAAAGGGATTTAGTGGGTCTAGGTATCTGTGCTATAGACTTTATCAGGTGCTTTTTCTAATATATGTTGAGGTTTTCACAGCACAAAAAAATGGCAAGTTGGAACCATAATACTAAAGATGTTCTTTTCCAACATCTATTGCCATTTGACTTTTTTTTAAGCACCCTCATAGAGCTGACAAGTGAGAAACTTTTGCAGTTAGAAGGGAGAACCTGTTTCAGCCACTGGCTGCCCAGAAGCATTTTCAGCTTAGGTCCACCAAACGTTTTGCAGTGTATCCATTGTCACCACTGAAGGAGTGGGACTTGGCCCACATACTGGGGTTGAAATACCATGAAATACTGATTAAATACCATGATGGGTTTGAAAAAGAAGGCTTTGGTATTGACTGATGGTTCCATCTGTGTTACAGCTACACCAAACCTAAAGGGCAGCTCCCAGACTACACCTCTCCTGTGGTACTACCTTACTGCAAGACCACAGTGGAAGATTTTTGCATGAAGATCCACAAAAATCTCATAAAAGACTTTAAATAGTAAGTATTACTGTAAAATAATATATAGAATAGAAAATAACTTGCTTTCAGGTATATTATTTCATCCTCCTCTAAACTGGAAGGGAATACTAGGACTTCTTGTTAAATTGAATAAATCTGCCTATGATAATCAAATTTAGTACTTCAGTTACTGTATTTGATGTTCTCATGCTCTTTCCTATATGAATGTAGTCTGTGGAGAAAAATTTATTTTGCTATTTAAAAGTAACAGTAGACACAGCATTGCAAACCATTGCCCCATACACTTGGGTACTTAGGACAATTTCATGCATTGTTTTGATCTGCTTCTAACCCTGGTTCACACCGAGCACTCAGCCAGGTACTTGTAGGAGAATAAAAATAGCTCTGAAGCATTGCTTTCTGTATTAGCTTTGTGACAGAAATAGCTGCTGTTCTGCTTGTGTATCATACTTCTAAGCCTTTTAAATTTGATTTTTCTTCTTTCAGTGCACTGGTCTGGGGTTCATCTGTTAAACACAACCCTCAAAAAGTTGGTAAAGACCATACTCTTGAAGACGAGGATGTTATTCAGATTGTGAAGAAATAAAGTTATTCTTACATGCTTTGTTGCTATGCCTGAAATTTGTCATTAATTGTAAGTGACAACCCCTCCCCCAGTTTTGATTTAGAAATGGCCTTTTATTACAGTACCCTGCTGCATGATAAAACTGATGTTTCTGGCCAACTTATACTGCAGTGTCTTGGTCCAGCAGAACTTAGAGATGAAAAACTGGTTAAGTGACTTTCACAAGGGCAAAATCTTAGAAGTTTTGATGGCAGGGATGAGGTTCTGCTGTCTGTACATGTCCTTCCAAATGAGAAAAAAGTTCACACATCAGGAATTATTTTGTTCTAAGTTAGAACAAAACATGAAAAGCAGAAGCTAGAGAACCATATCTTATGAAACAATGCTAGAGAGCAGAGTTCCAGCTGCCTTTATCTGAAAATGTTCTTGTTGGAATACTTCAAGGCTATTAATAGTCCTGCTGTTGTGGAAAAGCTGGTCAGTGCTGCTCAGGAGCAGTTGTTTTTTCAATTGTTCAGACTAGTGGCAGTGAGCTAGCTGCCTGTTTCTATGATGGAAGGCCTTTAAGTTTTCCTAAAAGAATTTCCTGCCTAGATAGAGAAGTAAGGTGCCCAAGAGAAGCACATTGCTCTTCGAGTGGTTCTGTTGCTTAACAGAGATGAATAGAGAGGTTTTTGTCTCATATCAAGAGTGCTTATCAAATGCATCAGCCTGCAGTATTACCTCTCCTACAAAAAGGAAGTAGGGGTGTTTATTTAGATGCATCAAAAACTCCCCCTCATGTTACTATACATTCAAGAACAAAAAGTGATTAGATACACCCACTCAAGGCTCTAAATCCTTAGAACAGTGGTTGCCATTCAGTCTGGTAAGGAAACATCAAAGCCTTGATTCTACTCCAAGCATTTCCACCTGTACTTCTAGATCCCTGCCTAAGTGAGCTGAACTGCTGCAAGGTGTGCTTGGTGTATCAGCCTGAGTGAAAGGGGCAGAAGATGAGGCTGTTACTCAGATTGTGAGGAAACAAAAGCAGTAAAACCCACTCACACTTTGTTTAGAGCTGGTTAGTTTTACAACTTCTAATACACTGGAGCCTCATTCCTCACACTTAACAGTGACATTTAAATGCAGCAATTCCATCCTGGGTCCTCATTAAGGCCAGTTAACTCTTACCAAAGCAGATTGATCCTCCCCACCCCTGGACTAATTGAAGTTTTCTGCATCTCAACTCAAACCCTGGCTCCATCTTACCCAGAAGAGTGTAAAAATTAATCAGTGCTAAAAATTAATCAATATTGTGACATACTTTAGTACAAGAGCAATTGATACAGACAGCTGGTAGAATCAACTTTATTTACAGAATGTTACTGGGAAAGTGTCAAGTTAAAAAAGTATGAAAACAATCTTACAAGGACAAGCTGGTGATTGCATGTTTTACAGGGATTGTTTTGGGAACAACCACTAGAAAGTATGGGTGACCTCCAACAGCTTCCAGGTTGGAGATTGCAGCTTGCTATTTCCATACAACACTGTCTGCTGGACTGAAACAAACCCACCACAGCACGCTGGCAAGGGTTACAATACAGACAAGTGATTTTTTTTTTCTTTTTTCCCCTGCCGCTGGTTTTGCTTTCAGTGAGACTGAAGAAAGAGCAAGTCTGTGAGAATTCTGGTTTTACTTTCACCTCTTAAAAGAGCACAATGGCCTAAGCTAGGTAGAGGACATGACAGCAGTACGAGACTCAACACAAGTGAGGGAGTGAAGTGAGGAACCATGCAGAAGGATGGAAGAGAACATTTAACTGTTCAGGGAAGTGAAACAGGCTTAAAAGGAACATAGTATTTTAAAACCAAATATACACAGTAAGATCACAAAACTACCCCATCCTCTCCCTTTCAAGCCACAGAACAAGACTCCAAAGGCAAGTTTCACAGTAACAGCATCACCAGATGCACACTGGATTGAGGACAGTTCTTGGGACTCCCCCTTCTATAAACAGCACTGAAGGCAGTACAGAATATTCCACAGCTCTGACTGAGGAGTTGAAGGGTGAGGATTCCAAGGCTCCATTTTGATGACCTTTAGTAACTGGCTTGAAAGATTAAAACAAAGAAAATACTGCAGCTAAACAAGGACCAGCACCAGCCCTCTTGAAAGAGCAACAACCAGTAGGTACCTACAGACTGAAGATCTGACTTTATCATGACTGCACCAGGTCCCATCCTCAAGGCTTTCAAAGGCTAAACAATTCTCTCGTTTGGTGGCAAGAGTCACAGGGAATCAGACCTTTGTTACATAGACAACAAGATGTGGGCTTTTACTTTGACACTTGAGCTACACTGAGTGCACAGTACGTGACAGAAAAATGTGAGAGGGAGACCTAGAGGAGATGAGCAGCAAGAAAAGGCAAAGCAACTTCATCCTGTTCACTCACACTTAGGATATGCAGCTTGAATCTTAAAGAAAGTCCCACACATACAATGGAGAAAGGTCCAAACCATAGGCACAACTAAAGCTCAACTGTTATCAGCTACTCTTATGTACAGCTGTATAGATTCAAAAAGGCTATTCTAGGTGTGTATGTACAAAAAATTGTTTATACACAAGTCTGTACAGAAGGGTCTATACACGTAGTTTTCTGCAGAAGGAATCCATAGCTGCTACCTCTACACTAGAGAATATCAGCACTTCATTCACATATCTTACAAAAACAAACAAAAAAAATAGACACTCCCAGGATTAAACTGGCTTTGTCGTGCATCTAAATTTCTTCAGGCTTCACTATCCAAGCCATAATGGATCCTTTAGTCTTGATGCAGACATGAGACCAGGACAGGTGCCATGTGCTTTAGTCTCTCAAAAAAGAAATTTTGCACAGAGTGCTAAAAATAAAAGCCCCAAAAAACCAAACAGAGGTGAAGTCCTGACTATGGACATTTTCATCCAGTTTAAAGAATCACAAGTGTTCCACCCAGTAGTCACTGTTCATTGCCGGTATTCCAGTTCATCTACACTGATGACTTTGGATGGCATGGATGGAAGAGGCTGCTGCAAGACATCTGAACCAAACCATTTTGCAAGGCCAATGGGAGAGCCACTTCTCTGGCTGGGGCGATGGTCAAGCTGTGTGTGCCCATGAGATAATCCAGTCCGAGGCAGCACATTTTGAGGGGTTGTTTGTGCACCAGCAGGTGATCCCTGTGCTCCAGAGCCTGTGAAATGTAAAGCTATTAGAGGTGGAGTAATACCCAGCACAGATTTGCCCTCGAGCTATCACCTGAGAAGGCATGTGAGCTCAATGTGGCTTTTATTCATTCTATGAGCCCCAGGAAGTCTAGGTACCACGTGTTTATTTTCATCAGTACTCCCATAAATGGCCTGACACTGCCAGTTCCAGATACGGTATCACATGGTTTTGAAGGGAAGACCAGGATCAAATAGTATTTCCCTGGAGAAGGTAGGTGGCCTGTGGCCCAGGAAGGCTGAAAGCCTGCACACATGCTGCAAGAGTCAGATCTGTCAGTAGCAACACATGTTCTGAAACCAAACATTTCACTTGGACTTTGTTCTGCCATAACAGTTTGCAGTGGCCCAAACCACTTGAGACCCACACAAGGTTAGTGATTAGGAATAACTAAATTAAAGTAGCTTCCTGCCAGCACAGTGGACTCAAACCCCCAGAAAGCACAGTACCTGGAGCAGGCTCACCAGCCTTCTAGAAACTCACCCTCCTGCTGTTCTAGCCTACCTGATCGTTGTAGCTGCTGTTGCATCATGGCAAGCTGCAGAGGTGTCCCCGAGCGTGGATTTAAGATGTGATGGCTTGCTGTTGGTAGTGGATAAAAAGGCTGGCCAAGGATGGGAGCAGATATTCCCTGCAAGTGAGACAGGTCCACTCCAGGAGGAAGCATACCTGTTGAACATGAGCAAGAAAACTTCTTACCTGATAAGCATAAGGAACTTCATGCAAAACAAAACACATGTATTTAGATAGGTTGGAATTTATTGTCTGATTTTGAAGGTAACTTTTGATATAACAAAGACCACCAGCAGTATCAGTTTGTGCTGTTCCTAACACAAAGTCAGTCTCAAAAAGAACATGCACAAACAGGAAAAAAAGTATGGATTACCTGCTTGCAGCAGAGGAAGATGCTGTGGATGGACCCCCTGTGCCATCATTCTCTGGACCAATCCTGGGTGCAGTTGATGAGCAGGTCGTACAAGTGGTACATGGGGAACAAGGGGTACTTGATGAACAGGACGAAGAAAAGGGCCTCCTGGTATTGGGGAGGCCATTGTAGGAGTCTTCCTACCAGCTGATTTGGGCCTGTAGTCTTGCTCTTTGGTGCAACGATTTGCTTGGGTAAGAGGTGTGGAACATGCAGAGCGTTGCAGTGCAGGTAGTTTGGTACCTAAGGTGGGCAAAGTTCCTTGATCTGCATTCTCCACAGAACTAGACAGTAGGTTATCTGTAGCTAGAATTGAATACAGCTATTACAGTCCACAGCTAGAGATTGCACCTAATGCAAATTAAAGCTTAATGACTGGATTTGATAGTTAGATTCCAGAACTAGCTGAACTGTAGGTGTATTTATTTAAGAGTAAGCATCTTTTTTCTGGATGCTTCTGGCCAAATTATTTCAAGAGAGTAATGAGGAATATGTGCCAGAGATATCCCTTTACAGGAAATGTAAATTAGACCAGAATCAGCAGTAACTCCACTTTTAATTCTTGGTTTTCCTTTTTCTTAGGAATTTTGAACAGGCAGCATGGATGAGTCAGTGCCAAAGGTAATAGGAGGTACAAGAGATCCTTCCTAGACAAGATTATAAGTTGGAGTTGTGCCAGAAGTCTGGCCAAAGGTGGTTTTTCAGTTTAGCTGTGTTTAGGGGTTAACAGCAGCCTTCTATGTCTGACATCTGCTTAGCAAGATTTGGAACACTAAAGCATCTCCAGAAGCTACTTCCACAGACCATGCAGATGAGTTACACAAGGCCTAAAATACCTTGGCATCAGCTACTACAAGTGGAGGTATTTCAGTTGGACTGCTACCACAAACTGGCAGCTACCTCTGCAGTTACCAGCACTGAAGCACAGTGTCATGGCCATTGCCCATGTCAGTCTGACTGGGTCAGGCAACTGGTATGGAGCATTTCCTTTTAATAGCCTCTAACATCAGTTTGGGTGACAAAATGCTTTCCTGATCTGCTACACTTAGAAGCTTAACTGGTCTCAGCTTTGACTATTCAGTTGTCTCAAGACAACCCTAAGTTTTTAATTATTGGTGTAGAGAGCTATGGAAGTATTATTGTCACTGTGCTTGTTCACCAAGAGAAGTTGCAAACAGTAATGGTCCAGGCCTCTTAGTGTTGCTCAGAAATTGATAGGAAATAGAGATTAAGCCCCAGCACTACTGGAAGAGTGCACTTAGAAGTGTATCCCCTCCATAGCTCTTGCCCCTCCTCCCACAGGCTCCCTCACTTCTACACCCTCTTCACCCTCTACAGATCAGGAATGTCTAACGGTAGCCTGGATGTATTATGTGCTGAGACAATCTGAGTCTATTCAAAATCCCTTGTGGTTTTGGTATTTTAAAGCCATTACAATACCTTCATTTGGTCTCTGATTTTCATCTTTAACATCAGTGATTTTCATTTTCCCAGAAACTGGATCCTCTTTGCTTTTCTCCTTGCTCTCATACATCTTGCGAATCACCGAGGTAGGTGTGAAGGAAGGAGACAGCTGCAGAGAACACAGTAAGAAGCAGTGCCTCACCCAGTGCTC
The DNA here is from genome assembly GCA_013400775.1 of Chaetops frenatus. NCBI lineage: Eukaryota > Metazoa > Chordata > Aves > Passeriformes > Picathartidae > Chaetops > Chaetops frenatus. The sequence goes on along the minus strand of VZTR01032500.1, from coordinate 158,964 downwards.
ATTACCCAGGCCACAATATCTCAGTTGTGGGTGGACACCAATTCTAGCACATCCTTTTCATTTAAAGCTCTTTCAAATCAGCTGCTGTGTGCCCATGATTTTACTTCACCTCATTTCATAGCTTTATTCCATAGTTTAAGCATTTCTATAGCTTTTTCTGAAGTCCAATATCAAAATCTGCAGCTGTTCTCAAAGCTGAATGTACCTTAACAGGCTTGAAACAAAATAGCTGAGCTGTAGTGTAAGTTACAGGTGTTCCCTCTTTGGTTCAGAAGAGCAGCTCCATAGGAATTCCTATAGAGCTGCTTTATCTGCATTAACTCAGGGCTGATGTTCTGCAGAGAACTATTGCCTCATTTGGGTCTCCCCCATTCAAAGTTTCATAGCACCTGTGGAAGTCACAAACTTGGAATACAAACTTGTATTACTTGTTTCACTTGGCAGGTGATAGCCTGTGTCAGTCCTGAGCTGCAAGTACTTGACTGATTAATTGGAAAACTTAAATCAAAACTGCATTCTACACAGTACTGAAGGCAGAAAGGCAAGAGCTTGGCTTTGAGATTTCACTCATTTTCAAAGTGACCCTGAAGCTCCTGGGCATTATTTAAACCCACAGACACTTAGGTCAAACACTTTGCACCCAAACACCAGAGTTCTTTGAAGTGTCTTAAGGCTTTCAGCACTTGTCTTCTGAAAACTTAAGCACCAAAACATGATGGCTTGAGTTTTCATAATCACCTTCATTTGGTTTCAGAAGATCAGGTCAAAGTAATATTAATGGTATTTCTTCAGTTTTAGGTAGGACAGTGGTCAGGAAAAGGCTCTTTTCCAAGGTGAGGACATCCAGCTAAGCATGAAATGAAACTCATTCTTGTATCACATGGCCACAGATACAACATGAGTATGATTAACTTGATGGCCTCCCTTTCTCCCATCAATTAATGGTAATTACTATGATCTGGTTACTGCAGACACTTGTACAGTTCTCCCTACAACCACTGTACTCCAGGTACTGACCATGCTTGTAATGGATGCTGCAGGGGCTGGAGAAGATGCATTGCCTCTGTGTCCTGGTGCAGGGGATTTAGTCACTCGCTGGTGCCTGTGAAGGGACAGGGAGTCAGAAGAGGCTCTGCTCTTGGCACAGAATCAAAGGCAGCACTGCCAAGAACCAATGCAATCCTGTGCAACTAATGCTAATATGTAGTGAAAGACAATACTCACAATAAAAATCAGTTAACAGCACTCCCCTTAAATTTTGCAGTCAGGTGCTCACCTGGTTCTGTAGCCATCTCTGCTTTTGTCCATTTGGGGTTTACCAAAGCCATGCTGATAGAAATTTGCTGCATGTATGGCCAAGTCATGTGGGAGTGCCAGTCCCTCTAATGCAGCTTGCTGGATCTCCAGGGGACTCATCTGAGGTAGAGTTGCATAAAAAACACACAAGTCAAAACTTGTATTTGGTTGGGGCTTTTTCAGATACTGAAGATTGACTGCTGTAGCTACTAATGTCTTCACCAGCATCTGCCCACCAACAGCCTCTGTTTTATTAACAGGCAACAGAAGTTTCAAAAAGTCTTGTACTTGAGGTACTCTAAGATGGGCCAAATTGCAGTGAGGTTTTGAGATCATAGTAAATTAGACTTTGCATCCTCACACTCAGTAAAATTAACAAAGTAAAAACATCTGGATGCAACAGCTAAGTGTTTCCACAAGTTAGTTCTACACCACAGAACACAAAGAGATGCACATACATTAAGCAAAAAGCCTGTCATCTAACCTGTGCAGCAACTGGGCTCATGGGCTTCCTTACACCTGGAAATGGATCACCAAGCAATTGCTGAGAACCTTGTCCAAAACCTGGAAAATATTTAATAGTTGTATTTAAAAATACTAACAGTTTCTTTCAATACATATGCCCAAAGTAAAATAATGCTACATGAATTAAGGATTCCTTGTGAAGATTCTCAGGTCACCCCTTAAATCCATGCAGGGGTAACATCTCTTCCTTGTCACAGAGCTGATGGGCTACAAAGGAGGCTGCTGGTAGTGTTTTGTAATACAAATGGCTAAATAGTCCTCAAAAGTTATTCTTACATAGAAGCTGAGCATATTATTCCACACCAGAACTCACTGTGAGGTCTGGGTGATGAATTTAACATTAAAGACTGATAAGTGAAAGGGCATTTTGCACCCAAAAGGCAGACACTGCCCTAGTAGCCCACCAAGTGCCAGGAAGTTCTTACAGTTCTGTAAAGCAGTCTTAAAAAACCCCTCAAGTAATAAAAACCCCCTTTGCAGCCAGTCTCACCAATGGGGGAAGATATTCTATGGCGCAGGTAATCTGCAGAAGCAGCTCGTGTGGGGAACACAGGTGGGATGGGGGGAGATGGGGCTCTTTGTGTCAGCAGAGAGGCTGCAGGTTCCAAACCACCTATCAGGCCACTTAAGACATTTGATGAAGCAGGTCTGGTAATGGGTGGACCAAGAAGTTCCTAAGAAAAAGTAAAGAAAGAACATTCAAAATATGACCAATTTACAGAAACAAGCTCATTTTACTACACTACAGGCTACCCTATTCATAGCAAGTTAGAGACAAGGGGGACTTGTACAACCAGATACACCAATCCTGCTTTGCCCAGAATTAGGCACTCAGCAAGCTTTTCATTTTCAAGTTGTAATGACAGGAAATAGCATGACAAGACAAATTTTCAGGTAAACTGACCTAGTGCCTGGCTCCTTCTTCTCTATAGTATCTTATCTAACTACTGATTCCATAATTGCCTTAAATGCCTTATTTTCAAGTAATTTTTGTTTTCCCATGGGGGATATAATTTTAAGTACTTCCCTCCCCCCAGTAAGAATACCTGCAGAATATTCTTTGATAGAGGCTGGCCTGACATCTCTGGAGGTGACATTAGGTGACTTTCAAGGCTCTGCTAAGAAAATGAAAACACTGTAAATTAGGCATAGATACAACCAAGCTCATTAAGAGACTATCTATATTTGTCTCAGTGACAGAAATATTTTCATCTGTTCTAACATAAGTTTATGCATCAGCCAAAGAAAATTTCAGCAAAGTTAAGGGGCTGAGCTGGCTCACAGATCTCCCTTATGTAAGAAAAATGCCCTGTGCTATATTGCATACAGGTATTTCACTGTGTCTCATTCAAGTTTGGGTCAAATATATGGTTTATGTAATTGCATAAACTGGAGATGGAATACTGAGCCACTGGTTAACTGAAGACATGTGCAAACTGAAAAGTGTTTCTACGTAAAAGAAATTATTTAAGATAATCTCCTGTGCATCAAAATCACATATTAATGTAAAGAGACAGCCAGAAGTAGAAGTCTTGATTTAAGTCTGAAATCAACCTGCAAATTCTTCACAGGGCAAATTTACATTCCTCACTATCTTTTAGTGAAGTGGGATGAGTCTAAAAGTCCTTGGGCATAGTTTGGCAGGAAAAACACATGCTTTAGACCTACTCAAGTTGTTAGAAGTATTTTCTGGTGCCAAAAATATTTACTGACAGTTTCTGGGATAAGCATACTGTTTTAGGCAGCTAGTGGCAGGATGAAATTTCATCCTACCCTTGTAGCCTAAATCTTACAATCATCTGTTGTTTAACATTAATCTTCCAGCTAACAAGTATTCACTTCAGTTTCATCTTAGTACAAACTCAAGTGTAAAATAATAGATTTTTCACTGACATAACTCTAATTAAACAAAGGTCACTAAAAACTTCCGGGCTTAAGGTCAGGGCTGGCTGTTACCCCCCTGGTAACAGCTCACCAGAGCCACTGGCTGCTACTCACATTGACTTTGGGCTGTGAAGGCAGAGTCCCACTGGCCTTCATGCTGCTGACAAGTTTGTTAAACGCAGTCATATCTCCATCCTTCTTCATCTGTCTGGAGCCACTGACATTCAAGGCTTCTTCCATTTGCTCAGCCATAAAGGGAGTGGCAATTTTCCCCTCCTGATCCACTTTCAGACCTTTTAGTCCAGCTTCAACTTCCTCCACTGAAAGTACCACTCCTGAATGTGCTGAGAAATTGAGGAGAAATACTGGTAAACCATAGTTCTGTTCTCAAGTGAGCTAATAATTCTTGTGCAGGTGTTGAATAGAAGTTGTTTGAAAACTAGGAACAGCCAAAACCTTATTTTTTCATATTGATACTAGCTGTCAAACCGTGACTGACCTGTGTTTAGACTGACATTCTAATATATCCAAATTCAGAGAACTGATATGCACAACTACTGCCATGTAAGACTCCACAAGAACCTGTTCAGGCTTCAGCTACTAAATTCTCACTCTCATTGATCCTGCAAGAAATGTTGTTACTACATTTTACAGCTTTGCCTGCATTAACAGAATACTCATGAGACAATTGAGTTGGTTCTTTTCAATTAGGAAAGTTTCATTTATCTTATACTTCAGGAGACCAGATGGTTTTACAGCCACAGTGCAAGCCATGTCAAATTATCTGAAGCCATCATAAGGAATACATACCTGGAAAATCTAGATAGAGACTCAGTTACACACCTAAGCTTGGTGTTTGAAGTTTGAAGTAGATTTTTTGCTCAGAAATTAAAGCCTCTATAGAAAGATTTCACTGGCATAACCAGCATAAGGTACAGTGCTCTTAGCAGTACTTTTTTCCTGTATATGCATATATATATATACATATATAAACACCTACTGGAGCCTGACATCAAGGCTTAACATGCTTTATGGACCAGCTAACACATCACAAGGTATGACACCTTAAAAGAAAAGGAAGAAGAGACAGAAGCATGCCATGGGTTGCAGATGTTGGCCCAAAGAAATAAGATTTACTGGAAATCTGGGCAAGAAGGTGGAGAAAAGAAACAATGATGCAGACATGCAGCATGGAACATGAGTAAATATGATGTTGGTGGAGAGGAATTGGCCTGAAAACTCCACAACACTTGAAGAACTGTACAGCATTTTATGGAATATAGAGCCCCACATCAGGTGCTTTTGAATGAATGGAAGCTTCCCCACAGATTTTTGTTCCTTCATCCCTGGTTTGTGAGGATCAAAGTTGAAAAAGTTTTTAGTAGGAAAGTCAGACTAAGCAGAACAGAAATAGAACTACAAGTCTTTTCTAAGTCAAATTAAGGAAGTTCTCCACATGTTAGCCAGCACTCCCTACTCCCAGACTGGATGCTTAAGAACACTGGCAGTGCTTAGATGCTTTTCTTCCTAGCTGCTTCACACTCATCAGAGGGGCATCACTTTTTCTTCAGTCCAGTTTACATGGCAATACATGCTGCTTGCCAAAGAGGAACCAATTTGGAATTATACCTCAAGACTTCACAGAACACATGCATTTTGTGCACTCCATGCATGCTATGGGCCCAGACATGCAAATCACTGAGCTAGAGGCATCCTTGGGAAGAAAACAAGTCACATTCTCAAGCCACTCTTCAACTTCTGAGATACTGACACTTAATGGATCAATGTGATCCATTACAGACACTTTCAAGGATGACTTACACTGTAGGTTTTTGATAAAGCCAGAGTTTAAATGCCACAGTTTCACAGCTGACAATACCAGTCACCAGTATGAAAAAACTTATGCAAATGCCATATACCAAGCTGGAAACTCAGATTGAGACTTGCATCATCTTATAATTGTTTCTGGCCACAAAAGCAGTCTGATAAAGCCCTGGTGTCATCCTGTGATGAGGATGAAAAGAGTCTGTGATATTGACACAACTGAGAGCTGCTGAATACTGAGTTTCAGTAGTGTAAGTAAATCTATAACACTGGCTACTCCTGGATTTGGCAATTGAGGTTTCCAGAATACCAAGCCTCTTGCTGGGAGATACTGCATCACAAGAACTTGACAATAGCTGAAGAGGCACTTACTGCTCTCTCTAAGCTTTTCCTTGTTGGCTGAAAGACTTGAGAGAAGAGGTTTTAAGTCCACTTTGGCTTTCTGTAGCATTTCTAGGATGTCCACTTTGTTTTCAGAGTGGTCTTCCAATGGAATGGGAGCAAAGTAGTTTCCAGAGTTCTGGCCAGGGGAGAGAATGGCTTGCTCTAGACCTGAAACAGCAAAACCAGGAGCACTGCGACATCAGTTTACCAACCCAAGGCTCAAGATGAACATACACTGGCAACCAACTTCAACATGTCACAGGAGAGTTATGCCTCACACCCCTTGCCCAAGATCAGCTGGAAAGTCATCAAGAAGCACTGACAAGAACATTTATTAAAGGAGCTTACAGCTACTTCCTAAAAGAGATTCCAAAAGAATGTCAAGTGCTTAAACTGTGGGAGAATTCACTGTCCTAAAGCCTTATCTGCCATCTCCTTGTTTAATGAGTAAGAAAGAACATGGAAGGAGGCTCCCTGACCCTGCACTGTCCTGCAGCCTTACCTGCTAACCTCTCCAGTTCCTCATGAGGGGTAGATCTCAAGCTGCTTGACCGACTTCCAGAACGACTGGGATTAGAAAACCACCTGCTGAACCTGCTGGCAGACACTGAACCTTCCCCCAGCACATCCTCTATCATCTAAGGGAGAGGAAAAAAGAAAAAAATTTTAACAGAAGCAAGACCAGCAACATCTTTGAGAAGCTTTACTGTGCAAACAAGATTCTTCTCCTACAGACAACTAGAGGCTGCTCCCAGAGTTTCAAAGCTTTGATCTGATTTTTTCCTGTTGTCAGTTAACATAACCTAGTGTACATCTCCAGCTGACACCAAATATTTACTCACAGTAAAACTGTAACTGAAACAGCACAATCAGAGCACCCAAAGACCATTAACTACACCATTTTAAAGTGAAAGTGTCAGAAGAGCCCCAAGTACTTAAAAAACAGTGCATTATAAAAATACAACTAAAACTAAAGTTTCTCCTATCCTGCAAGGCAGCACCCAGCTAAAGCCTGGCCCAATAGGCACAGATGCAGTTTCACCAGGCAGCATATTTTCATTTTAGACAAAAGCAGCTTCTTCCTCTCAGAGAATTTTTTTCTACTAAAACAAGGAGCTCTCAACACTATTTACAACAATGAAAAAAATAGTACTGTTCCATTTAGTTTTGATTGTTTGACTCTAATATATTAGAAGAGTTAAGACAAGAAATGCACAAACCTATGATAACACTTGTCACAGACATATCATCAGTACAAAGAAACTCACTTTTATGACAAGTTCTAACATCTGCCCATCTGTTTCATCAGCAGGTATTTTCACTTGGGAACTCCCTGCTTTTGAAAGGAGTCACCATCTTGCACATGTGCTGAAAATCAGATTATCAAGTCTAAAGGCATCATTTACAATTTCTACAGGGAGAATGAACTCTCCTCCATGTATTTGTCAAATTACTGGCACCATATGATGACTCTCTTCTAATGCAAGCAGCTTGTCCATATTAAAGATTTGGTCAGAAGTCCTTTTTNTACAATTTCTACAGGGAGAATGAACTCTCCTCCATGTATTTGTCAAATTACTGGCACCATATGATGACTCTCTTCTAATGCAAGCAGCTTGTCCATATTAAAGATTTGATCAGAAGTCCTTTTTTTTTTTTTTAACCTCAAGGTTCTAAACCATGTCAGTCTGTTTGCAGTCAACATAATTTTTGACTTTTGACTGAATTGGTAGGTTATTTAACACAGTAGTAATAATTCTAAAAAATTAATTAACCTCTTAAACATTTAAGAATTAAAGATTCCAACTCTTTCAGGCACATGACCATTAGTGTCTCCAGGCTCACTGCCTGCCAGGAAGTCTGCACAGAAGATCTGTTTGCTGCAGTTCCCAGACTTAGAAAAGGATGTCTTCAGCTATACTGAATTTGTACAGTGAATCTTCTCTGAACATATCTTTAAATAATTCCAGAGAAGATCCATTCAAAACATCAAGTTTGAGCCTTCAAGTAGTGACCAAAAGAATGGAAAAATAGTCAGCTAGTCTGCCTCAAACTTTGAAGATGCAGCCAGTCCCAGGGATAAAACACTTTGGCAGGAACATCCTAACACTCCAAAGTGAAATCTCTGCAAATTCATCTTAAACTCATGCACTTCATAAAGGAACTTCCACAAAGCAAGAAGTTTTAGCTTTCACACAATGCAGCTGCAGCAAAAATGCTTCTCATGAATATACCCAGACTTAGAAACCAGAAAACTCACTGAAGCCAGGCCAGGAACACTTTTATCCAAGTTAAAAAACTCATTGAAGTCAAACTCTCCTGGAGCTGGTTCTTGTAAAACAGCTTCTCTAGGAACTTCTTGATCTGCTGGAGTTTCATTGGCAAGGGCAGTTTGCACTTCATCCTCTTCTGCCACTCCACCATTGCATTCTATGCCTTAAAAAGAAAATTAAGTGACCACTGAATCACTGAACTTGACTATTTCCTGTGGGAACAGTGCCTGACAGCCAATGTACTTGCTCAGGGATTAGAAGCACAGACCCAAAGAAACCCAACCCCGAGGTGATACCTCATCAGTTACACTGTACTGGCTCCTGGAAAACAGCACCCACCATAACTCCCAGCACAGAGCTTCCAGTCTGGTAAGACTATCCAGCTCAAAAAACTGAGAATTGCCACTGAACTGTGCACAAACAACTGCATCCTGATCAGCCTGGGCTGTTATGCCACACCAAGCACATACAGCTGTTGCAGAAAGTCAACAGCTGCTGCTGTTTTCCCATCAAGAATCCTTTGGCAGCTCCTGCCTTCTTCACATGGGTTCTTAATAGTCAACATATGACAAATACTGCTTCTCCTCCTCCATCAGGAGCAAGGCACTTTTCAAAAAGCCTGCACAGGCACTGCAAAAGAGCTGTAACATGACTACAAACTCCTGTGCTTGGAACTGCACTACAATCCAGTTATGTTGCCCACCTGCAGAACTTGCAGCATTAAAAAGTCATCTTCTCTTGCCACACTGCAGTTTTTTTTGTGATAATCCAATGACTGCACACATATTCAAGTCTCCAAATTGAGTTTTGAGCTATGTTACTGGCAGCTGTATGCCTAGATCATTCCTAATGTTAGTATTGCCATAAGGAAAAAAATAGTTCAAGTACCTCAGAGCATTAGCTTAATTTAAACAAAGACTTCAGCACCCAGCAGGATATAGAAATGAACATGATCTTTAGAATAACCTACCATTCAAACATCCATAACAAGGTTTTTTCCCAGCCCCTCAATCCTGCTTTTCTTTGGGAAAAACACAGTAATTTATCACCTAATTGATATTTCAGATTACAAATACCATTATAGGCTTTATACCTTGTGCTTCAGGATGACCAGAAGCTATGCAAGTTTAAGATAAAAGGTTTTATTTACACTTGTCTGGATCTGTAGCAATCACCTCTACACCCAGCAATCTGCCCCACTCCAGACAAGCAGAGCTTTTGTGAAATTTGTCCTTACCTTCTTTCAGTGAGGCTGTGCGTCGCCTCGTACGTTTTCTCCCTTTGTGATCTTCCTCCAAAATTTTATCATCAAAGCCTGTGAGCTCAATGGTTTCAGACTGACTTGTAGGCCCAGCAGAGAACCACTCAGGTTCCTCTTCTGTGTAGGAATCATTCCTTCTTCTCTCCCCAAAGACACGTTTGCTGTCACCAAATTCCCTCTGAAGTGGGATATTAAAAACATTACCATTAATAAAATGCTGCTTCATAAGATTCTTCCCCAACTTCCAAAGCAAATGACCACACAAAGCAAACTTTCACACCAGTTTTGGGTATTTTTAAAGGTTTATACTAACTCCCTGTATGCTCTGTAAGCTTTTAAATTTTAAGCTTCACAGCTGAATTTCTGCTTCATTACACCAAAAGCTGTTGATCTGCAAGTGCTTCCATAAACTCAGTTTTGTAGGCTGAGAGTTAGCAGTTTCTCTTTTTTAAAATAAAGTATTAAAAAAAAGCCTGAAAGCATGGAAAGCTCCCATCTGCTGAGGTTAAAGACAGTGCTCACTGACAACTGCCAGGTCAAGAACTACAAATGAACTACCAGACTTTTGAATATCTTGCTAGTAAAAGTCAGCCACAGGCAGGGTTTGTCTGATAAACAATATTACATCCATCCCTGCGGAGCTCTCCGAAGGAACATAACTAAGTTCCAAAGCACCAATAAATAACCTACTTGCACAGAACACTCCACTGCTGTATGCAGCTCACCTGCCCCTGGTGCTTTTAGTGCCAAGTATCCAACCCCCGGGGTTTAATATGCAACCAGGGAAAGAAGGAACAAACCCTGAAGCGTTTATCTTTGTAGTCCCTGTCCCGATCCCGGTCTCTGGCATCCCTGGAATCGCCACCCCGATGGTCTTTGTCGAAGTTGCGGGAGGAGATGATCCTGCCGCTGCCGATCCTGCGGCCGCCGATGACGCGGACGCCGTCGCTGTCCTTTTCCAGGGGGCTCCCTGCCCGCCGGGAGCTGACCGAGGCAGTCACGTGACAGCCACCGCCAAAGCTTCGCCTCTGCGGACTCAGGACCACATCCAGGTCATCTTCTTTCACTCGCTCTCTTGGATCTGCAAGTCAAAGACCACACAAAAAGCCCTAAATTTAATGTATTAGTAAACACAAGTGAGTCGTCTGCTCCATAGCCTTGCTGCCATCCCAGGGCTTTTAAAGGAAAATGCTCATGATTTATTCCTGCAAAGCTGATCTAGCTGAGACCACAGGAAGTGCAAACAAAATTTACAGCTGTTTATTGAGGAACCACTGCAGTCTCCTAGGAAGCACCTGCTTTCCCACTATAGACCTTTTAAGTACTCAGCCTTGAGTTGCAGGGAAATTGTCCCAGCACTTGCATTTTACACATGTATTCAGTATTATATGGCAAGAATAGGAGGATATAACTGACTGCTGCCCAGGCTTGTTCTTAGATAACAGTCACCAGAAAACCCACTGTAGTCTAGTTGGAACAACCAAGATTTCTTTGAAACTTATCCTATGCAGTCAAACAATTTTCAGAGACTTGGTTTAGTCTCTTTGTGTTATCCCAAGAGAAAGGTTCTGCCAACAGCCCAGGTTCAGTTTTGAGCACACTCACCTACTATCCTACGCATAAGAGAAGTTCGATCTGAATCCAAATCTTTTTTTAAGGTTTCCACTGGTGAAGTTCTTCCTGAAGTTGGATATAAAGATGCATGCCACTTCTCTGGATCCCAGACACCATCACTAGGAAAATAAAATTGCAGGACTGTTCACTACCTTGTAGTCTAATAAAAGCATCATAATGCTGCTGCTGCAGGAAACCTAGAATTCACTGGTTAGCAACCTGTAAAAGTGAATTATCTTTCATACCCAACTTCTAAATCTGCCTTACTATGGTTTACTACCTCACACTTGGTATCTGAATCTCTTCTGTAACAGCAAGAAAGTATAATACCCAGTATCAGATTTTAAAAAACTAGTTATTGGTGAAGCTTGCCTAATACACTGAAAAACAGTTAAAGTAAATCATATGGTGCTACTCTTAAGCATTCAGGTAACTTTACCTCAATCTCACACTTGTGCAATAAATTCATCTGAATAGTAAAGAAACTGCTGCTTAATAAATTTACAAACACCAGCCAAGAACACTCACCTTCATTTTTTATTGAGGTACAGTGACGACATGGCAGAGTAATCCACTAAGCAAGGCAGCTTGTTACAGCCTGACCCAGTCTGTGCTACACACCCGTCTATGTTCTTGGTACTTTTTCCTGCAAGTCTGCAAGACTTGTGTTGTGTGAAGTTATGAGATCCAGCAGAAAATAATCTCTGTTCAAAGAACAAAATCCCTGGCCGGAGCATTGAGCCTTTCCTAGGAGATTAGTACTTCTGAAAACTGGACTCTAGCAGTCTGAACTTTGTGGCATGTATACCTCCCATCAACATAAGAGCACTTCTTAGCTGAGTCTTTTTTGCATTTAAACTTTTATTATGAAAGAATTTTATATAGCCTTTGTATAATCAAGAAAATACCTGTCATATTTTTCAGAAAGACAGGAAGGTCTTTTCTTAGAGTAGGGACGCTCTTTAATATCCAGCAGTTCCTCCTAGGAAGAAAAAAAAATTTAAAAATCAAGATATGAGTTTCAACTCACACCCAGACAAGATTTAAGTGACTCAAACCATCTATTCCAGACTGCCTGTTCAATTTACTGTTTTAATTTGACAGTCTGGGTTTCCCAATACGTTATTTCATATCCTGTGAAATACAGCACTGAAAGTTTATATTTCAGTTGTTCTACCAGTGGCCACTGACCAAACACTTATTCAAAGCACTAAGCCTTACTAGGCCAGGTTGTCCTTGTGAACACTCCAAGGCTGTTCACACCATAAATGTTTATGTATTCACTTTCCTGGACAGTTCAGCTTACACACAGCACAGGCATCATGGACAGCAGAGCAGATGAGATCTCAAGCAGGAATCAAAATTGCTGTGGTTGATGCTATATAAGGCTCAGCAGGTAAAACAAGCATTAGCACAATTCCAGTTACTGGTGTAGATCTGGAAATTCCAGACAAGCTTGGCATTTCTGACCATCACCAACTCCAAGATATCATAATTTGTGTTATACAATTACCCATTCCACCCAACACCCAATCAATGCTGAATGATAATTTGTTTTCCCACTTTCTACCAGCTTTGAACAGCCCTTAGTTTACCACTGCACACCCTGAGCACTCACACTTCTCTAGAACCAATGCAGTCTCACTGCAGTTTGCTACATTCAGAAAGCATTATTAATGGTGTGACCCATCAGTGCTTTAAATCAGCATCAACTCTGCTGCAGTTAAGATGCACATTTCTAGTTAGACGTAGTCATTATCCCAAGATCACTTTTCTTCAACCTACCTCACTTCCAACTGTACTGAACTGATCCAAAACTGTGCAGAGATCAGTGGGCAGCTGGAAGGATAATGAAATCCTAACAGCAGATACCACACATCAGCCAAACTGACAGAAATCTCTTTACCCTTTTTCTCCAAGAATACAATATCCTTCAGAACTTTTACATTGTTTTTTCCCTTGTGATTAAAATCAGTTAATTAACTACATGAGTTTGAGACTTGTTCCAGATGACAATTTGGCAGCTGGACAAAACCTTAACATCCCCCTCCATCCCAAGCATCACCCTGTGCTAGTCCTCAGCAAAAAAAAACTCCATTAAAGGGAGCCTGGCCTCCCTGCCCACAGCTTCCCAAAATAAACCTCAATCTGTGAGGAACATCAGTGCTGTAATACTATCAGAGCCTGATGTAGATACTACAAGTATTAACAGCCCTGTCCATCACCAGATTGGGAATGAGCTGTTTTGCTGGCCACGAGAGGGAGTCCACAGGCCCTCATTCACATCCTATCACAATTCTTCCACTCAAGTGAGGAAAATTTGAATTGTTTCTTGCCTTTCACTCATTAGCTGTGCACCTTTGGAGGAACAGCTTCTCAAGAACTAGAAAAGACACAGCTTAAACTGTACAGCACTCCTGTAACAGAGGAGATAAATGCTGCTGGCACTGCCACATGTGGGTTTCTTTGTTTAATTCACACCAGAGTACTTTTAAGCAGGCTGGGGGAAAAGGCTTAGCTGTTATTAAACAGTTTAAATCTAACAGCTTAGAACTACTCATAGTATGAGCCAGATGTTTTCCTAGTGGTAGTAAGTTAATATAAACCACTAAAGGAAATCACTCCCCTATCCAAATCAGCAGCACATACCCCAAAACAGTGTTCCCTCAGTCCCTCATTAGTAGGAGACTGTGACACATGAAAATGCCCCACACTGCTGATTATCTCAGCACCTTAAACCAGCTATATTTGACCTGTTACATGTAAAGAAACCATATGATGCAAGGTATTTTAACACAGACTGATTTCTGGTATTTCTTGATTTAGGCTCCTTGGAAACCAACTGATAAACAAGACTAGGCACCTTCTGGCACTAGTTCTGCAACTTTATCTTGGTCAGAAACTCCAAGTACTGAATTAACAAAACTGAAGCTACAAATGCATTGGCTTCAGTACACATCCACCACCAGCATGGGCTGAACATTGCCCTAAAACACAGAACAGAAATTGAAGCTGCATTCAGCTACTACACAAGAAGAGTTAGGCCAGACTGAATGAGAATAGATACCACTTTTTCAGCAGAGGAGGTTTAAAAACAGCTCCTCTCCTTCACTTAGTAGTTAACTGACTAACAAGGTCTGAACAACAGTATATCACCTTGCATCCTCAAAAGTTAAGGGCACATATTTTTTAAGAAGTTAGAGAGATTTAGAAAGCTGTACTATTCCCATGAAGTTTTGCCAATTCTGAAGTACATGGTTTATTGTTGATGTCTACTTAAAATAAGCCAGAGCTCTACTATCTCAACAGAACAGAGCCACAATGATAATTTTTTTTTCCCTTTAAAAAACAACCTGCTGAAAAGCCAACCGCTCTGAATTCCTCAAGAAAGATAACAGAGTCAGCAAGAGTAAACTGTCTCACCCTGTTCCACACTTCAGGCCATTTGCTGCAAAGTATCTTAACAGCTTTCCACAAAGCAATGACCACCTGTTCCCACAGCTGGCAGCCATGGGAAAATCAACCACCATTACAGACTCTTTCCAAAAACATTTTTCAGCAGTGGTACCAAAACTCCAAACAAAATTTGAAGCCTAAACCCCACAGCATATCAAACTCAGTACTGCAACAATCTTTATTTTTTTTATTGGCAAGTTATTTGGCTATTCTTCTTCCACTCATGCATATATTTAGGCATCCTAGTTAAACAAAAGCACCTGTGCTAACGTTTTAACACTAGGCCTTAATTAGAGTCACAACTGTTTAAGCTTCCAGCAATCAAATGTGAGCAATTCTAAAGCTACAAAAGTTAGAGAAAACACGGGAAAGGTCCTGATATCTAGAGCGCTACACCTGCCTAGGAAACTGCATCTACTGCAAGGAAACGTTTTGGTCAACTTCTCAACACTGCTGAAAGCAGAACTACGAAGTGTAAGCGCTTCAGAAAGCTGGTAGAACAACAAACTACAGTCTCTACACTAATCTCTCAGCACATGCTGTGGGGTGCTCAGATATTCAAATAAGGGTGGTGGGAATCAAAAGCATATCGAAGACAAGATTACACAACTGCATCCCATTTAATAAACTGCTCATTTTATATCACCCCGCAAATCCTAATCCAGGCAAAGGCTTTCCAGCTTTCACCTCACTGTTTCCCTCTCACAGGAGCCTCCACCTCCCACTCTACTCCCGTGACCGAGAGTTCCACGCACAACTCCGAGACGAAAGGGGAGTGAGCTGACCTTTGTGTAACGATGTGGGTATTTAGTTGTAATTCTGTTCAGCTCCAGGAAAGCATCGCCATTTTCAGTTTCTGTTGCACCTCCTCTTTTATCCATGGTTACTTCAAAGCCTTTGACCGCAGAGCTAATTAAAACAAAACCAACCCGTCAGATTTCCAGACGTACTTTTCTAGAGGGTGCATTTTCTTTCCAGCCCGAGTCAGCTCAGCACTTGGGCACAGCAAAGTAGAGCCGCGTTCCCCAGCGGCGCCTGTCCCCTCCCGATCCCACCCCTTCCCCCGGCTCAGCCAGGCGGCCCTCGCTGAAGGGTCCGGGCCCTACCCCGGGTTCCAGCGGCTTCAGCACAAGGAGTATCGGTCTGCGGGCACGGCCGGGGCGCGTGGCCGCCGGGACTCGCAGCCCCGCACACCCCGCGGGGCCCTGAGGGCTCTGGGGCCGCTCGCCCCGTGCCGCGGGGGCAGCGCGGCCCAGGCACCGTCCCGAGGCGCTGGAGCTGGGGCGAGGGGGGGGGGAACGGCGGCAGCGGGGCAGGTGACTCAGCGGATCCCCGCCCGGCCGCACTCACCGGCGGGTGTCCCGCGCC
>VZTR01032500.1:59723-141207 GCA_013400775.1 Chaetops frenatus | reverse complement strand
TTGGGTTTTTTTTTTTTTTTTAGTTTGTTTGTTTTGACTTCGGGGCTTTTTTTTTGGTGGGTTTTCTTGGTTTTTTGGGTTTTTTTTTGTTATTGTTTTTGTTTGGGTTGGGTTTTTTTGTTTGGTTGGATTTTTTTTGGTTGTTTTTGGTTTTTTTGGTTTTTAAACCAACGCTTATAGAAAAATCCACTTTGGATCTCACACTTACAAGGAGATGCCTGGCCATAATTCCAGGTGCTTTGACAGAGTTGGACTCTTCCCAGGACCTTTGGAAGTCACAGGGTTCCACGCATAGAGAAGTTCTTGCTGGAGCTAGGTGGAACTCACTGTTTTCTTCATTTCTAAGTGCTTGTGAAGGAGAGGAACACAGTGTTAAAAAAAGCGTGTGAAAAGGAATCGGCTGCTGATGGTGTCACCCTTGGGTATTAATTTATTTTTAAGTAGGGGCACATAACTTGCAGTTTCCTTTTTACAGCACTTTTCTACCACATTTTTGTTCAGGTGGGCAGAATTGCTGCCTTAGGCTTCAAATGGTTATAACTCTATCACCATTAGATTAAGCCAGCACAATGTTGCTAAGGGCACTGAGGCTGTGGGACACAAGGATGCTTCTCATGTTAAACATCTAGAATTGCATTATGCTGTTTGAATGCAGGTTGTCTGAGTGGAAGTCATGTCATTTTTATGATACAGACTGCATTTAGCATAGATCCATGTGATGGATTCGTCACAAGTAACAGACACCAATTTATGCTTTGTCCCAAGTTAATAGACACCATTGCAGAGCAGAGAGTGCATTTGTACTGCAGGCTTGGAACTACAGTGAAATGGAGGAATTTGGGAGCAGGTAAGCAGAAATAAGAAGTTACCATGTTAAAGATCTCAGCTGTGATTTATTTTTATTTTATATTTATGACATCTTAAGATTTCCATGCGACAGAAGAAAGTTGAGTTATTCTCATAGAAGGGCTTATTGGTCTCTATGGAACTTTGTTAACCAGAAAATGTTCCTCTTTAAAGTAAAAAACAATGAACACCCCACCCCCAAACTGATCACGAAACACAACTTTATGTGGGTTTACATTATCGTAACATTTATGTATAAAACTGAGCTTGAGATATTAGACTGCAACATAAAGTACTTGGACACAGTTGCTGGCCCAACCACAGATTTATTCCATGTTCAGGGTGGAACATGGAATAAGTGGTGAAAATGTATTCCATTTTCAGGGTGGTGGCAACATTTTTTTTGGGGGGAAAGAGACTTCAATGGAACTGGTACAGTAAGTTTTATCTGCATAGGGGTTTTTTTAAGTCCTTGTTTTCAGAAAATTACCAAGAAAAATTACTTAGAATTCATAAAAACACATTTTCAGATTAGTACTACACATGAAAGTAAATTATGTGATGGAAAAATAAGTCTAGTTTTGTTTTTTAATGATAAATATGTAAAAACAGGAAGCAATTTTCAGGGTTTTTTTAAGGAGAAACAGTTAAAATATGAACAAAACTAGAAAAGAGCTCCTTGTGAAAGAGCTCCTTTTTCCATTATGTTAAAATGGAAAATTCTCACTTCAGTTCACTACTGCTCAAGAGAATTTATCAGCAGTAGACAAAATACCTTGATATGTTTGAGACTAAAAGGCAGAAAACCACAGTCAGATCTTCTCTGTCAAGACACCCTGTGTGCACACACACAAATGCATTTGAGCGCTTTTTCTTTTCAACTTTAGAGGAGAAAAGAGTTGTCTGTGACATTATTGCACTGAAATGTATCTTCCTGCTTGTGCTGAGGAAAATTTAAAATTCCCCATGCTGAAAAACACCTGATAAGGAAACTAAATTTTTTAGCATTGTGTAGCTGTCGTGTTCTGTATGTGATTAGATACCTTTATTACAGACCAAGGTATTGAAATAATTCCACTTCTTTGCAGGTAATACAGTTTTCTCCAAACTATTTCCCGTTTCCTTTTAAGTTCAAAATCCCTGATGATGGATGAAATCCAGCAACTACCTGAGCATCAAGTTCATGCAGCTGGGCAATCTGTTGCTCCCCAATCTGCAACACATGAATTTCAGGACAGAGGCCATGACAAACCAGGTCAAGATGGGTATACCCAGAGTCAAAGAAGAATGTTAAAAAAATTCCAAAGCAGGTGATAAGTATTTTTCACTAAATTTCACTAAATATAAATAAGTACTTTTCACCATTTAGTGAAAAATATATCTTTCACTAAATGGAGCAGAGGATCAGACCTAAAAATGTCTGCCTTTAGTAGTACCAGTGCAGGTTACAGCAGGAGTTTTAGTTCATGGCCATGGCAGACAGTTCTGAAGGTTCCTTGTGATAACTTGAGGAGGAGGACTGACAGTCAGATTTCATGTATTTTTTATTTTAAAAGGCAGATTTAAAAATGGCTATTTAACAATGTTCTTTCATACACTGCCAGGTGTAATGATTTCTTACTGCTCTCCTCTAGTGGTTTTATTTTTTTCTTCTTTTGTTTGTTGAAAGAACCTTGACAAAGGTGGGATTTAAATGCTTAGAGATTAAAAGCCTATCATTTGTTGAGCAGCTGGAGCAACTCAGACCTGCTGAAGGAGGGAGGCCCCCCTTCCTGGCTGTGTTCTTCAACTAATTACCTTGTGAAGCCTTTGGTGCTTATTGAGGCCCTCTGTGTGCCAATTAACTCCGAAATCCATTGGGAAAAAATTGGGGAAGGGTGATAATGTCACAGTAACACATTAATGAGCTGAGCTGGTGTTGGAGAAAACCTGTGGAGGTGCGGAACTGCCAAGGGGAGGTGGGAGGAAGGAACATCTGCTGGCTTCAGGCAGGACCAGGCATTAGATTGGCTCAAGTATTCTGGTCTCAGCTGGTTGACTTGGGGGAAACAGTGATGTTACCACATGGAAATCTCAGAAAGGGCCCCCAGCCAGCACCCTGCTCAGTACTATCCCTGGCTGGCAGAGGGCTGCTTAAAAGGCATTTTGGCTACCCAGCATTCCTGAAGAAGTACACCCCAGTTCAAGTTTTGCAGTGATGCTTGTGCCTCTTAATGCTTTATGAATTGCTCTGTTACAGGTACTAATTTCAGGGTCTAAGTATTTCATATATGCATTAATCTCTGAAAACTAGACCCTTACTTTTATTACTGAAACTAGAACAAAAGTTCCTATTTTCACTGCTGCCTGGAAATTTGCAGAGGAGGAGTACAAAGGCAGCTAACCTTTCCTTATATTCCAGATATCTAGCAAGGAAATTCTTCTGTCTGTGGGCAAAAGTGACATTTGGACAAGTTCTCCCTTCCAAAGCCAGGTAGATAAAATTACAGAACTCGGGGTGGGGTTTTTTTGGTGTGTTTTGTTTTTTGTTTTTTGTTTTTTTATGGCTTAGTGGTAAACCGTTGGGCTAAGAGAGTACTGGCTTGCTAAGAAAATAGTTGGATGTATTTTGAGATCACTTGAAGATTTTCTTTGGGTACCTTTCTTGCTCTCGCTTTTTTTGTTTGTTTTTAGTAATCATGGTCAAACCTTTTTTAACCAAATTCATAGGAATTGTGTTTTGATAAAGTTGAACAGTATGTGCATATAAATGATGGGATGTGATTGGGATACCTGCTTTAAATTTAACTGTTTTCCCCAAGTTATGATGACGGAGTTGGAAGAGACCCACAAGGATCACTGAGTCCAACTTTTAATATGAAACTCAGTTAATATTACTGTTTGCACTGTTGTTCTTAATGTATACCTGTGTCTGTTTGGTATCTGTCTGACTTGAAAATACTGGTGGCAGATAATTCCTTTCTGCTGTCAGTGTTCTGTGAGCTACTGAAACACCACGCTTCGATACTCATTTCTTGTTGCGCATTAATCTGCATGTTCATTCTTGCTTGACCACACCCCTGGGAACTGAAGCAGTTCCCAGTGGGAAGACTTGCATTTGGAATAAGATCAGGTCCTTAGTCATTCAGTTTCATTTTTCTGTATCAAATATATTCTATTTCTGCCTTAGTTGGTAAAAGGATGTTGTCCTGTGAACCTCACCATTCCTCTTGTCCCATCTACTGAACTGGCACTACTCTGGCTGTCTATAAATTCAGCACTATGATGAATTTATTTTTTAGAGGAAATAGATTTTATAAAGACCAGCAAGGAGCACAAGCAATCATGAATTCCCTTTCTAGATTTAAAAGTCCCCAGTTCTCAATAGCTTTAATTTGTAATACCTGTTAATGCATGTGCGATACTGTTAATGCACCAAGTCCAAAAAAATAACATATAGCTCTTTTTTTTTTTTTCCCCTTTTCTGCATGAGTGCTTGGAATGACTTAGCAGCTTGCCTTGGGGTAGGTGGCTGTGAATTGCAACTTGTGAGAGAATTGATGTTTCGCTGAGAGACCTCTAGGTATTCTGGGCCTAATTCTGCTGTTATTATGTGATGGAAACATCAAAGCATTATAAAATCTGATGTAGCTTTTGTATTTATTTATATCTATATAAAATATTTTGTGGTAAAATAGCAAAGAATAAAATTAGAAAGGAAAATACATCTATTATTATCAACTGTTCTAGTTGGTAGACCAAAATGTAACTGAGGATAAAAGATCTGAATGGGTCTAAAGTCAACTGGTACTACAGTTAACAACATCTGTCTTTTATTCCTTGTTTTTATGTAAAGTATTTACAGTCACTAAAAGGATTGCTTCTTGCAATACTTCTTGGAATAAAGTGTCACAGGAGGGTAGTGGTTTTAAGTTAGGTGTTCTTAGGCTAATCACGCAAGCCTGGAGAAGAGGTGGTGTAATCTTCATTCAAACTGATTTGTGGTCACTGAACATTTCCCCTGTTCAAATCTTTCAACTGCATAGATGCTTTTATGATCAGAAGATTCTTCAAAAAACTTTTGGAGAGTGGAAGGAGCAATGGACAGTTTGCAGGGAAAAGAAGCTCAGAGCAGACAACCATTACAGGTTAGTGAATCCCATTGGGGTGTGTATGAGAAATTTTCCTTGGATTCTGAAGGAGTTTTTAATACCAGTGAGCAAGTTCCATTCCTGGTATGTCTAGGCCAAGAGCAATGTTTTCATTGCTTATTTTCATATTTTACTGAATGGCACTTCTTTACTTTTTCAGGCATTTACTCCTTAATTTGATATTCAAGGCTTGGGGGGCCTATGTATGCCAACGGCAAGGAAAGAGGAACAAGTATCACATTGCAGAGTCTCATGGTAAGTGGAGTGATGGTAATTACCAGTATTTGGGGACATACTGAGATGGGAGTTTCCATGGGAAATATTTAGCAGAATCTGTGTCCCCTGTGCCTGTTTGCACCCTGAGCTCCCCCACCCTATGGCAGTGCAGTGCTTGCAGGAGCAGATGGCAGAGGAGTTCTGTTATAGGGGTGTAGCTATATAGTTATTTAGGGAAGCTAGTGAATAAGCTTAAGAACCTTTCCATCTGCTCTGGTTTGCACTGTTTGTTTTTGAGGGGATGGTTTGAGTTTTGGTTTTTTGGTTGGTTGTTTTTTGTTTTTGTTTTTTAATCTTAATCACAATATGTTTTCAAGTAGATGTTTTTTGATAGAATGTATTACTGGAATTACCTGCTGACTGTTGCTATAGACATTAGATAGTAATTCCCTGTGGTTTTAGCTGTCTATTGACTGTTCCTTCCAGCTTGTGTCTTGCAACTGAAAGAAGCCCAAACATTTGAAGTGCCCTTTGTCTTATTGTGTAGGTTCTTTGCTCTGCAAGGGTTTTGACTTGGAGCTGTCTGTACTGGTAGCAACTTTCTAGGGTTCAGGGAACATTTTTTGCTGGAGGGACGTTGACCCTTGTTTAAAGATGATACTGTGGTTTTGTTCTGTGCTGATTTGCAGAATAAGTTAACTGGGCTCTTTGCCTATGAAAGTAGCCTCAGGATGTCCTAGAGACCTGGCTCCTTTGGACACAAACTGACAGCCTATGCAGACTTCCTTTCTTACTGAGTGAGGCCAGAGTATTTACAGGGGAAGCTGTGTGTTACTTAGTCAAAAATAGAGAAAGGTTTCAGGGTAGCTTAATGCTTGATTCACAAGGAAATTCTAAAAAAGAAAACTTTGGGGGTTTTTTATGTGTAAGTGAAGTAGCATAGAATCAATAAGGGTTTTTTCTGATAACTTTGCTTCACTAGTGTCGGTTCTGATAAGCCAGCCTGTTGTGAGGAGAAAGTGCAACACACTGCATAAAGTGGTAAACTGGAATTTGTGACGCCACTTCTGTTTTTAGCTGCATGACCAGCCTGCTAAATAAAGTTGACTTGTTTCTGGCTGATTTCTCTGCTCGTAGTAGAGAATAACTCTTGAAAAGCAATTGATGAACCTGATGAACCTTTTTTTTTTTTAAACAAACCAAAGAAAATCCTCTAATTCTTACCCAGTACAGTCATTATGCTGACTATTGTTCTGCAGTTATTTCCCCTGTAAGCACTGAGGACAAAGCGATTTTCAGCCATTGTCTGATAATTCACGCTGCTCTGAGCAAGTGGCGTGGCCGGTGCTGTCAGCGATTCTGAGACTTCTCACTGTGACAGCCTCGAGGAGAGGAAGGGTCGCTGTCATTTCAGGCTTTCCCGCAAGGTGTCCCTGCAGGTTGAGGACACCGGAGTCAGCGGGAGGAGGGTTTAATGGAGTGGTTAAGACGTGCCAGATTCCTGTGTGAACTTAAGATGCCGCTGTTTTTTCTCTGCACAGCAAAGACGCAAACTATGCTCAGGACCTGGCAGCGCTGGCTGGTTTTTGTTGATGTTCAAAGGACAAAACATAAGTTGCAGTCTGTGGCAGTGGCTTTCAGGGAAAGAAGCTGTTTGCGGTAAGGATGGAACACAAACCGGCAGAGAGGCACTGACCATAAGGCCATGGCTTTTATTTGTGTTATGTTATCTTTTCCTGCAGTGACTTTTTTCACTGTTTGATTTTTTTTAAGAATTCTTTTGCTTTCTGGGATGTGTGAGTTCTTCTGGCACACCCGTAGACTGTGAATTTAAAGAGGCTTTATATAGCAGCCTGCCAGTACCTAATGGGAGCCTACAGGAAAGCTGAAGAGTGCTTTTTGCAAAGGCATGCAGTGAGAGGACGGGGGGAGTGGCTTTAAGTTGAAAGAGGGTAGATTTAGATTGAATATTAGGAAGAAATTCTTTATTCTGAGGGTGGTAAGGCACTGAAGCAGGTTACCCAGAGATGATGTTGATGCTCCATCCCTGGGCAGTGTTCAAGGTCAGGTTGGATGGGACTTGGAGCAATATGGGATAGTGGAAGGTGTCTCTGCCCATGGCAGGGGGTTGGAACAAGATGATCCTTAAGGTCCCTTCCAATCCAAACCATTCTGTGGTTCTTTGAAAAGATTGTTGTTCATACCTTTTTCCAGTGAGATGAAAGTGTTTTCTTGCACCTGATTATGGCACTTGTGTTTGAATTTGTCTGTAACATTGTTTTGGCAGCATTTCATGGGCAGTGTGGAGAAGACAACACTACCAGAAATGTGCTGGACGTAAAATGAATATTTTGGCTCTGCAGCATTGGGCCCAGAGCCTGCAATTTCGAGTAAGTCTCAGGAGCTTCAGCTACTGCCATTTCTAATGTTTAAGTTGTGCACATGTGAAAATGTTGCAGATGAATAAAAATTAGGCCTTGTATTCATTCACTTTGCAAATTGTGATTATTGCACTTATGATGGAATAGCTTATCAGGACATGGGGAAATGGAATGAAGCTGTCTCAGGGCAAGTTCAGATTGGATGTTAGGGAAAGGATCTTCCTGAGATGGTGGTCAGTCCCTGCAACAGGCTCCTGAGGGAAGTGGTCTCAGCACCAAACCTTTCAGAGTTTGAGGTGCATCAAGTCCAACTTCCTGCTTCTTGCACAGCTACTTAAAACTAAATCAGATGACTAAGAGTGTTGTCCAGATGGCTGATCTTAGCTGAAGTGAAAACAGCATAGGTTTCTTTCTTTCTTTCACCGAAACTGTGGCTTTTTGTCTGTTTCATTAAAAAGAAGGGGTGGTATTTAATTGGACCTGCACTGCAAGATGTTACATGACCTGTTTTAGGGCAGTGTTCTGCTAAGGAAAGAAACTTGTGACTTGGGAAGTCTTATAGTCTCTCTCATTATGTGATTCCCTTTTATATGAAAATACACTGAAAGAAAGCCTGTTTGCAAAAAAGAAAAAGTATTATATTGGTCTTTTAATGGGAAAAAATGTGAAAGTATTTAAAAGAGTGAAAATCATCTTTGACTTTTTCTATGCTGACATTCCCTTAGTGTTTGTTTGGGTTTTGTTGGGTTTTTTCCCCTTTTTTGTGGGGAACCTCATTGTTCATGGCTTTCACCTTTAGAACTTATGTGGAATTTCCTATTGTGTGTGTGTTCTTCCTCTCCTTCCCTTTGTTCTATTTCCCTAATCTTGTCTTTTTTTTCCCCTTACTGCCCTTGGTCCTTAATTGTTCCTTCAGGCTTGGTTGCAGTGGCAAGAGCTGTATCTATACACCCAGAATGAGAAGCAGAAGGACATCAGGGCAGTAACTCACCATCAGCACTGGGAATTGAGGAGATGCATGGGAGCATGGCTGGGATACCTGAACCTCCACAGAGTAAAGAAACGCCAGAATGGTGAGTGAAAGTGGTGAGTTAGGACAGAACAGGGCTCAGCCCCTTTGCTTAGGGCACAGGGATGGTGTTTTTTCTGTGCTAGGAGACACTGTGCAGTCTCTCCCCACCAGGTCATGAGATGCAACTTGGGCTGTACACTGTGACAGGCCTGGCTAGCTTAGCTCATATGCTGAGCTGCCAGGAAGATCACCTGCTTTCCAAGGGATTTAAAAGAAAATGCTTTACAATTCCCTTGATGAAAACTTGCATATTGTTTATTATATTTTGACAGAGGTATCTGTGAGAAGGATGTATTCAAGACTTTCATCTGTCAGTCTGTGGATTTTCTTGATAATCAGTCAATTCACAACTGCTATGGGATGGTAAAGATTATTACACCAGTTCTTTTGTTTCTTCCCTTGATTGGGAATGAGTTCAGATATTTGTATGAATTGCTTTTTGATTTGAGGCAGTGGAAAAGAATCTGGCTTGGATATGTAGGAACTAGTAATAGGAGTAAGCTGAAATGTAAGCAACCTTGAGTATGTCGAACAATAGTGTCCTAATGTCCCTTTCTTAAGTCAGTACAGTGGGTTACTGCATTAAAACTGCCTTTGTGATCAATAGGAAAAATATAATCTGAATACAAGAAATGTTACAAAGAATGAAAACGGTTACACAAATGTGAATTCTTGTAACCATTTTTCAGTGTTAGAGCAGATGTCACTTGTGAGCCGGTGGCTGAGATCTGGTATGAATGAGCCTAGGACAGAACAAACCATGAGTGATTTTGTTTGTCTTCTAGAGTTGGCCCAAGAGTTTCACCAGAGCAGGGCACTCCAGAGGTGCTTCTCCAATTGGCAGCTGTCCTGGGAGTGGAGGAGAAGAATGCATGCTCACCAAAGAGACCTGGAAAAACAAGCAGCAAGGATTGCCTTATGGAGAGCCTTTGCACACTGGAAGCATTGTATCCAATCTGTGTTTAGTCCCTAGCAAAGACAAGTTAGAAGCATTCCTGCAGGGGAAAGATCCAGTTAATGAGCAGGAATGTTGTGCAGTAGTGTGAGTGACAACAAACACGTTGTCATTAGATAGGTGTATGTAATGCCATACTAACAATTCATTAAACTGTTGTAATTACAGTATGTTAGCAGCTAGGAGCCTGCAGAAGATAATTTATGGTTGTTGCTTAAGAGTGAATCAGAAACATATTGTGATAAGCCAGCAGAATCTAAAAGTTTGACTGTAGTCAAAACTGCAGATACGAGTGCTGGAAATTCAAACGTTGAAGCAAGTTTAGATGGAGATGTAGTGCCCCTCTGTGGGAGAAGATTGTTTCTGTGTAAAAGATACTTTAACTCAGTGACAGATGTTGTGCTGTGTGTGGAAGAGGCTCAGCAGTGTGAGCTGGCTGAAAAGCACTACCAGTGTCACCTGTTGGTAAGAGCACTGTTATGTGGCATTTGGGAGGGGCAGTGGAGCATCCGTGTGACACTGACAGTGGTGTGTGGGTGTTAAGTGGGAGATACACCAGGTTTCTAAATTTCAACTATTCTGGAATCTGCCAGTTGAATCCAAATAGGGAAACAGTGCTGATCTCCAGAACAGCTGTTCTTCCAATTGGCAAGCTGGTGAAGTAGATTAATCTTGAGGATGTTGGGTTACCTGGTCCCTGGCTATTCCACCATGAGATTGCCTTTTCCCCTTGATTTTTTTTTTTCTTATGCTGTTTGCTACAAGAATTATTTTTTCTTCTCTGCAGTAGTGTGTACATGCTGCTTTTCACATGAGACCAAAGATAGCTTGCTGCATGTGCAAGTAGCTGAGTGTTTTGGGGTTTTGTTAGGTTTTAGGGTTTTTTTAAAGAAAAAAGAAATTCCTGAAGGCTGTCTGAAAGGTGGGCACAAGCAAGCCTCCAGCTTTTTGAAACTGAACTATTTTCAAGGTTGGATCAGTACTGATCATTGAAAGAGTACCAATAAAATGGTTTGGATCATGAAGTGAAAACATTAGTGATTATAAGAGCAAGATGATTAGTGATTTGAAGCAGGATGCTCTTGTTATGCTATTTACCATGTTCTGCCCCCACTCAAGGGATTCTAGGATAGTAGATCAGTTCTAAATAACCTGATTTGGATTACAAATAAAAGTTGTGTTTATTTCTTGTTGTTGCAGAAACTTGGCTTTAAGGGTCTTAGGCAGAATGTCCTGGACACTCGTCTTCAGCGAATGAGAACAAATCTGTCGTCCCGTCAGCATCGAGTTACAGTGAGTGTGACTTGGGTTCTTGTGTTAGTTTGTCTTCAGCTGTCCTATTGACTTCCACTGTCACCTACAAAGTACCTTCTTATTACAGCAGTGGCTGTAGTGTTTTTGAATGCTAATAGCCACAGAAAATCTCCTATGTGAGTCAACTGCTACTTTCAGATATGTTATTTTAGTTTTATGTTTCCCTGTTTTTATGGTGGATTTTTTTCTTTTACCAGAAAAACTTGTAGGAGGTTATGAAGTCTGGTATATGAAGCAGTGGAGGAGGCAGCCATTGCAGTATGCAGTTTCATTAGGACTTCAACAATTTATTTCTTTGCATTCTTCTTCTCACTTGTTATCTCTGGGGGGTTTTGTGTCTTTCTTGTTTTATTTCAGGTGCTGCAGAAGTTCTGGAACCGTTGGAAGTCCTGTTTGGAAGAGAAGGAGGAAGAACAGCAGCAGGCCTTAACATCAGTGGCTTATGCCCGTTATAGGTATGCAGAGAAATATTAATACAAACTTGTACAAATGTGGAATTTGTGGGCCTGTGGTTCTCTTCTAAAGTATGGTAATAGCTTTGATGTCATGACTTGATGGCAATTACTCCGTCTGTGAGTAATGAACAATTTATGTCTCCTGCTTTTCTGTGGAATGTAAGAGGGAGATGGGCTAAGCCTAGCTCTGAGGCATTTACTCAGTTGACATTCATAAAATCAATGTTTTCTGAAGGAATTCTCTCCTGTACTGACATTCTCCCTTTTTGCTTGCCAGGAGGGTGTTGATGAGACAGGTATTTGACACATGGCTGCTGAAGGCCTGCAAGCTGCAAGAATATCAAAAGGGAGAGAAGAGGGTAAATGTAACTCTTGTACCTTGCTTAGGAAATAGAGGGGATAATTTCATAGTCACTGTCTGTGAATAGGAGTTAGCATGAGATGGACATGGTTGTTGTAAATTCCCTTTTCCCTGGTGAGGGATCAAGTCAGGGGAAGCAGGTTACAACCAGTATTTACTTACTGATCACCTTTTTTAAGTTAAGCAGTTTCTTAATAATAGAATCAAGTTATTATTAGAGGATAGCCATTCACATAGTTCATTCACTTATTCCATCACCTGGTAAATGTGTATATGCTCTCTTTCTCACACACTATCTCATAGTTACTTTGTTGAAATAAAAATAATACTAAAGGGCCAACCCCAGCCTATTTAAGAAGTGCAAGGTTTTACTGAGCAATTAGCTGCTTCTAGGTAGTGTCCATAAAGTTCTTTACAGGGCCCTTAATTTTCTAAGGGGGTGTGTGTGTATATATATATATATATGTATACAGTCCTGGAGTCTTTATGTGTAGCAGCCACTGGGGCCTTTTACGTGGTCTCTTGCACTACCCCAAGTTGACAGTAGCACATGTGGGTGTCCTTGTGCAGATATGGCTTACCCTTGGTGGTGTGAGATTATCAGTTCTTTTACATTCAACAGGACTGGTTTCTGGAACTTATCAGTTCTTGAGAGTCCTTCATGTGCTATTTATCAACTTGTGTTTTTCCTCTCTGGCCTGCTGTTTTTTTGGTAACAGCTCCTCCAGCCCCATGCACACAGGTACCTGCAGGGCATGTTACATAACCTCACAGCAAAGGGGCTTTGGTGGTGTGTGCATTGCTGTTCAACCTCAGAAGAACAAACATTAGCCAGTTCTATGCATGTCATCTTCAAGGGGTTGTTTCCTGTTGTTTGTAGCTGGCCTGTGCTCTGCATTCATTGCCACCTTCCATCCATTTTAGGCTGTCCTTCATTTTGAAAGGCAGCTCTTGTGCTGGTCCTGGAGCTGCTGGCGTAGAAGAACAGCTGCATGTTTGGAGGAGAAGGAGGGCTTGGTTCGTGCAGGAGATCACTACAGTAACCAGCTGCTGCTAAAGGCCTTCTGTCTGTGGAAGCAAAAGACTCAGGAGAGAGAAACAGAGTAAGAATTTTTTTCAAATGGAGAATGATTTGGATTGGCCCTGTGGCAGCCTACTTCGGACAAACAGCATTTAATTCACAATGATGCTCACTCCTTTTTTGTGCTTTAGAGTCTACTAAGTTGTCTTTCAGTAAATGAATTACTGAAAATAACAAATGTGGACACAAGACTGTGCTAGAAGCGTCCAGTAACATGGGTTATATTGTAGGACAAACAATTATTTTTCTTATAGGAGGCTCAAGGAGACAGAAGCTTTAAGATTTCACTGTTCAAAGTGTCTGCAGCAGACTTGGAACAAGTGGAGAGAGGTGAGAGAGTTAACAGATGGGAAAGAGCGTGAAGTCTTTCTCTTATGTTTGAATTGCTTGTACCCATATGGCTAGAAGTTAAATTGTTTATTTTAAACACTAGTCATTCCTAAGCTCTCCTCCATGTGGATAAAACTAGTTTGGTGTGGGTGGAACAGGAACTGTGTAGGGAGGAGAGGGAATTCTTTTTGTTCATGTATCTAGATATATTACTCCGAATATAGTTTAGATGTACCTGGGAATCACAACCAGAGTTAGTGTGATGAAATTGTCCCTACCCAGAAGTGGGTGTGTCCTTCTGAAAACTTAAGTTAGAAGTTTGCAGCCAGGCCTTTGTGTATGGCCTGTATTTGTGTACAGGTTGTAGCAAACACTGTCACAGAGTACTTTCATGGTGGGCCTTTTCTTTACCATGATATGAGGTATCAGATGTGCCTTGTAGCATGTCTTGAGAATCTGTGAGAAATGTTATACTTGGAGCTGCTTTGTTGGTGCAGACTTGTTAATTTGAGTGTTTTGCATCAGTCTTCCATAGGATTCCTATGAAAGGCAAGAAAAAAGCACCTCAAGTAGGCCTTGTGGGGAAATAGCAGAGTGCAGCACCAGTTTGAGTGAAAATCTGTTAGCAAGGTGAAGGATTGATGTTTCTCCAGAGACTGGAAATGGTCCATTTCCCTCCTCTGTCTGCCATTACTTGTTTTTCCTCCTTTATGTATACATATCTTTTGGGTTTTTTCCATTTCCTCCTTCTAGTATGTGGGACACCAGCGTGAGAAATGGAGTAAGTTGGTGCAAGCAGACCTGCACTATCAACATGTGTTGCTGGGCAAGACCTTGGCAGCTTGGAAGGTAGGATGAAACAGCCTTTTTGGTGCACTTGTCTGCATGTGCTGTAGTGTTTCACTGAGAGCTGAAGAGCTTGCCACACTGCTTCACTCCAGGCATGCACACACCACATGTGCAAGGTGGAATTAAGGCTCTTGTATGTAGGGCTGTATGAGCTCTAGCATTGCTTTTTGAAGCAGAAGAACCAAGGTAATCTTGTAGCACTGGTGATATCATGAATGGTATATCACAGCTAGCATTAACTATTGTGTAATGACTGCTTGTCACAGAAAAGCAGCATTTTATTTCAGTGGCTGTATCTTTCTCCCCTGTACTCTGCTGCCAGAGTACTTATGAGCTGCTACTAAGAGTTTCTAGATGTTTCCTCCCCTCACAGGTGTTAACAGTTGAGGTAAGTTTACCTCTCTATACTATTTTTTTTTTTTCAGATTTACCAACAAAACATGCAGTGCATTCTGTATCAAGTAGCAGAGAAGGAGAAACAGCATGCTCGACTGCTGCTGCGGTGAGCCTTTTCCTAGGCAGCATGAGAGAAGTGACTGCACTGCAGTCAAATTCATTGCTTTCTTTCACTGCCACCTTTGTAATTTTTTGATTGTTCAGTGCTGGGAGTTGACACTTCCAAGCATTGCTGTTTCTTTGCATGCAGGTCATCTAGTTAGAAGAAATCTACCTCTTCCTGTTTGCTGTCTGTTTTGCTTGAATATTTTTTAAATCTCTGTTTAGTCCTGCAAGAGTCATCAGACAGCAAACTGCATCATTCCCTGTCTGTTATGGTATTAAAAGCAGCCTGCAAGATTCGGAGGCTCTCTTGCATTACAATGAGGAGAGTGATTAAAGATATTATCACATTGTATTGGTTGTAGTTACTTTAGTTTTAATTACCGTATTTGTTTTAATGCTATATACAGCTTGAGTCACTTGCAGAGCCTGATTGGCTCAGCTGAAGCTGTATTTCAGAGTGTGTTCTGTTTTACACTGCCTTCTCTTCAGCAGAGACCTGAGGGGGCAGAAGTTGATTTGCACAACTGAGTTTATAGATGCAGCTGGTTTTGGTTTCCTTGTGAGTAGGAAGGTGCCAAATGAACAAGTGAGAATCATTCTTAGTGGGTTTGTTTTTAAATTTTGTGTGTATTTTTGCCTTCAGACAGGTGCTGTGTACATGGCAAGAAAATGCCCTTGCTCTTATACGTGAATCTAAGGCAGCTACTCGGGCAGATGAGCACTACAGGAGAGCAATTCTGTCCAAGGTAGGATCTGTACAGCAATTGCCAAGGTGTCAGTACAGGTGCTGGTTCAGGCAGGGGTCAGGTAATACAATTAGAAGGACCAAAAACTTAAATCTAAGAGTCACTACTAAGAGATATCTGCAAAGTGGGAGTCTCATCTTGTTTTTACAGGTGTCTCTGAGACTTGTCTCTGTGAGCTTATGGCTTTTTCTCTTCCTTCTTCTTCTCATTTCTTAGAAGGAAGGGAAAACCAGTAGTATGATACAGCATAGTAGTGTTGGTGAGGTGGGGCAGGGAGGGGACGGATGGAAGAGAAGAACACCCTGAAAAATGCCAAGGGGACCCTCTGAAATACTTGTGTATTTAATTTGTAAGAAGCTCTTACTGTCCTGCTGAGCTTTATGTGCAAAACAAAGTGGAAATGGTTATGTTACCAGTGATGGGGGCAGTACATTGTGTCCCATCTCCTGTTTTCATTGTACCTTCAGGTGCTGCTGCAGTGGAGAGACACTGCCTGGTTACGAGTGTGCTACCGCCATCTGAAGGTGACAGCTGTGGTGGAGGCCAGAAAACATTTGGATTTAGGTGAGCTGATGTGTAGATGTTGAACTCTCAGAAGGCCTCACTGTCTGTGTATGAGCCAAGGGCAGTCTGTACAGATGAAGTGACTGGAAGTATGTTGGTTTACAGGGATGTCCCCACAGAATGGAGAGTGAGTTGGGACTCCAGTGATCTATTGAATGGTGCTTGTGTTACTTTTTCTTCTCTGTTTGTGCCTTGTACTATATGAGGGATGGTAAAATTTCCTTCATCAAAGGAATGTTCCATTACTAATTTTGAGTACCTCAGACATCTGTTTTGAGTGCAGTGCAAGTAGTCTTATCAATTACTGCTTCAGTCTTTCTTTAGTAATTCATACTGAGAAGACCCCCAGACTCTGCAAGCATTTTCATGGTACCATGATGCATTCTTGCCATGAGGACTCTGAAGCACAGAGGGCAAATGATTTCCTAAAGATTATAAAGAATGTCAGTGGCAGCAGGGAAGACTTGCAGGTCACAGCTCCCTGTCTGTTACATGAAGTGTTTCACAGTTTTTCTTCCTACACTGAATACTGTCAGTGCTGAGCGTTGTCCAAGTTAAGTATTGCTGACACAGTCTGGAAGAGCAGCAGATCACTTGATACTCTGAGATGAATTAACTCATGTACCAAAAAGAGACTTAATCTTTCCCTAACAGTGCATTTACAGACCCTGTTTCTTCACTGGAAGGAATTAACGAGGGAGTCTCTGATGGTGAGGGCTCAGTACCACAGGGCAGCACAGCACCACCAGCAGTATCTGCTCCAGAAGTACCTGGTGAAATGGAAAAATTATCATCAGCAGTGCCTTGGGAAAAAGGTGAGAAAGGATCAGCAACCTCCCCAGCCTGTGGGAAGTTACAGGTGCGGAGGAATACACTGTGTTCCCTGGTGAAGGGAATGGCAGTCTGGGCTGAGGAGGAGCATGACAGCTTTGTGTACTGAGGAGGAAGGAGCATGGCTGTGTCTTGTCTGAAGAAACTGATAGAAATAACAGATTTAACAAGAAAACCTGAGCTTGCCAGGGTGGGACCATTTACTGCGAATGAAATCCTTGCTGGGCTTGTAGATGTGTGCAAATGGGGTTACACTGTAGGGCACTTGGGTATTGTGAGTGGCCTCAACAGAGCAAAGGGAGCGTGATAAAGGCTGTTTGGTACCTGTTCTAATAACATTTGGCTTGAATAAATGGGGTTTGTCTACAAGTGACTCACTGTTTTGGTTGTCTTGCAGCTGCTGCAGAGAAGGGGAGATGAACTAATGACTCATAGACTTTGCTCTGCTTCCTTCTTTTGCTGGAAAACTCGGGTAAGGAATTTTCCCCTGGGTAGATACCTAGCTCCTTGCTAGTCATTCTCCCATCTCCTTCATGTTCCATTTATACAAGGACCAAGAAAATTTCATTTAAACATTTTCAGTATTTTTTGGTCCAGCTAGCACAGGAGACGCCTTGCCATAGACTGGGTGAACCGGGTGGGGTTTTCTGCTCTGGCTCTACCATCACTTCCTCCTTGCTTGGTGCTTTGACTGTCATTCTGGTGTTGGGTATGTGAACTCCTAACCTGGTTGCTGTTCATTTTTTCCCCCAATAGCTGTTGCAGCAGCAGTGGGAAAAGCAGAAGACAGTGCAAGCATTGTGGCACTGGTCCCTTTCAGTGCAGAGAAAGGTAAGGGTGTGTGCAGGGCAGGGACAGGGACAGGAGTTTGCACATGTGCAGATCATGTGCAGATTTGACTGCAGTCAGCTGAGTGCAGACTGAATGTGTTTCCTTTCCTCTTTGGGGAGTTGTATATTATTTTGGGATGCTGGAAAACTCCCTAAAATTTCTTAGCTGATTAAAAAATGCACACATTTTTGTCTATCTGGCCTCAGCTGACTTAAGTCTCTGTCCCTTTGTTGTTGTGGCAGTGCCCTGTTGTTGCTGTAGCTTTGCCTATTCCTGTCCAGCAGAAGGGAGAGTGTTGCTGGGTGCAGGGGGAGTCCCTGGCTGGAACCTGTCTGTATAATACTTGCAGCTCTCATTGTTCCTGTTGTAGGTATTTGATGCTTGGCTCAGGTTTGCCAGGAGGCAACAGGAGAAGAAAGATGGCATTGAAAAAGTCACAGGAGTTCACCACACAACTCCTTTGAGAGAAGGTGTAACTGGTGCCTTGAGAAACACTGCTGGCATCAAACAGCTGCAGGGACAGCTCCACACCCAGCACCAGCTGGAGGTGAGAGTGGTTGCTCAGGTACATCCAGAACTGGGCTGCTCTGGTCTCTGCTCTGTGTGTGGAATGTGTGTTTGTGTGTATGTGCATGTACGTACCTTGGAGCTCCACATCCCAGCTGCTGTTTAGATCCTACATACACTTCTATCTCTGGTTCAGTGCATTTCATTCTGCTGAGACTAAAGCACTTGAGACTCATTGGGAACCTTTCTTAATGAAACTATTTCAAAACTGGCCAATTCCTGCCATAGACAATACTCCTGATTGAAACCTTTGCATGTGGGTCAGGTCTTTAAATTCTATGCTAGAATGAAGCATTAGAGACTACATCTGATCCTGTCTTAGCTTTAGCACTGCTTATACCTTCATATATGGGCTTGTGTCACTTCTGCCTTTGAGTATCAACCCAGCCTTGTGTGTGAAAAGGATGCCTGTATTGATTGCTCTCTTCCTGCTTCTGGGCAGCATTCCCAGCTCTTTTCCAGGTTTTCAAGATACCAGTTGTTCCATTTGCTAATGTGCATCTTGCCTTGGTGCAGAAGTACCCAGTTACTTCTCCTCACCCAAATGTTACCACAGTGGACCTCTTGATTTAGTTTAGAGAGCTGGTATGGCTTTGAGGGCATCAGAAATCTCAGTTCCCTCTCCCTAGATGATCTCATGCTTCCTGGTCTCAGCCATCGGATGCTCTGTTTTCCTTTGTGTTGGCAGGCAGCCTGCAGTCTTTGCCAGCCACTGTATTGTTGTGCCATGCTGTGGAAACAGAAGGCTCTTTCCCAGAAATTAAACAAGCCTTTTTCTTTTTTGCCACCTCTGAAGAAGCAAGTGATATTTAAAAGACCTGATGTTAGTCCTGAGACAAGAGGACATTCATCAGAGGAAGAGCCATGGCCTTCAAAATGCAGACATCTGCCACTTCACTCTGCTGATGGGGGCTCAGCTCTCTGTGGCCTGTGAGTAAATTTCCAATCCTTCCCCCATTTCTCTGGCATATATGTAACTCTGCATATCTGTAATGTACCTAAGTGTGTCTCATTTTTGTGTTTCCAAGTTTTCTCATTGATGACTTAGTTCCATGCATTCTCTAGCTCTGGCTCTGCATCGTGTGGCTGGTGGTACAGAGTTATACAAGAGCTGCCGTGTAATGCAAGCATCAGCCCACACACAGTGAAGGCATTTGTGACTGTGCTTGCCAGTGGCAGGTAGAACCAGCTCAGCTATAGACCTTCCACTTTGTGCTTTTCTGAATTTGTGGAACATTGGCCATTTGGTGTAGGAACAGTTCTATAGAGAAACGTTTGAAAGATACCTTTGATGGCACTTTGGCCATTGGGAGAGCTTGTCTTGACCAAGTGACCCAGTGTCACTGAAGCTCTTGTCTTTTTTACTGAAGTCAGCTGATGAAATGATAAACATCAAGACCCTGGTGTACAAACTCTGAACTTTTTTCTTGGACCTTTCTTTTCCCTGGGGAAGCTATTCCTTAAACAATTCCTATTGATCATGGGGCAGTTACAAGGAAGAATTGTCCATGAAGCTTCTTAGTGCAGGACAGGAAACCAACAGAGAAATAAGATGGTAACTTCACGTTACTTTAAGCAAGTACATGCTGCCAAAAGAAGAGTTTCTGCCCTGTTCAGCTGTGTCACTTCCACCACTCTTCATGTTGGCACAACCATTCACAATGTGAACTAGGTTCTCACATTAATACAAGTTGAAATTTAATCTTTAAGAATCATTATTGCATGCAAGGAGACTGTTGCAGAGCAGACATGAATGAGGAAACAGGACTGTTTCTTCAGCTGTGATGCCAGCTTATGCCAGTTTACAACAATGATAAGTCTGGGGCATTCTTTGTTCTGTTTTTCTTTTCAGAAATGCCATTCAGCAAGCCAGGTTACCACCACGGAAGCCTGACCTCCCTCTGGAATCTCTAGAAAGCAAGAAACTGCTGGGACCTCCTTTTACTAGGTAGAAAATGTAATTTTGAAAGTAAAGAAAAGAGGGTGACTTATAGTGGGTATAGTAGAGCAGCTAATTGGAGAGCTGTATGCAAGGGAATGACAAGAGTCTCCCCTTCTTTGCACTGACTGCACAGGACAAGACCAACAGGTGGCAATGTATAGTGACATTATCCTTCTTCCTGTACAGGTCAGAGGTGCCCTTTCAGCAAACCTCTGTGAATAAATGTCCTGCACAGACTGGGAACTTAATGCTGCCATTTCACATGGAAGAAAGTACTTGTAAATATCTATTTCATCAGATGGGCAATGCCACTCTTCCACATCCCTCTGTCACTTGTGCTTCTCTCCCCCTGTGGATGCAGGACATGCACTGTGCTGGGCAGGGGCCAGAGCTGTGGTCTCCTGCATCTTTCATGTCCCAGATGAAAGCTGGCTCAGAAAAGGTGAGTGTCTTGCTGAAGGAACAACTAGTGTGTGTGCTGGGCTGCTGCCAGCAGGCTCAGTGCTTGTTGCTGTGTTTTCTTGTGGTTCTTCTGAACTGCCCACCTGGTTATTGAGCTGTTTTTACCTTGTTCTAGCTGTCATCTTTAAAGCTGACTAAGTGAACTGTTTCTGAATGTCCAAGAAGTGTTTACCCCTAGTCTGAAGCAATCCACATGTGTTGTACTGTGTTTCATGCCTTTTTTCTGGTGGTCTTCCTAGCCAGGCCTTTTCCTAGCAAGTGATGTGAGGGTGCTGCCTCTTCAGAGTTCAGGGCAGTTAAGTTTGCTGTCCAGATTGCAAGGATTTAAGAGAAACTCAGTTTAGGAACAGCAGGTGTGTCTGAGAGCCTCAAAAAATTGAAGCTCAATTAACCTGCAAGTAGGTGCTTGCATTTTGAACTCCTTGTTCCACGCAGAATGGGAAGTTTTAATTTAGGTGAAATATCTCCATGCTAGAAATCAAAGAGCCCATCTTTGAAGCTCTGCTTCTTCTGTGGGGTTTTATGAGAGGGGCTCAGCACCTACAGGAGTTGTCTGAGTGGGAGTAGGTCAGGCACATCCTACTTGTAGGGCTTACTTAAGAAGACCCTTTGAGAAAAACCCCAATATCATTCTGACCTTCTAGAGAGGAGGTCAGTCTGTGAATGGTCACAAAGGAGCCCATTTGCAAGACTCCCAACAGAATTCTGTGGAGAAGAAGTTGCAAC
Organism: Chaetops frenatus; assembly: GCA_013400775.1. Classification (NCBI taxonomy): domain Eukaryota; kingdom Metazoa; phylum Chordata; class Aves; order Passeriformes; family Picathartidae; genus Chaetops; species Chaetops frenatus. The sequence goes on along the minus strand of VZTR01032500.1, from coordinate 120,047 downwards.
CAAATTTGCAGCCACGTTTGCAGTCACCTGAAGACTTGGTGGGGAAAGGGAGTCACTGGATTGCAGGTATGTCCTCAGATCTAAACTGGAGCAGTTGCTCATCCTTCTCTCTAATGTGTATGAGACTGCAAGTCACTGCCACAAAACGTGTGGGAGACAGGGCAATCCTGTGTGCCAGCATCAGGAGGTAAAGGGTATCAGTGTTCCTTTCTGGGATGGTTAAATGCAGTGCTGTGGATTCTGCTGACTCTTGGGACTGAAGCCATCCTCTAGGCATTGAAGGGTGGGAACTGCTTGAGGCCAGCTTCTTTTAGCAGGAATGTGCTCAGGTGCTGGGGTGTTCATATGTACAACAGAACTTGCTTCAGGAGGGAAGAGTTCACCCAGTAAGGCTCTCTGAGAATTCCCTGTACTTACAGTATGGCTGTAAAGGGGACAGATGGTGTCTAAGCACCTCTTATTGTGGTGTTTTTAATGACAGCAGAGCATGGAATGTGTTCTGCAGGACTACTGTACTTAGTTACTTCTAGACTAAATCCTGAACAGGCCAAAACAATACCTGTAGTACTAAACCATCCACCAGAATATTCAGTGTCTTTTGTGTGTTCAAACTGAGTCTTCAGAGCTTGTACTGCTGTCAGAACTCCTGCCTTCTGACTGTACCTGATCCTTTAGGGTGAACTGGTACAAAACATTTCACAGGGCAACAAAACATGTGAAAAGGACTCGGGAGGGTTCCACTTTTCTCTGTCATTAAAAATGTTTCCTGTTTCTTTGATAAGAAGAAAGAGTTGGATATCTGTTCTACCTCCATTGCTTGTGCCTTGTATCTTCCATTCAGCTGAAGGGGAAAAGAGGCAGCATAGTTCCAGAGAAGAAATGATGTTGGAGAGAAAGGTGGAAGTTGAACTGCAACATATCCAGCAGCAGATGCAGTACTACTACAGCAGGAAGCAGGAACTCAAGTATGTTGCAATGCCCCTTTAGCCAGCCTTTCTTCATGTTGTCAACTCTGTTCCACTTTTTCTGTGTATCTACCCTGAAAATAATCAGTCTGTTCACAGTAGAATTGTGAATGAAAGAGAGAAAAGTTCCAGAGATTTTTATTTTCTCCTTTTGAGTTCATTCCAGGTGAAGGAGAGTATGTGCATAACTACTTCTGTAGTCAGCCAAGTGGTTTAATTATACCTTTGGCAGCTCTTGGAGAAGCATGTCAGAGGTATCACTGGGTGTAATCTGAAGGCAGTACAAATGAATTGGGCAGAGCAGTTGAAATTTAGCTTTTAGTTATTTTGTCAAGAAGAGTGAGGACTGAGCTTTTCCAGCTTTCAATTAAAAAATTAAATATGGCTGGTATTTAATAACTGCTCTACTAGAACAAGAAAACAGAAATGCTCAAAAGGAAATGGGGCTTGGGGGTGATTTAATTGTCAGGAAAGGAAGAAGTCAGGGACTAGAAGCAGGAGATGGAGACTAGAGCTTTCAGATTTCTCTGCTTTCTAGCAATTTTTTTTCCTTTTTGAAATGATTTTAACCATTGACTGGTTTGAGACAAAAAAATGGGTCTTACTGCAAGTATCAATTGCAAATGTAAGTTGGCTTAGTCTGTTGAGCTCTTAATTGGGATAAGAATCCTTCTAATCCATTTTATCAGGTGCTGTCAGCAGCAGGCACAGATTCTGCAGCAGTGGCTGGAAATGAGCACACAACCAGGAGCCCAAGATGGTGTACAAGGAGTTCAGGAAGAATTGGGTCAGGTGTGTACACAGCTCTTAAATTGAAGCTACAGAAGTGATTATCACTGTGCCATGCACTTAGCCTAGAGGCTGATAGTAGCTGTGAGGAATTGTGTAGGAAACCGTTAGTAAAATGCCAGGAAAAGGGAAATTAGTAGTCAGAAGTGGGCTGAGGAGCAGCACAGGTTGTGTAGATGCATCTTCCTGTTTGTTCAGAAATGTAACTCCAATAGACCTTTCTGAGGCTATTTCCAAGCTGTGGATCAGGCTTCCATAGACCCAATCTCAAAACTTCTGCAGTTTCTCAAGACAGTTCTCTGTGTGCAGACTGCACCTGCACTGCTGTCAGGCCCCAGGTTCACAGAGCCAGGTGTGGGTACTGGTACCTCTGACTCCAGCCAGTACTGAGCTATTCCTGAGTGACACAATCTGTCACGTACTGGCCAAGTGAGAGAATACAAAAGCTGCTGGAGCAGCTCTTGCTGTCAGAAAGACTAAATACCATCTCACTGTACAAACTTATGTTTATGCTGATGCAGTTGTGTTCCCTTTCAGTTGCAGGTGAGGATCCACACTCTCACCAAGGCACAGCTGGCTGAGAGATGTCACGTGCAGGCCCTGCTTGCCCGCCTGCGAGAGATCCAGCTTGCCCTGGATCTGTAGTGCTTCTATCAACTTCCCAGCTCAGGGGTAGGAGTTTTTGCCCTTTCATAGCAGGGGACAATGGAAGAAATGTATCCATTCACTTAGTTCTATGTATAGCATTTATATTTGATAAATTAAGTTAAAATAATTTTGCTTTTTTTGTTGTTACTCTAGCTGATCAAAACCAAACTGGAGCTACATCTACCTCATGCTGCACTTGCACTTCCTATTTCAGGTTACCTGGCATGCCACAAAGATAAGCAACACAGATAAGACTCTTTATTTCAAAATGTTTGCAATTAAATGAGTTCATGTCAGTAAGTCATACACTTTGACATACAAAAATACTGTGCTACTGATACAGTTGAATTAAATGGATTCTCCATGCAGGAGAAATTCACAGCATTATCAGTACCCTCTAGGAACTTTGTTTTCACTCCTGGGGTGCATTGCTGGCCCCTGCATCACAAGCAATGTTGGTTTATTAGCTCGCTTTGCACAGTATTAAAACCATCATAAAAACAGCCATTTGCATGCTGAATCCTCTCTTCCTTCTGATATTTCTAATAAAGCAAACATCAAGCAACCCATCCTCCATCACTAGTCTAATAGGTACCTTCAGATACTATGGATGATGCTGCTCAGTAGGAAGAAATTAAAGCTTAAACTTCCTTTGGCTCTGTCTGGATGTCATAGACCCCAGTGGAAAAGAGGGAAAAGATTCAGTTGTATTTTTCTCTCATCCACTGGAACAAATCTGCTTTCTCTTGTTAACATGACATTGAAGTTTAATCAAAAAGCTCAACATAATTTATCCTCTTGGGGCTGATATTTGCCTTACTTTTTTCTCACTCTCAAAGGTTTAAAAAGACTTGTATCTGGTACTATACTGCTGCAGGAGTGAACTTGCTAATGCCAAGAATTTTAACAGGATAGGTGGCTGAGAGCCACTTCAAGCTTTCAAACTCCTCCCTGTGTAAAGTGAGGAGACACTGACTCCTGGAGCCAAATGAATGTTCTCCTGCTTGTCACCCAAACAGCCACCCTCGTGTGACTCTTGGCTGGGTACATCACTTAGAGGCAGTTTATCATCCCTTCCTTCCTGATGACAAGCTAAGCATACAGCACTTGGCAAACTGGGCATTTGTGCAACAAAATTATATTCTATTTTCTGCAGTGCATACAAAGAAGGGTTTCCTTAGGAGATGAGAGCTGGTCAAAGCCTGTCATCTCCTTGAAGTAGCAGAAAAGTAGCTCAAGCAAGGAAGCACAAAGGCAGTATCATAAGCGTGTCCACTCCAACAAGCTCTGGACAGCAAAATCAGTTCTAAATGTTTGAGTGCTGGGGCTTGAAACAGTTTATTCTCAAAAAACAATCAATACATTGCTTTAAAACTCAATTCCTCTTCACTTTGGCAGTGGTTTTTGTCAGTGCCACGTGCAATAGATCCAAGGTGTTCAATTTTAATTCTTCTTGATGTGAAGTCACAAAGAGGCTCTAAAGTTTTATAGTGGATTAAGCTTCAGCACAAAGCTTTCAGCTCCCAGCACATTCTTAGCATTAAGTATGAGGGCAGAAGTCAGAGCCAGTGTGGGGTTTTTTTATATTTCGAATAAGATGAAATTGTTGCCAGTCAAGGGAGGGCCTGACTGGCACCTGGGAAGCAACAAGGGATTTCTTCAGAGCCATAAATATTTTGAACACAGTCTGTGCATAGGGCATTTCACTCTGTACAATAAAAAATTGGTCCTGAATTAGCTGAAGCTGTCCTGTAAGGGAGGAACTAATTCTTCAAGAATTTAGTGACAAAGTAACAAGATACATAGCAGAAAGTAAAAACATATTTTAGTTACTATCACATCACCCATGAAAAATATGCCCTGTGTCTTCTAACTCCTTAATCCAAGAGGTGAAGTTAACTGTCTCTCATAAAGACAATAACTTTAAGGCCTGGAATAGCAAAATAAAACCATGGATTAGGAAGAGGACACAGAGCTTTNAAAAGGAAAAAAAAAAGAAAATTATGAGATGACAGATTCTGGTGTCTGGAATGTAGACACTGTTCTCAGGTTTAAAATACAGTGCAAAATCCATTTTTAAAGGGACAGTGTCAGACAAAAGATCTAAAGTTGTGTAACAGTACAAAACACGGGATGAGTGTCATTCATTGAACTGACTGACTGTTGTCCATTTTGCTTTGTTTGGGCCATGAAGCCACACCAGCCAATTTCACTGTTTGGCCCTCTGTGTATTCAGAGACTGCTTTTATCAAAGAATTTGGGCAGTTTCTTGGAATAAAATAAATATGAGAACATATTCTTTACTCAAAGTCTGAAAAACAGATACTGCAGGTATAAGGTACAAGGTCTGACTCAGTCTGTCAGTGTCCCTTTAAATACAGGTAATCTCTACCTCCACCCTTTCCCGTTGCACCTGCCTAGGAAGGCTTAAAATGGACTTAGAGGCTCTAAGAACATAATTATCCTGTGGCACATTCAGGGGAGAACATGAAAGACTGCAGGCACAGGGTGGGCCAGAAACCACCGTGGGCAACATCTTGAAAGGCAGCAGTACCCAATACATCCATGATCATTCAATTCAGTTTCTACATTCAGCAGCAGGTAAATGTAGACCAAATGCTTTCAAGTTTTCGCAGCAGTGACATCTCTTCTCCTCACCCAGGTCCTGCTGAGTGATACAAACTTGGTAAGTGAAACACTCAGTGGTGTGAAAAGAGTCCCTTTGTATAGAAAATCTTCTTGCTGAGACAGTTTCTATAGAGAGCCCAAGGCTTCTCCAAAGCGGATTTTCTGTCCGGCTTTGAGGTTGAATTTGAAGTCCTTGGGTGCCTCAAAGATTAGTACGATCGTAGAGCCTAAGTTAAATTCCCCTAAATGTTCCCCTTTCCTCATGGGGATTCCCTCCTTGTTGTTGTTGGATATGAAGCTGAAGTCATTGTAGGAACCTTTAGAGTAACTTGGACTGTTCGTGTGCAAGTCCTGTTCAGAGAAGGAAGAAAAGAAGGATTTACTGGAGGATTTCAGAGCTCTTTATTCATTCATCACAATGGCTCTGGACTGTACATACTCAGGCATTTTCCATGCAGGAACTCATGGTTCAAAGGTGCAACAGGAATATTAAAAAACCAGTTTATATTGGAGACAACACTGTCTAAATCAGTCTTAGAATATCAGTACTGTGAAACACCCTAATTTCAGGATAATAAGATTTCTTTTTTTTTTAAATTTTGTTATGCTGCACCAACCTCAACCATTAACACCAGAAAGGTGCCTGCTATGATCCTGCTCACCTGGTCAAAGTAGATGCGGATGGAGCCCACGTTTGTTGCTCCTACAGCTGTCAGTGAGAAAAAGCCATGTTTCCAGTCACCTGTAAGGACAACCCGTTCATTATGGCAGAACAGTTCCTTGATCCAGCGAGCAACTCCGGGATTCACAGACATCAGAGAGCCTGAAGAAGTGAGAAAATACTCAGGTTAGGTTTTTCTGGTTTGTAGCAATATTGTAATGATGCCACTCCAATGGTGTTTTTAGTGTAACTGGAGATGATATAGTAAACAACTCTGTCAGTTATTTGTAGGAAGAGAGGCAAGTGCCAGGCAGAGCAAATGAAAGAGAAGTCTGTGTTGAAAACAAAGGGGTCACAGAAGGATGTGTGTGGTGGGTCAGTCTCTCATGGTGTTTGAAACCAAATCCAAATACTTCGGTTTTTGCTAGATACCAAGAAGTAAAGTATTTTTTTTATGTGCAAAAACATCTGATCCCAGCTCCAGTAGTGTAACTGGTCAGTTGCATTTTCTTTGCCAAGCACAAGCAGAGATCATACTTTAGGCTACTGTTTGGTGTGATCTGCAGAACTATCTTTTTTTCAGGTGTAAACTGAATAAACAGTGTTTGGGAACAAATCAAGTCAGCAAGCATCAATGGGTACTTCAAAGAACCCAAAACAGTTTGAATACATTACTGTTTTCACTATTTTTATATGATTTGCTCTGGTAAACCATCCAGCTGTAAAACTTGTTACTGTTTGCGACAAATCACTTTTCTACCATTATCTATCATGTTACTGTACAGCTTCTCCACTGGTGTGTCTCATTCTGCAGTGGCCCTTAGCAGTGCTTCCCTGCACAGCTGCTCTGCAGTTGTTTTCTAGGAACAGAAACCAACCTGGGAAATGCCGTCGGTGTGACACTGTCCAGTCTGTGGGTGAGTGGAAGCAGTGATAATCCCCTGGTGCAAGGTAAATTACACAGTGGTAGAGCTCATTCCCCTCCTTTGTGACCAGTTGTTGCTGAAAGGAGTTACCAGCTGGGGCTGCAGAGAAAGCAGGGAAAAGAAGGGGTCAAAGATATTATATTCCTCCTGAAGTCATCTGCCATAGCCAGGCAGTCTATGTTAGAGCCAGTGCAATAGCAGAGGATTAAATACAGCCCACAGGGATTAGTGAGACTACAAAAACATGCATTTCATCCCGGAATCCAATATTTCCAAATGTTTCTTTCCCTTTACAACCAAATTAGATCCTGGACTGTTTAAATCATAGTGAAGGTTTTTCTTCTGGAGTTTGCCCTTCCCTAAGCAAAAGAGCAGAAACTGAAGTCCAGTAAAACAGAACTTTTACTAAAGCTACCCTTTAAGAACAGAATTTGTGAAGAGTCCTCTAAGTCATTAGAAGGGGTAGTGCTTGAGCACAGATCCTGTTAAGGAGTAGCTTATCCAGTTTTTGCTAGCCAGTGCTTGGGCCTATTTCAGTGTGACTGCAAGAGCGCTGCAGCCATGGTATAGCAACAGATCTTGGAGTCAAGGGTAGGAACCAAGCACCTCAGAATATCAGATAATCAGAATGAGCCAGGCATTGTATAAAGCCATGACTGTATGAATCCACTGGTGAGAAAGAGAAGAACTAGAAGAACAACGTGGTTATCCTCAAATAAAATGAACCAAAAATCAGACTTGCTTTTGTTCCTGACAATGCAAGAAAATGTTACTTTTTTTCATCTTTCAGTCTCATGATTTCTGAGAACACTGAAAGGGCACAGCAGAGTAAATACAGAACTGACACAGAACTCACCCTGACTAAAATGCACGTCCTCTGTGGAGATGCGAGGTCCCAAGAAAGATTCCAGAGAATAAGTAACCCCTTTTACTTGCTCCACCTCACAATTCTTTACCTGTCCGAAATTAAGGATCTTTCCATCAGAGGGACTAATCTACAGCAAAGAGAAAAAATGGAAACAATTAGAAGTGTGGTACCTGCAGCACCCGGTCACAAAAGAAGGACACAGATTCCCCACAATTAGGAGAACAGCTGAGGCCCCCCAAAAGGAGACCGTTTATTTTTGATACACAATTTTATAGTTTGCAGAGTGTGAGAGGATTGGAAGATGAAATCCCACCTCTCAACCAGACCGGTGAAGTGCCCAGTCCATCAGACTCCCTTCTCCAGGAAGGAATGTAAACAAAACTATTGTTTTTAGTACAGTGCATGAGAAAAATCTGACTCAAAAATATAAACTTTTCAGAAGTCTTTCAAAAACAGGGCGACAATTAGAAGTTCCTTAATTCCTCATGAAGCAGTGCCATTTGTCTGGGGGCTGAGGGGAGATGGCAGTGCTGGGTAAAGCCCTGCCTTCCTCTCACTCACCACACTGTGCACGCAGCAGACCGGCCGCGCCTGCGGTTTCAGCTTCCTGCGGAAGAACTCGCTGAGGTTCCTGTAGTGATGCAGATCCTCCACTGCTGCCTCCTTCATGTTCACCCCGAAGGTCCAGATGTACAGGCTGTACACAGGCTTCCGCAGCCACGTGGGCAGCTCCACCTGGTTCAGGCGACCCCAGGCTCGTGAGAGCAGCCGAGTGGGGACCGACTTGTACAGGGCAACCTGAAGGAAGAGTTGCAGCAGGGTCAGTGTTATCTCCACTGATGGCTTTCTTGCTTTGCCTCATAACACAGGAAGGATCAAACTCTTCCTGCAAACCCTTCCCTTGAATTCATGAGTTACAAATGGCCTTTAAGGCAGCAAAAAGTTCACGCTGCATTTCATCCTCATTCTCTCCATTCTGGCGAGAATAGACAAGAGACAGGATGAAACTTAATATAACTTTATAGTGAAGCCAGAATTTCCACTCCCTTGCAGGTTCAAGCTCCACACTGAAGTTATTGGAAACTGCCCAATGTGAGGCTTACAGAAAAAAAGAGACATTGCACATATTCTAGTAGAACGCTGATCAGAAAGGTTTAACATTACCAATGTATAAATTTTTGTGAATAACCAAATGAAAATTGACTGGAAGATAACTTCTCAGTGTTGGATGACATGCTCCTCAGCTCCTGCTACTCAGCTCCTACTACTGAGGCTGTTTCCCACACCCAGTGCTGTGTGTTGTACTGCTCTAATGATACAAGTACCATCAAAGAAATTACCCACTGGATGCAGCTACATAGGTATAAACTTATACCAGTCTTACTCCTTCTCTCACAACAGTGGAAGTTGCTAATTGCAAGAATATAAAATGCCTTTATTTCTGTAGAAATACATCTTTGGACTTGCACCAAAGCCCAGGTTTTAGCAAGGAAAATGAAACAAAGTTGGCAAGAGGTATCGGCTCTTGATGTAAGTGGACAGATGACAACATCTTTCTGTTGATAATTCCGGCAGACAACTCTCCTGGGGTTTGTGGTACTTGCTGTCAGCCAGGAAGCTCACATGGCTATGATGTAACTGGGGGGAGCAGGGGAATATGGACCAAGGGAACTGAACACTCTGAAACCAGTTTTGCAAAGGAAGTGGTGATCTGCTGACTGGTGTTGTTTTTGAACAGTACAGCTCAGCTACATTCAACTTGAAGCTAAAACTTGGGTTTTTTCTTAGTGAGAGTCATCATTTGTTCTCAATATTAATCATATCCTTCATACTTAAGTCTTGCAAAACACAGCCATAAACACAAAGAGAAGCACACACTGACTCAATTGTATCAAATACAGCAAAGTAAGATTTCACTTAAAAATCACCATCCTGTGTACATACAGGGATATTTCAGAAAGTAGTACCAACCTAACCTTACTTCAGATGACCTTCTAAATGAACGGTACTTTGGGTTATATAAGCTGAAGTACTGAAGAAAAAACGTTGACATTTTAACATGACCCATACTGTATTAATTTCTAAAATTAACTTTGCTGATTTCCACCAACACAGAAAATGTACATACAACTATAAAATCACACAAATTGTCAAAAGTGGTATTCCCTAGCAGCCCCTTCTCTTCAAAGGAGCCTGGATTTCAAGTTGATGGGATCAAACAGAACAGATGTTCAATGAAATAGGCTTAAGAATGACAATTTTGTTCCTGTTTTCAATCAAAATACTTACTTGGTTGTTGGATTCTGAAATTGCATGGTTTGTGGGGAGAATTACTATGTGCAAGGCATCCCAAACCCTGCTCTCGACAGTCAGAGCAGAGATTTGTGTATCATGTGGATGTGCTGGACTACCAATGCTCAGTGAACTCAAGGAACAAACTCTCTTGGTGTGAAAATAACAAGAGACCATTTCAACGTGACCAGGAAAAGGAACTTGCCAAAAGCTTTCGTCTTCCTTGTCCTAGCCCTGATACTGTGAGGTGACTGAATTCCTTCAGATGCTTCTGTTCACTTTCCCTGACTGTTAGAGGACAAAGTAATTCTCAGCTCCTGAAAAAGTCCTTTGTCTGTGAGGCAATTAGTCAACACAACCACGAACAGTAAAAACTAAAGAGAAGCATGAATTGCACCCCTGCTTTCACACCAGTGATCACCAGGCTGTCCTGCATGGACCAGCTCTCCCCCCAGCTGCTGCCAGCTCCTCCAGGACACACAGCTCCCAGACACAGCACGAGAGACCTGCTCACACTTACCCTGCTCATAGGCCTCCATCCCACTCTGGTCAAGGGTTTAAGAGCACCGAAAGGCAGAAGGTAATAGAGAATAGTCAGAGGCCAAGAACGGAGTTTCAGAGCAGGCCTAGACATACAGCTCAGCTGGCCCAACCTTCGCCTCAGGGCCAGCTGGGGGAATTGCAACCTGAAAGATTACATACACAACATCAGAGGGTCAGGCATCTCAGCTGCAGAGCCACCAGCTTCCGACAGCTGGGCTAAGTTATTTCTGCTGAATGTTTCTTAATCATTGATACTACAAGTCTTTACTCCTTTATTTTGATTCGTTCTTCCCCTTCCCAAAAAAAGGAGAACAGCTTATCTAAAAACCAAAAGTCCTCTGTCCAAATGATGGTGTTCGCCCTCACAGGTCACATTTTATGAATGACATCCTCAAAAATTAAAGGTAAGACCAGTTTCCAGGTCTTAGAGCCTTCACTGAGTACTCTGGTTATGAATAGGGAACATGAGGACAAAGCCATTATTTCTACTACTGCAAGACAATCTAGTGTCCATAGCCCAATAATCAACTCCTCTGCCTCATAACCAACTGCATCTCTGATCTTTTTTGTTACATGGATGTCCTGACTGAGAGGGATCTCATTTTGCACAAATGGCCATGGGGAGAAGTTGGCCTTCTGACTCTCACAGGGAAAAGTTACTCAGCTTCTTAGCAGAGGACAGACATCAAGGGCCTCAGTTCAGACCCTTGCAGGAAGTCTGGATGCAAAACCCTTCAGGCCCCATTTATTCTTTGGCTTCTACTGATGAAAAAACCACTGGCATTTCCAAGGTCCCATTATCAAATGGAAATCTGCCTACCTAAGGGCAAACTATTCAAATGACTGACTGAACTGCTGGCTAGGAGACTGTTCTGCAACCAGGACACAGCGATGTGCACACACAAACTCAAGTGGCACAGTCTGGCTGCTCCCAAAAGCTCTCTCAAGGGATTCTGTGACATGAAGGAGGAACTACAAATTACTGCATATGTCTTTCCAAGATCTTGGAAAGATGGAAGGAAGCTGAGAATTTAAAAGGAAATTTTCTTGCCAACTCATTCTTTTCAAAAATTGGATCGGAATTAAAATATCAGGCAGACAGGTATAACTATCAGCACTTCAGGGTGCAAGATGGCGCTTTTGGCTCAGAGATTTTTTTCTGCAGTGAACACAACTTCTTTCCCCTGAAGAATTAATAAATAAACAGAGAATGATCTGTACATCTTAATGCAACAAGGAAAAAGAGCCCTGAGCAGAAGTGCTGTCTCAGCAGAGTTAACACAGGCTTCTCAGCAGGAGGTGGGACTGCCTCGACATGGGAATAGGAAGGGACACTTCACATTCTCCCTCCCATCCCTACCACCCAGCAGCCTGCAAGGACTGGCGGGCCAGGAGCCCGGCTGGGTCCCGTTCTCCCCCTCCTGCTGCTCTCCCCCCCTTCACTGCAGTCGCTCCTGGACCAATCCCCGCAGAGCTGCATTGCTCTGGAGCCCTCGGGCTTCTCACTGCCTTGGCCTGGTTTCAGAGCAGCCCCTTAACTAGTTTTTCCATTCTCCTAGCAATAGAGTGTAGAAGGGAAAGAAATGAAAGCTTCCCCATTCCCCTTGTCATAGAACAGCATGCCCTTCTCTGCCAATGCAATGTATAAGGAGCTTTATAATAATTAGGCCAAACAAAAGCTTCGCAGATGGCTCCCGCTCCTTCTGCCCAGAAACCCTCCCAGCCCCCCTCCCACTTCAGTCACCATTCCTGCAAAGCAGAAAATACTGAACAGTACCTGAAACGAGTTCTCCTACTTGGTGTCCCACCGGCAGAGGCAGCCGGGCCTGGACTCTCCAGCTGTGGGTGCTGGTCCCCGGCACAGCTGCTGCTGCCGCCGTTCCCTGAACGCAGCCTCCGGACATGAATTTTAACTTTGCGGAGGTTGTAGCAAGAGGGTGGAGGGTTAGATAAGGCTTTATAGCATCTCACCATTTCCCTGTGTGCAGCTCTGGTCCCTGCAGGGTGTTTGACTGACACATCATCAGGGTGACGGCTGTTGCAAGGCTCAGTCTTTTTTCCTCTACCTCTCTTTCCTTTGCTTGCTCCGGCATAGGAGAGAGGGCACGGCGTCACAGTTCCTAAATCCCCCGCTGGTTTGTCTCTGGATTCCCTCTCTGTTTCCCACTTGAATCTCTGCTACGAGGGTTGCAGCTATTGCAAACAAACAGGCATTGTGTCATATTTCAACATCCCACTACAAAGCCGACTCCGCACATGATAAAAATGAGCTGTCCATATGAGCAGTCCTTGCTTCTTGCTAGTCCGGGTGGCCATTGAAACCCAGTTCCCCAAACAGCACCCTGCAGGTCTGTCCCAGGCTGCTGGGCAGCGATGCACTAGTGAGAGGAGCAGCCAGCTGGCCCTGCACAGCTCATCCCAGCGCCAGCCTGAATGCGAGGCTGGGAGGAGGAGTGCGGCGGAGAGGAGGAGGAGGAAGAGGAGGAGGAGGAGATAACTCCCAGCTTCAATTCTGCAGTGCAGCTGCTGCTGCTAAAAGTTTTGGACTGCTGGGCACCAAAAATAATTTCCTGCTCTTAGTGTCCAGCTTGTAAAGAAGAAAACAGAAAGGAAAGGAACATCTTTCTATTTTATAACCCTTGCCAGACACAAGCATCCATCTCCAGAAGTCTCCTTCCATCTCAAAACACTCACTTAGGGGAACAGGTAATGGATACTCTTCTACAAATAACCAGATACATACAAAATAAGCCAGTTTTAGGGCCAGCTTGAGAACTGGGTATAGAAGAAATGTTATGTGTCTATTATGTGACTTTCAGTAGTGTCACAGTTTTTATGTCCAGTAAAACTAAAATACAAAACAGGAGTAAAGGAAACTTCTGGTTTTTAAAGACCAAAGGCTGCAGTGTTTGTATCTAAGCATTCTAAATGTACAGAGAAATTTCCCTCTTTAGCACTATAGGACACACCTCAAATGTAGATTTTCTGAATCTCCTGTGATGGTTTGGATTGTTAAGGGAGCCCTGGTTTAAAAAGTGGAAGTCAGATAGCTACATCTCACCTCAAGATTAAACCAAATACTCAGAACAGTTTTGGGGCTGACTCTCTAGTGGCTCCATTTCACTTCTGCTTTCTGCTAAGTCTGGATTGAAAACAAACAAAAAAATCCCTCCTTGTTTCCAAAGCCTTCTAAGCACCATGGAAACTGTGTGGCTAACAGAGCAGATCAAAAAGAGCACCGGTGCTCTGATTGAGGGAAAGGCTTGCACTGTAATGGGGATAAGGCAGGAGGAGTGGGAGGACCAGCAGGAAAAGCTAGAATTAACTAGCTAATGGCATCCCAGTCAGGCCTCAAAAGGAAAATATTCAAGCAGTAATTGTGTATTTTGATTGGCCTTCAACTCCAAATATTACAGCTACTCCCTAGAAACACCTCTGGAGATCCTGCATGAGAGTATTTTTTTTCAGGAAGAGAACTTCTATATGGTATTCTGTGTGTCAGGAAGTTCCAATACCAATGTGCATGTTGTTGAAACTGCATTTTAACAACTGCATATTAAAAAAAACCCCAACAAAAACTGGCTAATTGAAAGAAGGCAAATTTAAGATCAACTGAAAGCACTCAAAACATACGCCTTCCTCCTGAGCCTTGTGCCAACTCTTTTTGTTTTTGTATTTAAAATATCATTTAGTCTTTCTCTGGCTGGCACAAGAAACTCCTACACAACAAAAATGATGCCATCTGTATAGTAAAATGCTGAAAGCAGTTAGCCAAAATCCTATCAAAATTCAAAGAAAAGCAACAAGGAGCACAGGGGTGCTACTTCTGGATTCACAGGGAACCTTAGAAATTGCCACCAGTAAATACTTATTTTTAAACAGTAACAAGCTAAATCAACAACATTGTTTCAAAAGAAACTTCATCAGGCCAAGATTAACTTCTTTTACACAGTGAACAGGTGTGTCCACATAACTGTGAGGAGAGAGTTCGTTTGGCATTGGGGGAGCTGGGCAGGAGCAGCAGAGCACCCAGCCCAGCAGCTCCTGGCCATGGCCAGCTCCTGCAGCCGGGGTGGGGGAACCTTGCTCCCCCCATCCCCTCTGCCCCTGTGCAACCTTCACCCTTGCAGAGAGACCAGAGAGCAAACACCTCTTATCTACATTTGCTTCAGTGCTCTTCCCTTCAGGATAAGGGAGGTAACCCACAAGCTCTTCCAGTAAAATTCTATTTTATCCCTCGAAACACTTTTAAGGAATTATTATATTCTCGACTGAGTAACCATGATTCTGTGGAAGCATGTAGCCAGCTAAGCAGCTGACCTGCTCCCTAAAAAAACCCAGACACTAAAATGTTCTACAGCCTGATGCAGTGGGTAGTACCACCCTTCAGTCCAAAACACAAAACGTGGGGTAAGAGAGATTCCTCTCCAGGAATGGCAAAACACTGGTGTTAAAAAGTTTTCTCCACTTCTTAAAAACCTGCACTCAGCCGAGTAGGAAGTTTCCCTTAACTTCTGTTTTACTCCCCTCATTACATTCACCAGGATGCCAATCCCTGCTCAGATGCTGACATACCTGGCCAGTGGCCATCCCTGCTGTGGCTGCCCCAGAAGCAATGTACAGTTCCTACAGTGTAAGAAGGCTGAAATGAAAAATCCACCCTGAGTTTGCCTGCTTTCCCTGGGTAAAGGAACAAGAACTGCTCATCAAACAGCTCATGATGGAGGAACTCATATAATGGCATCTCAACAGCTGGGCCTCTTGGGATGCAGGCAGTGCCTGAAGCCTCTGTCATCATCAGCTTAGACAAAAATCTTAAAAATATTTGGTTTCTAGGGGCTGGACACCATTACCAAACTCCCTCACCTGTCTGAATTCACCCAGAATCAATGCTGGGCAAATAAAGCAGCAGTTACCAGCAGGTATCAATCCATAGAGAATTATTATCTCATAGAGAACTGCTAATCTGCCAGCTATGCAACACCCTTCTGCTCTGTCAGCTCAAATAAGCATCAAATCCAGTGACCTCTTAATTACTTGTCAGATAGTTAACTATTCAGGTCCTTCTCTCAAGTTTTACAAAATGACACAGCAAGAAAGACTAATATGCAACTGAACTTCAAACCTGCAGCCTCAGTTTCAAACCGTAAGCATGAATCCGTTAGGCTTGGAATGTGCTGGTCAGTACTCAAAGCCCTCTGGTCACACTTTCTCCATTTGGTAACAGAACTACTGTTTAAAAAATGCACCGAATGCATCCCAGTGCCGTATTCAAGTGCCAGCAAAAACTACGGTCTTGCCCTCAGGGGCGAGGTACACGGTGACCGCTTGTTGAAGGTCCCGTTCCTTTCCCAGCAGTAACTTTAATAGCAGACACGTCATTCCTGCTCCCACCCAAGCTTCTCCGCAGGCAGCCCAGCAGGACAAACACGGGATGCTCCACACCCAGGCAGGAGCTCCCGAACTCCCGAGAGCACGAGAGAAGTGCCCCGATGCTGCTGGGAAACCTGAGCGCACCCTGAGCGTCTGCCGAGGCCCCGGGACTGCAGGGCAGCGCCTTCGCCCCGGCTCTCCCGGGACGAGCCTTCCACCGGCCCGCTCTGCGCGGATCCAATGAAACCTGCCATGCTCGGCATGCATCCATCCCTACTGTCTGAAATTGTTTACTTCCCATTGGAAAAAGCCTTTCTATACACTTTCTCTTCGTGTATTATGAAAAAAAAGAAAACAAACCTAAACTTTTTAATTGTTTTCCCCTAACTTTACAATGGTGTTTCAGTTGCCTTCTATAAATAGAGCAGGGAGGAAAAGGTAATATTTTAGGATAGCCTAACTGGACTGAACTGGGTTCTTTTTGAAACTTAAATCTGAATTCTGTGCAAAAAGCCTGTTATACAGTCTCAAAGATCTTCTGTGAAGCAAGGAGATAAAGCTTTATTTATTTTACAACGTGACATGAAATTTGATGGCACCTTTTAATACTTTGTAGTAGTAATTTCCACCTAATGGTTTAAAACAACACTCCCGAGTACCACCTCCTACTATCCCCCCATTATTTTAGCTTAAGATATCGGTAAAGCCACTCTTAGATTCATAAGGGATCTCTAAAGGAAGCGTAAGCCTCGTTACATCCTCCCCACAGAGCAGCACCGGGCGGAAGCTGCGCAAGGGCTCCGGCGGCTCCTGGGCCCCCTGCCCGCCCCCCGGGACTCTGGACTCCGATAAGGCTGGTCCAGCAGACTCATTCTGTTTAAATCTACTCAGAGATTACTCACGAGAGAGTCGACTTTGGAACATCACCTGAAATTTCCAGCAAGCCAGAGTGAATCACCCTTTGGCCGCCAGCCTTCGCACATCTGCCCTGCGGTCCAGTAGCCCTTACCTGATGCCCAGGGAAGTCTCCTTCGCCCCGGCTTTTCGCCTTCAATCGCCGAAATACGACTCCGACCCTTCCTTTCAAAGCGGTTTTCAGACACGTGAACAAAGTTCAGCGGACTGCGAACCCCCCCATCGCGACGCAGCCATCCCGCCCCGGGGGCCCCTTCTCCGGCGGGGCAGGGGAGCGGCTGGCCGGGCACACCCGCATCCCCCACCCCGGCAGGTCCGCACCTACCTCCCGGCGGTGGCAGCCGGGTCCCCGGCCGCGCTGCCGCTCGCTGAGGGCGGCGGTGCCGGCCCGTCCCGGCCTTAAGGAAGTGGCGCGGGGCCGGCGGCCCTGCCCCGCCTCGCCTCCAGCCACTGGCGCTGCACGGCGGCTCCTTCCCGCACGGCCCCGGCCCCTTCGGAGGAGGGGCCAGGGCAGCACTACCGCAAAGGAAGAGAGACCGGAGGGCCCCGGAATACGGCGACAGCGATGTCAGGCCCGGAGGCGGCCCGCGGGACAAGGGGCTGCCCTGGGAAGGTCGGGCATTCCTGGGGATCAGCGCTCAGCTTCCCAAAGAGCCGCTGGCCCGGACAATGGGGAAAGAGACTTGTCGGGGAGCAAGGCACCGGTGCGGATTCTGTGCATTGCACAGCTTCCCACCGCGTGTCCTGATGCGGGAACACAATCCCACACAGGCACTGGCAGCCAAAGCAGGAAAGCGTGCTGCAGTCTCATAAACTTGCTTCCGAAACGCTCAGATAAATTGCTCCATAAGCCCAGCAAGATGCTCAGGAAATTGCACGAGATGGAACAGACTCATCTAGTGAAAAAGCCTTCCCACTGTTGAGATTACAAGAAAACCCCCACAAACCCAAACTGCTTTTACTTGGTTCAATTTTCCAGGACAACTGAGAAAAACATTTACACCAATGCACCCTTGACACAATCTGATGCTGTTGAAATGTCACTGGTTTTAACATTTTCTGTCCATCCTTCCTGTGTATTTTGGACCACTTTACAAGAATATTTTCTTATAATTGCATATATGCTCCAATAAAACTCAAAGCATCAGAGGGAGCATTCTGGGAGCAAGAATGAGGAATAAGAGACCAAGTGGAGATTGTTTCTTCTAAAGTCGGATAAAAAAAAATCGGATATTCTTCCATTATTAGCTCTTTCCTGAACTTCATACACACCTCTTACCATAACACATAAGTGTCTCCTCTGGGCCAAGAAAAGCACCTTTTGTATTGTACCGCCATAAGAGCTCCAGTATCCTCTGTTATATAAATATAAGCACTTTTCTGACATCAGCAGAAAAGGCTGTGTTGTTCTTACCTCTGAGAATCCAGATCCTAAACCTATGCTCAAGCACTTTCTTGGTGAATTAAGTTGTTCTTAAAAGCTGGCCCGTGACAATAAGCTGCAGTTTGAACACTGCAGCTCGCTTCCAGAGACATTTTCTGTGCTTTTCCTGGCACATGTCACTCCAACAAACACTGCTTTTTCCTTACAGAGAACAGAACTAAGTACAGGAGCAAAGGACATCTACAAGTTCCTCTCAAAACTCTTGTTCAGCTGGTCACTGTTCCTCCAAACTCTCTCTCTGGCCAGGGTTTCCCACAGTAATTCTCTGATCCTGTATCAGCAGTGCCCTGGTGCCCAGGTAAGAAGCAGCAAAATGCCTCTAGTTAGCATATGAATGGCATGCCATGCATGCAGATCCCAGCCAGGAGATGTTCTGTGACAGCAAAGATTTGGAACAATAAGCTTCCAGCCATCTGATACACATCCACCTGTCTCCCTCCAAGCCCTCTGCTTTACCTCATCTAATTAAATGAAAGCTGATCCCCACCGGTATTCACAGTAGGAGACAATAAGGCGGTAATCAGCTCAAGCTATTAGCGACAGAATGTCTCTAAGAAAATGACACAAAGAAAAGGTCTGTGCTAAAGAAACAATAGTACTTTCTCCCTACGGGGAAACTTAAGGGACACTTGGCTTGCACCAGATTCATTTCCCCCTTCCCTATTCTTTTATGAAGCTCAAGCAAAACAAAACCACACAGAAGTGTACTGACTCACTGTAATTCAGTCAAAAATGATGCACACGTCCATGAGGATCCCAGCATGTACCTCTGCTACAGGGAGAGCTTCCCTGCCAGCTCAACAGGGTGAGGATTACTCATTTAATATCTGTCTTCTGCTCAGAAGCAGGGGAATCTGCCTTACACACACAGCTGGCAGGGGGAAGATGGTCCACATTCCCACAGGAACATGGGGCTGGTACTGTGGAATCGGCACTTCAGAGCAGCAGGCTCGGCAGTGAGGGCACGTGCACCAGTTTCTTGTTGAGCATTACCCTTTCAAAGCCCCATCACACTTGGTCTCTTCTTTGCCTATGCAAAGGCTCATTCTGCCCTAAAACCAGGACAACACCACCCCCCTTCCACACTCCTTAGTGTGCCTCCAGTGATGCAAAAAGCCAGAACAATGGAAAATGATAGGTCAGCAAAAAACCCCACTTCACTTTACAAAAGGAACAATGCAGCTCTTATTTTGCTTGAATCCTTCATTGTTTGGAATATTTCTTGCAATGTCTGACCACAGTTTCTCTTTGTCCTCATAACTATTGAGCTTCCTTTCCCTCCCACAGAAGCATTCAACAGAATTTAAACACATCAGGAAGGACTAGGATGTCTTGTTACTCTCTCCTGCTAGGGTCTGCTGCATCTGGGACCCTGCTTATCAGTTTGAAATTCTTTGTGTTTCTCCACTGTAAAAACCAAATCCTTTAGAGCTGTTTCATCAAAAGCAATACTCCTAGCTTCACCAGATAATAACAAACCAGCATATCAGTATAATGAAAGAAGGCAAATGCAATAAGAGAATTACCCAATTTCATACCAAAAAGTATGAACGATAACAAAAGAATACTTGTTTTCAAGTATCAAAGTTGAATTGACATTGCCTTGTTAAATAAATACTCTGCGGACACTTACCAGTTCTTTTTTAATCAGAACCCATTTGAAACAAACTTCAGCAGGAAAAGAATATACAGAAGACAGATTTACAGACAGATTCCTCAGGAGGAATCACAGCCTAAGCCTTTAGCATCTGGACTGTCTGGATCATATCTGATTTGGGTCACCAGTGAAAATGAATTCTGGGATTCCAGCCTAGTCCCCAGAGGCATGTGGCCAAATCACTCACACACTGGCAGTGTGCTCAGGAATGCAAAGAAACCAGGATACCAAAGGTCACACTGAAGCATCTCCTACACAACCTTACAATCTCAGAATCTTTAACTCCTTGCCTTCAGAAGTGGCACTGAAGCAAGCACTCACCTGGCTGTTTGGAAGAACACCACTTATATTTTAAACTGTCCAGCATGGAGTTGTACAATATACTTAATACTTCAAAGGCAATACAGCAATTAAAGGAAGTAATGAAGTATTTCTTACTTCAACGCTGCAATGGATGTTTGACCTATGAATCTGATCACACACTCTGCAATTCCACAATAATTTCTCAACTCCTTGGAATCCAAAAGGAAAAGGCAAAAATCCGTCAGGATCAAGAGGAATTACAGACCTAAGTGTTACCTATGAAAAAAAGCTCTTGCTGTATCTTCATACAGGAAACAGGTAGATTTTTATTAACCATGCATTAATTCCATGTCAGCTTTGTTGTAAAGCACATATGGTGTCAGCCACACTAAAACATGGAGGAGTTGCTGGCAGTTCCTAATGTATCATGACTTCAGCCAAAATGAGTTACTGAAGTGACAGAAACTTTAGTTCCATGAGTTGTCAAGAACATGTTGTCAGTAGAGGCAAATTAAAGATCCCTGTGTTGAAATGGAAGCAAAGGAGCTTTGCCTCAAACGTGGCAGAAGTAAGACTGCCCCAAGTTTCTTACCTCCCATTCACTTGCAAGCTTCACAGGCACCTCTATGCCCCTCTTCTCCAGCTGTTCCAACTTGTAATCTTCATATTTCCTGTATCCTGCATATCCTCCACCTGTAGCTACCAGAACATGGAAGGGCCGCAGGCGGAAGATTTGCCCCACTGGAGCAGTGTGAAGCTTCTTCCTGTCTGTAACAGAAAAAATCCCAGACTTCAGGAAAGATAACAGCTACACAGTAAAGGAAAAGCAATTTTGTGCAGCATCTGAAGGGATGTGAGCTTGGGTGATGAAAATGTGATTAGAAAATAAATCTGACACAGAAGGTATGGACAGATGCTCCTGAGTACTCCAGTTACTGCAGTTTACTGAGTTACTGTAGCTCAACTGACCAACACTAATTGGTCATCTGTGGCTTTAACCTCATCCCCATCCCTGCTTAACCCCACATGCTTCCAACATTCTTCTCCCCAAAATATATATAAATTTTGCTCCCTGAAAGCCCCATGGAGAAATACATAAAATTAGAGTCTGACAGCACTATCATACTTTCCAGCTGTGAGAGGGATGGTACTGTGTGGAATAATCATTTGCTGGGGAACAACCTGTACTACTGTGAAGCTTTGTGTTTCTCAGGCATTCAAACTTCCACGACAGTTAGGGAATCCCCAGACTGCACAGCTAACTGGAAGAGGGAAGGAACTTATGGCCTTAGAGTAGGCTTGGTAACAGGAAAACAGGCCCATTCCTGCTGTAATACAAGTCACCACATGAAACAAAGAGACATTTAGTATTACATCTATTTTTCACTGAGTAAGTGCCAAGCTCCTCCTGCGGAAGCCCAGCCTTGCAGTCACTGTCACATACACGGACACGGCGTGGTCACTAAGCAACAGACCAAGCATGGGGCAGGCACAGCCGTGCGAGCGTTTCCCTTCCAAAATCTTCACAGAAAACAAATCTGTCCAGGGCTAAGTCAGTATTAGACTGTGCTGCTCCTGTCTGTCTGCCAGTCAGAAGTTCTCAGCAATGAGTACAAATCACTGCCTGACAGAAAATGCCCAGAACCAATTCTTGCTACTGATTGCTGTCATTTTCACAACAATCATTAACTCGGATGCACCAGAATCAAACACAGCAGACTTTATCTTGTTCCATCAAAATCAGGCTTCTTAGGGTTTGACTATGAAGGGATGAATTAGCAACCAAAAGACTTCAGTCAATACCAACTCTATTTCTAGGCACACATAGAGACAAAGCACAGTTGTTTTGCAGTCTGGAGAGTTTAAGTTCTAAGGAACTGAGTTGATTAGAAACATTCAGCCATGATGCTGCAAAAAGATGCCAAATAAAAGTAATTCTTGTCCACATTTTGTTATTTTATCAAGGTAATATTTCTTCATAATTTCTTTCCTACACTTGTGATTTATAACATTGCTTAAACTGTATATTCTAAATGCATCATAAAACAAAACCAGCTTTGTTCCTCCTTTAAAAAAAAAAGTATTTTCTTTTCTGGGGGAGAAAATCAAACTCAATAAACAAACAAGGCAGCAACTACAGTTACAGTTAAGATTCTAAAAAATATTCTTTCCTAAAGAACAATGCTCAGTGAAGGAGAGGGATCATTTAGAACAGCTGAATGTTTTCAAAGACAGACTTATTTGAATTTACAAAGACTCTACAACCTTTCAACTTTGCATCACTATTTCAACAGAAACGTCTGTACACAGACCAATGGTACTCTTTAGCCCTAAAGCCTTTAACTCCCTTCCACCACATCTCTGGTGCTAAGTTAGCAAAGCTGCTCAGCTATTTTGGCAGAGTTTCACAAATTGCCAAACCAAATCTCCCCAGCAGGAACAGCTCTTTCTGGTTTGGATCCAGAGAGAGGCAGTTTCTGCTTCAAGAGCCTCTATTGATTACACCCATGGGAACATTTCTCTTCCTGTAACAGTGACCAAACCATGTGGTGTTCCACAAGCCACAGCAAACACAACTTAAGTTGTTGATAAATGAAGAGTTGATTTTTCTCCAGCATTAATGAAACAGCACTTCTGTAACTGGTCTCCAAAACATTTTTGCTGCAAAGGCATCCAACACGCCACTGTTAAGCTTTTTAGCCCTGACAAAATGAAATTCCACACCTTTCAGACACAAATGGAATTCACACAAGTTTACAAATTCTAAGACAAGAACATTAATCACTGATCCTGGAACAGATCCAGGTTTAGACACTGCTTGGATTTCATCTGAACATGGTGTTCTCTAATGATGCTACTGCTGCTCCATGGAAAGCAGCATGAGAATGTGTGCAGAGCTCACACCTCGGCACAAGAGCCACTAGAAACAAGGTCCAGGACAAGAGGAAAAAGATGCAGGACTGTTAATGTACTAATAACATTTCTAGATACTGCCCTAAATCTGAAGCCCTCACAGATAAAGCCAGCTTCTTCCAGAATTCTCTTTAACACTGAGTATATTCAGCAAATGAGGATAAAATGATAGTAATAGTTTCCTTCTCTGGAACAGGTGAAAAAGACACATTCCCTCAGAAATGCTGGAAAATGCAGGATGAGAAAGGAAACTGAATAATGGCAGGAGTATTCCAATTTATGCAGTAATATAAATGGTGCTTCATTACTCTGACCAAATTAAGAATTTCTTCTAGGACATGACACAAACATTTAGAGGAGGCCATTATAAAGGGTAGAGATAAAATTAGAGAAGAGTTATCTTTCCTTCCTAATGACATCATGTGCAAATCATCTGGATTTAAATCCAAATCAGAATCTGAAATATCAATGAATTAGAAAATGACAGGCTAAAAAATTTACTTGCTCAAAACTCAAAGCAAATTTTGACTAAAATGACCTTTTCTTCCTTGTGATCAACTACTTTGCATTATGTCTCAGCTACCCAGATTTTTTTTTTGTAATGACTTTGATTTATAGACAACAAAGAGCTGCTGTTTCTATTCACCTATGTAAGCATATTCTTCAATAATGAAATATCCATATATGATATCCCAGACAAAGCATTTGGACAGGCAAGTTAACCCAAAAAAATGGTTTTAGAATGTGGGACCAACAGTTCAGCTGGCAAGGAAACAAAAATTGAAGAGTGTATTATTTGTGATACTAACATATGATGATGCACATGCTGCAAGTTTACAAACATCCCTTAAAAACAAACAATAACATTTGATCTTCACAGCATTACCCAGCTACAGAAACTTCAAGTGCAAGTACCATTTTAACCAAGTTGTAAACATTCATTCAAACCTACTCTGATTTCCTGATCTATTAAAATTGTAAGTACAGATTGAAATATAAAAGGATATTTATGCCTTTTCTTTCTTATAGGGCTGTTAAGCTGCAAAAATCTGAATCTCTCTGACTTTTCAAGGTGAATACCTGATAAGAGCTGCACTACAAAGCAGGTAATACAGTTGAATATTCTAAATATGCATAAGTTTGATGTTGCCCTTCCCAGTCACTCACTTCAGTAGGTGTGGAAAGTACACAAATTATTGCTCAACAAGTTCATTTAAGTGGGCTTTTTAAAATGTAAAAAATTGTCCTAACATTAATCTTTCTGGTAAATTATACTGTTTTTTTAAAGAAGTAAGATTTGAACCACAGACCCCTGAGAAAACTAACTGAAGTGCACAAATTATCTTCACTAGAAAAAGTTTCAGATGCTTGGTAAAGTTTGAAAGCAACAATCAACAACAGCTCATGATGAATCTTATGATAAAGATAAATATTCTTCTTTTACTACATGAAAAAGATAACACCAAGGAAGTAAAACATAATTTGCAAGCTTGTATCTAAGGAAACTCCATGAATTGTTCTTTGATGCTGGACTCCCACTCCTGCTTTCATTTCAAGAAATTCATCTTCCCCAATATGAGACCACAATTTGCCTAACTTTGACTCACCCTGAATTTAAAACCACTTGTAGATACAAAGCATTACTTACCACTGAAAAATGTCCTTGAAGGAGGCTGCTTCCACAGGACTCCAGCTCTAACACACAGGTTCTTATGTACCAGCAAGTTACAGCTGCACAGCAAACTGCAAATACAACAAACAAGAAGGAGCTGCTTAGGTACAAATGTTTAATAATGCAAATGTCAGCAGTTCAGTGTAGTGACAATCTAATATTTAGCAGCTGAGTGACAGAGGGAAAAGTCTACTCAAATTATCACAAAATTTCCACTGAGCCTAGTCCCTTGTGGCCTACTCCTTTCCTAAAAAAAAAAACCTAAAAAACCTGACAATCCAACTGCTCCCGCAGGTATTTATTTAATGATGCATCTTTATCTTTTTTTTTCTTAACAAATATTGATATGTTCCTCTTAGGCTGTTGTAACAGTGATACTTTTCTGAGTATGCTGATCTTGCCAATAGCCCTTTACAGGCAACTATTTATGTTGTCAGCATGTACTGCATCTTGGCCTGTTTGGAGCTCTAAAATGCAAATGGAGCAGTAAATTTTATAATTATTGTTTAGTGCTTGGGATTATTCCATCTCCACTGGGCTGCTACAACTGTGTCATTTAAGAACCTTCTACAGTAGCAACTATCTAGAGAGACACATGGGATTTAGTCCATGTAGCTTTAACCTTACCATTGTGGTGGGAAGGAGGAGGAGTACATAGAGAAGTTTTGGATTCTATGAAGAAGTAATGGCATTTATTAGACCAAGTGATGTAGCTGAAAAAGTAAAAAGGCTGCCAGGCACAGCAGCTCTTTAGAATTTATTTTACCACTCTGTTCACTGGTGAACTGCAGTGAGAGTGGTTCTGCCCCTCTGAAAATACATAAAATAGACTTGGAACTGGCCAATATAGAGAAAAGGTTCAGCCAGGACTTTTCATGTGTTTAACATATAATATTTAATTTCATGTTTGTAATAAATCTGACAAGAAGACATCCAGTTGTACAAGAACTGTTCAAAGTCTGTAAATAAGCACGTTTAAACAAGTATTTGACTGCAGCCTGACAACATCCTGCTGTCAGACAGGATCAGAGGGAGGAGAGGGACAGTGTCCTCACCCCAACAGGCTCAGGGCCTTAGGAAGAACCAGATCCTTGTGCAACCTGCTCATTCCCAGGAGGCAATGCCACAGCTGGGATGTCTTCATCTGCCCTCTGGCCTTCATCTGCTCTTGATCAGATACAGGCAAGGACACAATTACTTCAGTAGCTTACAAGCTATTGCATCATTTGGGGCCAGTCAATCTCAGGAAGTGATTATTATGAATTTAAAGACTTAATTTCAGGTGTCTACTGAGTTACACATAGACATGATCACTTTATTTTAAAGAAGAATCTACAAACACCAGATTTCTGGTGGTCTAAAAGTTACCTCATTATGCCAGCACACACTTGGTAACTATGCTTTACCATTAACCAAGGACCAACAGCTATAGTTTTCTCTTATCCCCATAGCAGCAGTGTCAGAATATCTCACTCTGCCCTTCAGCTTTATGATCTCTATTAAAATCCCTGCATTAAACCAAATGTGGCAGGACAGACCCTCCCCAAGCCCCAGATTCCTGTAACCTGTACCAAACATGCCCCACTGCTGCATCAGCTCCCAGGATGTTATTTCCTTGGCAAGACAGAGAAAACCTTCCCACTGCTGCAGAACCTGTATGTTCTACAGAGCAACATGTTGTAATTTGTCAGGAACAACGAGGTCACCTGATGCTCTTGGATCAGACACCAGACCTACACTAATTTGTGGACTTACGAGGCCTGTTTTACAACATATTAAAACACTTGGGATAAAAGGAGCACTTGCTCATCAGTAAGCTGTGGACTACTTCTAAGGCATTCAAAAAATTAAGAATTAATCGAGTTAGCATTAGACTTCAATTTACCAGAGGAGTTTTCAAATCCTAAAAAGTAATGGAAAAAAACTATTGAAACTTAGCTGCAGCCTAAAGCATTAGTATTTGAGACATTTATTAGCCTTCCTACATGTAGTCTGTAAAAATTAGACACAGTCAGAACAGAATGAGTTGTGCTGGCTTCACAGGAGCATCCAGGAGCTGCTCATGCTGCTGAGGCAGGGCAGGGACTTGGTACTTCCTCAGACAGTGGAAGGAACTAAGTGGAAGAAACCTAACCCTAAGCTCTTACCAAAATTGTTTTTGGTGTCCAGCACTGGAAATTCAGTCTCCACCTTACTCTGAAATCTGTCCAAAAATAGGTAAAGATGACAAAACTAAACAGTCTCACCCTCCCTGCTCCTGACAGCCTGACCTTGATGGGTATAAATGCACGTTGACCTCCTGCCTCTCCCACCAGACTGGAGGCTGATGGAGAAGGAATTGCCAAGGAATTCCACGCTAACTTCAGGCCCTCTGTGTCTTCAGCCGTCTCTGGACGAGGGACAACACTCTGCTGCCAGCACCGAGGCCGGAGGTAACAGCACGCTCTGTACACAAGGTGTTCTCTCCAGGTTTTGAGAGAGAAAGGCGAGTAAGGGGTCTGTGTGTTCTAAGAACAGAGAACTGCGGCCGAGAGACAGCATTCGTTAATCTGTTTGGTTGCTATGAAAAGCACAAGCTGTAAGAGGATATCTCCTGTAGAGGAGTGTCAGTGCCCGGCCAGGTGCTCCTCCCGACAGCCATCCTGCATAACCCCAGGGGCTGCAGCTGCCCCCATCTACCGGCTTCTGCTCAGTACTTACACACTGACAGCTACAGACTGCAAAACCGAGTCAAAACTACACAAGGCCACACGCTTCTCGTTCTTAAAATACGCAAGCCCCTTATCTTCCTTTCCCGGTTGGAGAAGGACGGCAAGGCTCCTCGCACATGCCAAGGGCAGGGCCAAGACTGCAGTGACAACCACACTCACTCCGGCAGGGAAACGTCAGCGAACGAGGGGGGAGAGAAGGGGGCGGCTGCGGCCCCCGGTCCGGCTCCTCCTCCCCCACGGGGTGCCGGCTGTCAGAAAGGGCTGCCGGGGCCGGAGAGTGGCAGTGACGGTGTCGGTGACAGTGACAGCCCCAGCNGGCCCTGGCCTGTGTGAGGAGGGCTGTTCCCTGGGATTCCTTGAGGGAATACGGAGCATAGCGGGCGTTCATTCCTGAGCAGAGATTGAGGGGTCTCCCTTCTTCAAAGGGGGGTTTGGTTTGTGGGGAGGGCTGTTCTCTTGTCGCAGGGGGGAAAAGGGCCGTCGCTTCGGCGATGTGGAGTGGGGACAGGGCCGGCCCTGAGGGGACGGGCTGCGGGGACATTTCCCGGGGGATGTAGTGTGGGGACAGAGTGGTTGTTCCTGAGGGTTTGTGCTATGGGGATGAAGCTGCTCCACGGGGGGGCCAGCGGGAGGTGCACTGGGAGGATGGGACTGGTGCTGGGGAGTTCAGGATGAGGCAGGTGGGGTTCAGCAGCTTCTCAGTGCTGCTATTGACGGACAGATAAGTTATGTGCCGCAGGTATGGGAGCACCAGGAATATCGAGGCAGGAATTTTAGGGAGAGGACACACGACATGGGACAGACACAATGCTGTTCCTCCAAGTGAGATGTCTGGCAGGGTAGTGCAGTAATATCTGTTCCTCCTCTGGTGTCCCTTGCTTGGATGTTACCTGGCTGCCCAGAGTGAATTTTATAGAGATTATTTGGTTTTCCATGCTCTCGGGTGCATCCCTAGATTAATAAATGCCACACTACTGGGAAGTAGGTAATTGCCTTTCTCTGAAGGTGCCAGAGAGGTAGTTTCACATGATGAATCAGTAGGAAGAGAATTCCAGAGTCCTGGCACTGTGTTTCCGCATCCTCAGTGCTTTAGGACATGGTCCTCAGGCAAGCTGATTAATTTAAATTCCTGATTTATGTTTGTGTATTTTCCTGACCAGACTTAAGTGAAGTCTACAACACCTTCATGTCATTCTGCCTTTTTTCACATCATCGTAGGCAGTAGCATCTAAGTATCTTAAATATGTACAGGAAAGCCTTTCATTGTTAAATACGTAAAATTTGAGGGGAAATCCAGATACAGCCCTCATGAAACAGTAATATTAGCTGACTGAATTGTTGGGATTTACATATCCTGTACATAATTGTAGGACTGTACATAACTGTAGGATTGGCAGGAAGTAAAACCTCAAAGAAGGTGGGATTTGATGGTGTGAGGTGCTTTGATACAAGCCTTGCAAGAACCATTAGCTTTGATTCGTAAGTGTACCTGACTGGTGGGCCTGACAGACAAGTTTCCCCAGAACTGACTCAGAAGTGATTCAGAGGTTAAGGTTTAGTTAAATGTAACACGCTTGCTTACAGTGTAAAATAATTGTCACAAGGCTAAACTGTTTAATAATTTGTCCTCATGCAATCTTTCTCCTTGGAATTAAAAGTAAATATGTGAACGTGTAACTATTTTAAAATTACTTTTATCATGTTTCTTGTTCTTATATTTATGGGTTTTTTTAACTTCTGGTAAGATTATATAGACTGCACTCACTGAGGTATAAAATGTGCTTTCCTAAAGGTACTGAGCTGAGCCAGGCCTGTGCAGCTGAGCCAAGTCAAAGTGGAGATTAATACCACAGCTGCTCTGACAAATGAGGGAATGGAGATCTTGGGGCCAGAGAACATTTTTTCAGGGAGTGCAGGGAGAAATGAGAAATGCCTCGGGCTGGATGGGGTTTGGAGCAACCTGATTTACTGGAAGGTGTCCCTGCCCTTGGCAGTGGGGTGGAACAGGATGAGCTTCAAGGTGCTTTCCAACCCAAACCATCCTGTGATTCTGTGTAACTCCTTCTGTGATCAGATCAGTGGGAAACAGCACCTCAACAAATGTTGCAGATCTAGAGAGGGAACTTGTGAAACTCAAGAGATAAGCAGTATGTGAGTGTGAAAGAAGCAAGTGGGGAATGATGACTGAATCACTAGGGAAGGGTATGTAAGGCAACAAAAAAAATCTGGGAAAAGTATCTGCAAAAATACATGAAGTAGACATACAATACAAAGTACCAGGGAAATCTGTAAGATGAAGAAGGAAAACAAAAGTAGGATAAAGACTCTTCCTCCAGAACCCTTGGAATAGTTAATTCTTTCCTGAACTGGAAAGGTGAAATGATATTAACAGTATTTTATGCATCATCAGACACTTCTGCTTATATATAATACATAAATAAATGTATTTTTTCCCTGCCATAGAAATAATTGTGTTAATGGCTGCTGTAGAGTAATTAAGAGGTAATAATACTTAAGGTTAAACATTAGAAAATATGGGAATAAGCAGTTTGAATGAGTTTGCTGGGCTGGAATGGAACGAAGAGAATCAAGATAGTAAACAGTGTCCCAGCTCTGTTCTGAATTCTTAGGGAGGCATAGGATTACATTTGTTTAAAATTACTCAGTAGATAAGCCATCATCAGGTGAAAAAAATTAAGGTAAGAAGGACCCTTCAGTATTCTGTAGAGAGATATAGTCAGTAGTTTGGACAATACACTTAGCTTTAGGTATCTTTTCTGTAAGTTAGGTGTACCTCTTGCCTGTCTCCCAAAGGCATTTGGGTGCCTTTTGAAACAGCAGAAGTACTATTTATTTTTAAAGCAGAGGCTTTCACTTCTTTCTATGACAAAAACAGAGCAGAAAATGCATGGATATTTTCCATCTGCGGGTAGGAAAGGAACGTTGTCCATTTCTCCTTTGCATACAAGGATATACCATCCTCTGACAGTTTGTTTGGTTTCCTAAATCTTGGCTTATCCTTGTTGATGTCTAAACCCCCCTTGTTATCTTCCAGAAGCTTTGGTCATCACTGTGGAATTCCTGGTATGAGAAGGCAGAGCGTCAGGGTAGAGAGAAGGTCCTTGCTGAACTGCTGTAATGATGAAGACAGTGATTTTAATTGTCCTAATCATCTTCTCTTTGCTGGCTTCAGGTAAGGCTGATGCAGAGAGGGAGAGAGAAGGGTTGCCTCTGTGTGGGTGACATTCAGACTAATATATGCTTTGGTTTTGTTTTCCTCCGTGCAAGGAAAGAAGTTGCAGTTAGAGCTGTGCCTGTATTTTTTCTGTTTGATCACTGGCAGATGGTGACCCTGTTAGTTTGGAAGCAGCTTGATTCTCAACTTCCTTAGTAATTCAGTGAGGGCTTGTTTCCTTTGAGTAGTTGGGATCTGTGTACTCATTAATGGTGTCAAAATGAAGCTGTGGACCTCAAGCTGCTCCCCTCTAAAACCACTATGGGTTCTTCTTGGAATTGTGCTGAATTAACATCAAAACAACGTCTGATGCTATGCTCAAAGAAATAAAAACTTCAACGATTTAATTGTAAACATTGCTAGTATTAATAATTCTCCAGAGAGTCAAATGCTTAAGCATCTGGAAATGACAATGTTAGAGATATTGTGGCGTTTTCTGTGCATTCAGCCCTGATTTTCATTAAGTTTAAGATTCTCTCAAGTTACATAATTGCATGCTATTTTTGTATAAAGCAATCACTTTTTTCCTCCTTAAGTGTCTAGTATCTTCTTGGAGATGTATATGATGATGTATTTCAGAGGAATAATACAAGCTAGAATAATTGCAGCCTAAAGCAAAAGAGGAAATTTTGTTGGCATGTCTGGATTCCTTTAAGATGCGGCTTTATAGTTGTTTTAAACCCACTGAACCTGCAAGTCCTTCTGAAAAAGGAAGTTTCACCTTCACCTCCACTCTTAATTGCACCTTTTCAGTGTGTGAAAGCACCAGATGGAACAGCAGAACAAAGGTTAAAAGAATGGCCTGTATTGATAACCATGGACAGCAGTAAAGCTGATAAACTCCAGGAAATGTGTGTTTACATAAAGATTAGAAGGTCTGTGCTCTGATAGAGTCACATCCCAGTTGACCTTTTAGGAGAAAAACTGCACTCTGATAACAGGAGGATGATTACCCTACATTGTAAGTGCCATTCCTTCTCCTGCTATCCCAGGAATACAGGCCATAGCCATAAACACATCTTTACCTTTGGTTCCTCCTAATTTTGGGTGGCAGCCTTTCCTAAAATTCACTAAGGTTGTAGCAAGGAAGATTCTGTGGCAAAAGATCTTGCCATAATTGTTGATT
The DNA here is from genome assembly GCA_013400775.1 of Chaetops frenatus. Classification (NCBI taxonomy): domain Eukaryota; kingdom Metazoa; phylum Chordata; class Aves; order Passeriformes; family Picathartidae; genus Chaetops; species Chaetops frenatus. The sequence continues at coordinate 88,378 of VZTR01032500.1, read as the reverse complement.
CTTGAAAGATCTGCCTAAAACTATTTGGTTGCTTCCAGTCAAAAGGAAGCAAAGAGACATTGTAAAGATTCAGCAGCAAATGTTGTCCTCATGGGGGCAAAAGTGACCTGGGTCAGATGTAGGCACATCTCTTGGGTGCTTCTAAGTGTGTGGGTATGTAGGTGTGAGTGAGCACAATCAAGCTATTGGGAAGTTAACTAAAATAGAATAATCTCTCTCTTCCATAAGGTGTTAAACTGTGGGGTTTTTTTCATGAAATCCTACAAACCTCATCTTTTTTGATCCTACAGGGAAGAAATTCCGATGGTGCACCCTTTCTGACCTGGAACAGAGAAAGTGTGCTGAGCTCTCCAAAGCACTTATGGCTGTGCTGCCCCTCACTACTGCCAGTTCCTTTACTAGGATTTCTTGCATCAGAGCCCACAATACATATGACTGCATTGATAAAATCAGGGTGAGTTCACAGGGATTTTAAAAACTGATTTTGTGTCCAAATCCTCTTCTGGAAAAGTAACTGGTAAACAGAATCTATGGGAAAATAAAATGATACTGAAATAATTGAACTGCTTGTATGACAAAGTACACAGTCACTTGAGAGGCAAGAATTAAATCCCATGAGCATTCTACCAGATGTACTGTTTTACCCAGCCAATGTCTTTACAATCTTCAAGAAATATAGAAAGCTCTTTGGAAATAAATAGACAAAAGCAAACTTCTAAATTAATATTTGGTCAGGCAGAAACTGTGGTCTTGAACCTTCCGTTTGTTTCCTTGTAAACCACTTGTTTCAAGGGTTTTTCTGTTGTTTTGAAGGCAAATAAAGCAGATGCTGCCTCCTTGGATGCTGGAGATGTTTACTCTGCTGTAAAGCTGTATGGTTTGGCAGTGGTGGCAAAGGAGATCTATGATCAAGGTAGGCTGCTAAAGATGAAGGATAAATTGTACTTCTGATTTGGCTAAGAAATGGCTCTAGGTTTCTTGAAAAAGAAGTAAGTCAATATGTTTTCATTAACTTTGTAAGAATATGGAGGTGGCTAACAATTGTTTCTAAAATACTGAATGACGATCAATAGAATACTAGTGGTGCTTTGTACCCAGTAGCCTTTCTGCCTGTGGTACTGCCAAACTTGCATTTTGTTTGACAAGGTGCCATGTAGCCAGTATATGGTTAAGTTCCTGGCATGAATACCTAAGTTGAATAGGCCTAAGATAACTTCTTCTTTAGCCATGTTCACAGAAGTAGTTCAACTTCTCTTCACAGATGGAAGCTGTAGAACTGAGATTTTTTTGTTTCTATTACATGTTTTGTGCTCTTGCAGGAAATTGTGTGTTTGCTGTGGCCATTGCCAAACGAGGAACTCTGGATATCCAGAGTCTGCGAGGTGTGCGCAGCTGCCACAATGGAGCCAGGTGGACATCAGGCTGGAATATTCCACTTGGCTTTCTTCTGGCAAGAAATTATCTTTCCTGGGATGAGGCACAACCTCTGAGCCAAGGTGGGTGAAAGGGGCCATAGGGCTACCTCTGGCTACAACAACAGTAACTGAAATGCTAGCAGATGTAGGATAAACTAGTTATGGCCATGATATGTTTGGCCCCTTTTTCTCTTTTGGTTTTTTCCTCATTTGACTTTTTTGTTTCTTTTTGTTTGTTTTGGTGTTTTTCCCCCTACACCTGCAGCAATCAGTGAGTATTTCAATGCCAGCTGCATCCCTGGGGTTGGTGTTGCTGCTCCCCGATTGTGTGCTCTCTGCCAAGGACAAAAATCTTATGTCAGAGACAGGAACCACTTCTGTGAGACAAGCAGTAATGAACCTTTCTATGACTCTGAGGGAGCCTTCAGGTGAGCTCTGGGACACTGGGGTTGAATTCACTTTTGGGGGAAAAAGAACTTACAAGGGAGGAAAGCTAGGTGTAATGTTAATAGGATGGCATTTGTCTTCCTGCAGGTGCTTGAAGGATGGAGTGGCAGATGTTGCCTTTTTAGATCATCTAAGAATTATGAGTGCCACAGGTAATCTTAAAAATGCAGATTTTTTACATTCTCTGGCTGTGCTCTTTCCTGCATAGGTGTTTGAGGGATATGCCTATATTTATGTCATTTCCAGGGAAAATTCAATCCCTGCAAGCAGTTCAGAGGTATTTCTTGGCTCTCCACACAATTCAGAAAGAAACAGAACAGGAAATTGTGAGTGAGCAGTGATTGTCCACAGGAGATTCTTAGAATGGGAGCAGACACGTGATTTCATCAGATCAAAGCCTCTGACACAGCTGTCAGTATTTGCTTTGCCTGAGTTAGAAGATTCCTTTTCAAAATTCAGCTTGTTGAACTGCATAACTGCAAAGTTCCTGTACACTTTCCTTGTATTTTTAAACTCAGTTGAGCTCTGTGCCAAAGGTGGTTAGCAGTAGTATTTGCAGGTAAGTACTTTTAAATAAACATATATACAGGGGTACAGCTTAAAGCGTATTTTGGAGCAGCTCTGGCTGAGGTCCCTCTCTTTGTTAGGAGAAGTACTTACTAAAGACAGCTTTCCCAGGTGTGCTTGGTACACCGTGCATAACCTTTAGCAACCTTCACTGAAAAACATTTTCTATTCCATCTCTGTGCCTGCTGCCAAGTCATAGCTCATGATTCAGGAGTGTCTCCTTGTTTCAGAGTCAGAACAACAGGAATATGAACTCTTGTGTCCTGATGGGTCCACAGCTGAGCTGACCGAATACAGCACCTGCAACCTGGGCAAGGGGCCCGGCCGTGGCATCATCACCCGCAACAACTTCCAGAAGATCACCAACAAATTTCTTAGCATGATCCAAGTGAGTGAATATCATAAGCTGTCTATGTCTAGACACAGTTTTTTCTTCCATCTTTGTGTGACAATTATGACCCAGTTTGCCTTTTTTCTTGAGAAATTTATAGTTAGTGTGAATAAAGTGCTAAACATTGTTTGTTCTGGGGAAGGATCTTGCATTTGCTTGTGTAAGGTTTTGCTGTTTTCTAAAGTGTTCTTCTGCAGGAGGCTGGGAATAAATCACTAAAGAAGGGGAAGATGCCATAACACACAAACTGGAAAATGGTTAATGATATTCATCCTGCCGTAGAACTTGAATCAATTTTTATGTAGCTGAGGGAGACTCATAGGTTCAGGCAGGGCTCACTTTTCTTCATCTCTTTTTCTCACCTTATAAATAGTATTTGATATCTTGACCACTGATAGAAAGGGAGGGAGGGCTGAGGCTGCCTGCTGCTGGAAGAATGAGAAGATTTGTTGCAATATAAAGTGCTGTTCTTGTCCTAGCGCCTCTTTGGGCATAAAGGAAAGGAAAGAGCCAGATTTGAACTCTTCAGTTCAGCATCCTTTGGGGGAAAGAACCTGCTGTTCCAAGATGCCACTCAGCACCTGCAGCTTCTTGAGGAGCAGCTGGAGGTTGCCTATGCCCTTGGTCTGGATTATGTAGCTCTCCTTAAGGGACTCGGCCATGAAGGTGAGAACCATTCCAGAGGACTGTAGCTAAGGGAAGGGAAGAGGAAGTTCTCCTTCCACATTACTCCTCTTTCCAGGCACAAATGAATGTACCTGAACATCCCCTTAACATTAACAGATTGTTGCACTGGTAAACATGATCTGCTTCCATTTCAGGGAGCTCTTTGGACAACAGCGTTGTGCGCTGGTGCTGCATCAGCGATGCTGAGCTCCGCAAGTGTGAGGAGTGGGCACTGAGCATCAAATCTGACCCATTAGTCTGTGTCCAAGCAGCTTCCATGACCAAATGCATTGAAATGATCAAGGTAGGAGACACCCTCTGCTCAGGGTATAAGACTGAACAGGGCATTTATGTCTTATCTGAACTAAAGAGAGGAAAACTAGCTTGAGGAATAAATGGGAATGAGAGGGAATTTATGCAGGGGTATTTCCAGCCAGTGGAAAAGTCCTGCTGCTTGGATACACAACTCATGCAAATCTTGGTTTTGTTATTTTCTCTAATGCTGCTGGCAGAGTAGTGAGGCTGATGCAGTCACCCTGGATGCAACACACGTGTACATTGCAGGGAGATGTGGACTGGTGCCTGTAGCTGCAGAATGCTATGGTGAGTTCTCATGTGACCTTATTAAGAAGAGAGGGAATCAAAAAAGTACCATTAAGAATATAGTTAAATTTCCACAGTTTGTGATGTTTTGTGATGGAAGCAGGAGTCAGTATAAACATCCAAATACTCTTCCCAGCTCTTCCACTAACTGACTCTAGCATTTGGTCTGTTTATATTATCTCTTCTCTTAAAGGCACAAAAGTGCCAACATGGCTGAAGAAGATCACAAGGGTTTTGAAGGAGTGTTGTCATCTAAAAGGAATGACAGCAGTTGTGACATCCTTAATGTTTATCTCTCCTTCCAGGGGGAGATTGTGCCCCAGCAGCTGAGACCATGAAGAAAACAGGGAAACTAATTCATCTTAAGCACAAAGGTAACAGAAACTTTGAGAGGGCATAAGGCCTAGATTTTCCTGAGACTGCTCTAGGGATGTATTTGCGTGTTGGTTTAGAATAGAATTTTCTGTGCAAGGACAAGAGCTTTGTGGCTAAGCAAAGAGTGTAGGTCCTGTACTGTAACTGAAGATACTGTGACAAGATGAGGCAGGGAAGGGAGGGGGCTTTACCCTTCTGGAATAATTAAAACTTAAGGCATCATTATAACTGGTTGTTGTCACTGTTTTACAGCACTACCACCCATTTATGCTGTTGCTCTAGCTAAGAAAAGTGCCAAACAGATTCACATCCATAACCTCAGGGGAAGGCGATCCTGCCACAGCCACCTGTACAGTCCTGGAGGATGGTTACTTCTGTCCAGACACACAGTGGGAGCTCAGCAGAATGATACTGAGAACTGTGATATTGCCTCTGGTAAAGGCTGCTCTGGGTTGTCTCGTTTGAAGCTCTAAATTTGGGAGTAAAATAGAGATGGGGCCATGAGGATCTGACCAGCAACTGGTGACTACAGTCTCAGAGGGTGCTGAAGCAGCTTTCCCTCATATTTGATGATGTGCCACACTATTTAGCCCTCTTCTTGCTATTGTTAAGATGAAATTCCATTCCTGTCTTTTCCCATATGTGAAGAGGCTTGGGAACACCTTGCCTTAATCTCATCTCAGTTTTCTTTGCTCAGCTTATCAGAATTACTTTTGGAAGGGCTGCATGCCAGGAGCAGATGGAAACCTGTGCAAGGTGTGCATTGGAGATGGTGAGGTGGAAGGAGCTCGAGTGTCCAGCAGATGTGCTGCAAGTCACAACGAACGTTACTATGGCAATATGGGAGCACTCAGGTGAGCTTTTTGTTGGACTGAGAAATGCAGAGCATCAGCCAGAATTCCTCCTTATTTTGCTGATTTTTTTTTTTGGAAGGTATTTTTTTTCCTATTTATTAAGCATCTAGCTGTATAAACTTTTGCTAGTGTGTATTTTGTTTTGGTTGCAGTTGCTATGGGATGTTCAGCTGACTGATGATTTAAAATGGTCATGAGACCATTTCCAGAGCAAGGCAGTGCTTCCAAACATGTAAGGCTTAGAGCATTGGTACTGACTCATTAGAGGGAAGGGATGAAAGAAGATCAGAGAGCAGAGGTCATGTGGTAAGCAGTGTAACATACAGGAGATAATTAAATAGAGTGGAGATATAAAGAAAATAAATAGTTGAAGACAGAGGCAGAGAAGACTGTTAAAGGTGAAAGCACTCTTACAAAATACACATAATGCATTTAGTTGAATTCCATTCTCTTTCCTGCCTAGGCATGGGTGAAGGTGCACATTGTGAAGCAGCTTTGACTTGGGAGCTGCTGTAAGGGACAAAAAGGATTCTTAGCAAATCACTATGCTGAGATCACCAACATCTTCCAAGGGATAAGAGATGGAAGGGATACTTCCAACTACTTCTATTTTAGCTTTAGATGACTGTCCAAATGTCAGTCATCATTTTGTGCTCTTTGATAATTTGTTTTTTTCTTGCACTAGGTGCCTAGTTGGCAATCCCAGTGGAAGAAGCTTTGGAGATGTAGCTTTCCTGGAACACTCAAACCTGCTCCAGAACATAGAGGGTGAGATGCAGATATTCTCTTTTCCTTGGAGAATGTTCATTAATGTCAGTTACTTCCCACAAAGCAAACATCACGTGTGAGGATCAGCCTCTGCAGGTTTAATCTAGGTCCATGAAGTCGTGTTTGTAAATGGAAGATTGCAAGAAGCTTTCTGCATGTAAGTGTTCCAGTAAAGCTCAATATTCAGATCCTGTAAGAGAAAAAAGAAGAATCACCCAGTGCAAAGATGTGTGTTGGGATAATCATCCTTGGAGATTGCACTAAATTTCTGGAAACTCAAAGCTTTAAAACGCAAACCAAAATATGTTTTTCTTAGAGTCAAGTAGAAAAGGAACTCTCATTAAAGCACAATAAAATTCTATTTTAGGCAATTTCAGTAACAGAAGAGACTTTTCTAAGAGAGGAATCTCTAAAATCAAATGAAGGTGTAAGAGGCTGGAAGCCCACAGGAATTCCTACAGCAATGAGCAGCTTGTTTGGGGAAGCAAAGGGCATGCAGGTTGAATTGCTTTGCTTCCAGAAAGGGATCTAGTTACAGATGCAAATGAGACATGATATGCTGTTCATATGCCTTGATATTATTCTAGTTTAGTTGACAGGAGCAGCTTAAGATCATTGACCTCAGTGAAAACACTGCCCTGGTCCTTATGCATTCCTAAGAAATGACCACATTGCACGCTGTGTTTGTTTTGAATACACTGACTTGAACTTCTTCCTCTCACGTTTTAACATTTTATACAAGCTTCACCCTCTCTTCTGCTGTAATTTTTCAAAGGGATTTCCTTTCACTTCATTTTCTTTGCAGATCTGGGCAGCTCTGGTTGGGCAAAAGGTTATACCCCTCTTGACTTTGAACTCTTGTGTCTGGACGGAACACGCGCTGCAGTCACAGAATGGGCGGGCTGCAACCTGGGCCCCATTCCCCCCAGCACGGTCATGACTCGACCAGTCACTGTCACTAAAATCTCTGACTTCCTACTGAAAGCCCAGGTAGGACAGGTAACAGGGAAAAGCTTGGCATGTTACCATTTGTTACGCTGAAAACCCTTTCAAGATTAAAAGCTTTATATACTATATATATAAAGTGCCTTCAGATCCAATACAAAAGAATTGAAAATCTGCATAGGAGATTGAGAAAGTAATTATTTGGATTCTCTAAAGGGGTGTTTTGGCACGAGTTCCTATTCCACAGAGGCCATACTTTTGCTGAAAAATAAGGCATTGCAAAACTGCATCTTTTTGTACTAATAAGAACAGTAGTACATAAAAGTGCTATTAATGACCCAAGCTGTGAAACTTTTATTCCTGTTCTGTTCAGGAATCTCTGGGAAGTGAATTGGATTCTGAGTTCCAACTCTTTCAGTCGTGGAAGTATGGTGAAAGTGATCTGCTTTTCAAAGACACTACTCAGTACCTTGTTCATGCAAGTCATCTGAGTTATCAGGAGATCCTTGGAGAGTCTTTTGTTCAGCTGGCAGAATCAGTGTTTAATTGCACACCTGCAGGTAAAGTCAAGTTCTTCTGAGTTAGAGAGAAATACAGCAGGCAGCCTTCTGTGCACAGCTACAGCCCTTTTGTTTGGACTGCATGGAGAACCTCATATTCTACCTTATCCTGTTCCTAACAAATTTCTAAGGAGTCCTGTGTTAGTCCTACAGAAGTCTAAGTTGGTAACTGCAATTCAAAAGGGGAATTTGGCCTCTATTCTGCTGTTTTAATGAATAGTATCTGAAGAACTTAGTATTTTTAAAGCTGATAGCATCTTAAGGTTATACTTTCTTACTGGTTTGTAGGCATCTTGGACTTCTGCAAACAGGATATCTGTGCATCCTCATCCAACTGACAGCTAATACAGAGGCTTTGCAAGGCACATACATCACCATCACTGCTGAATACAAGGAAAATGTGCAAGTCCAACCTATCCAAAGCAATCAGCAAGGAAACAGTCATCTCTAGAAATGTATGCTGAACACCTTCTTGTCTTTTTTTTTTTTTTCAGCAGATTTTATGTTTATGATGATGTAATACTACTCACATGTCACCCCTTTCTTTTTTTGGAGCATGGCAGCATGGAGAACAGCACAGAACTAGGATCAGCACTGTGGAAAGAGCAGGGCCAGTTCCATGGACTAAAATACAGACTGGTATAAGTGGCACACATCAGTTGGTATCATTTTGCCTTGTTTATCTTATAAATAGTTTCCATGCAAAAACCCCCAATCAGCTGACATTTTGGTAGTTGCAGCATTGTCTTCCTATATCTGTGATTTTGGTTGCAGCTAGATAGTCCCTTGCTGAATGCACATGTGTTTCTTCTTTAACCAACAATTTTTACTAGTAAAACAAAACATTTTTTGTCACAAATGAATTAAGACATTTAATAGCTAGCAGAACTGGATGCTTGCAGCCTTAGGGTGAAGAAAAGCAATGCATATTCCTCTTTGTCAAGACTTCCAACCATTACTTTACACTTTGAATTTAAGATTTTCTGAAATGTCAAAATACTATCTCTCAATTAAACAGCATAAGTTTTACAAGCAGAAACTGCCTGAACATGATATGAAGCCTTCTGAACAGAAACTATCTGTTCATCATCTGTATCAAGAATTGTCCCAGCATGGTGACAGAGCCAAATCCTCATACGCAGTTGCAGCCAGTGAGCTGTAGCCTTGAAGGAGCAGGGACAGAGCAGGATGCTTGTTTAGGCCTTCCTTTCCTGGAGCTTCCCTGCCATCTGCGGGGCTCATGTGACACTGCACTCGGGAGAAGAGAGTTCTGAGAACACGGTGAAGAAACGCATCTGGCAGCTCAGCTTTGCCAAGAGCAGCAGCATGCAGCTGATCAAGGGTAAATTAAAAATCTGGGTTATACACAAGATTTTCTGGGTTGGAAAGGCAGAGGTGGTGTTTTCTGACACAGACATTACAAATGCTTAGGCCTTGTTGATGAGCCCATGCTCCAGCTTTGACTCAAACACCAGTGTGCTGCCTTGCACAGTCTGTGGTACATGAACCACGGGCCAGCCTCAGCCCTGAATCTCAGCTCTGAGCTTTATGTGCTCTCTGGCTCCTACTCCTCCTGCTGTCTGAAGAGATGGATACTGCCTCAATGCTCTGAGTAGTAGCTGAGATGAGGCTTAAAATCTCCCATGTTAGGATGAAGGAACACCAGAAATGCTGCTCTGTGCCTCAATAGCAGCATGCCCTGTTACTTAAGTGTTGATCTCTTTGGACATTTGACCTTTCCCCCCACCCCGTGCATGTAAGACATATTATCATGCATATTTACCCATACAAGCCTAAAGGCCTTAAAAACCTGAAAGGTTCTCAGAAAAATTTATTTCTATAAATTAAAAACACACACAAAAGAAACAGTAAAATTTTAGATTCACACAATATTGAACAGAAACAAAATGCCAAGAGCATGATGGAGGCTAATGGCACAAGTGTACAAGTTCTTATTGAGCTATTTGTTAACTTGATAGCATCATACAGACTTTTAATCCACGGTTACCATCCATATTCTAGAAAAGCACCTGGAACATAATATACCAAAGGCCCACCTGAAATAAAATACATGAGAACTGCTTGCAGGAAATCATATCCAGCAAGCACCATACACTCTGTGTATGCAGACACAAGCCAGCCAGGCAAATGCTGTACCATACATTAAGGAGCCTTAGCTGCTCCAGTCACAGCATGATGAAAACAATGATTTTTTTTTCTTCCTTTTTTTTTTTTTTTTTTTTTGGAAGTGATCTTTCTATCTCTGACAATCAGTGAATTTAGCAAAGAGCTGCCTGGCTCTGCATAACTTACTACTAAGAGATAGGACATGGCAAGAGCTTTGCAACCCTTCTCAAGCTGTTTTGGTCATCAGTCTGTGATGTACAATGTCTTTTCATGGTGGTACAAAAACATCCTCACTGGAGTGGGTTCACTTAATGAAAAGGCAAGTGTACATATCCTTCTGCTAGGGATGTATGCAAGACCCCAAAAGATGAACCCTGTACAATTTTTTCTTTCAATTATCTGTGACAGAAGCAGCTCAGAATGGCAAATGCCCAGCTTTTGCACAGTCATCACTCCCAGTGTACAAGCAGCAGCCACAAGGAACATGGCTGTTCCATGAGTGCTGTAAACAGGAACAGAGGTGGGAAAGGAAAAAACAAAAAAGTGCACAAGCAGGACTGACACCTGTATGCTGGAGGGGAGAAGAAATGCTTGGTCTCCACTAGCTTACATCATCATACAAACACTAAACCAAAAGAGAATAATGCTGTGTATTTGGGTTTCTACAAACTAAGGTCTGGGAGAAGCTAGACAACTGCAACATCATTTTGTAACTCCTCCATTTACTGTAAACTGAAGAGTATTGAGTGTTTTCTTTGCTCTGCTCTCTCCACTGTAGCTTGTAGAAAAAAATTTAAGAAATGTTACTTCAATGCAATCAGAAACAAGAGAGAGCAGGGAGTAAAATAAAAAAACCCCCACTCTAAAAAAACAAACCCTAACATAACCCAAAGGAAAAGACTCAACACATTCCATGTTTTGAAGCACATTAGAGGTCTGAACTTCTGGACTCAAGTCTCTTCCCCCCCACCCCAATCTTCATTTCCTTGAAAGCCCCAGTAAGGTTACAGCTTAATTGTGTCACAGCACTGGAAGCCTCCCATATTAATAGAAGGTGAATGAATGCTCTGTAACAATCCCATTCTATAGCATAAATCCATAAAAATATATCTCTCACTCTTGCTACTGCTTCCAACTAGTCAATAATTGGGCTAATAAGCCAGCATAGGGAAACTTTAAAACATTTTTTTTAGGAGGCAGTTGAGTTTTTTTTTTAAGGGATTTCTTTTTACAAAAATAAAGAGGATCAATTAGAATGTTCTACAACAGCCCAACACGTTAACCAGAAAAATACTATGTCAATATGTTCAAAGTTTGCCTTGTTATTTTACCTTAAACTCCAAACACTACTATTTTAAGTGTGCATTCCTCTCTTTTCTTCAGTCTTCCTCATTAATGATAATTAGCCTTCAAAACAAGAATATAAACTTTTACAAATCCCAGCACATAAGCTGGAAGCAAAACAAACCCAGATTAGATTTCTTTCAAGACTCAGGCACACACAGTGTAATAATCCTCTTCCATTTCTCTACTCTCAGAGCTCTGAAATGCAACAGATTGCTTGTTACCTTTTAGTTTTCAGTTTGGTCAGTAACAGAAGTGGTAGAGCAACAGAAGATAATGATGGTATTTGGAGTCCTGCATTTATTGGGACTTTATAAAAAATACCCACCCACTAGGTATTTGCTCAATTTGGAGGTAAATAGAAACTCTATTATATGGGTAGATAAATAAGAAAGTGCAAGTTCAAGTGACAAGTGAAAGAAAGAACAGACTAATTAAATTTGAGCATCCCAGCAATGACAGCTTTGCCTGAATAATTTCTCTAGGCACTAAGGGACAGAAATTACCTGAACTGCAGCTAGCATAGGAATTATGCTTCAAGTTAAACTTAACAGAAGTTATGCCAGAAGGGAGCTCTCTTCCTTCCAAAGGTAGAGCTGAGAAATAGCCCAGTGCTGCATCAGATAATTACATATGGCCTTACATAATGCAAACAATGCCCACATACTCAGAGGCTCTTTGTACAACACTGGCTGTTATGTACAACAGTGCTGTACAGAGAATATTTCATTATGAGCTATAGGAATTGTAAATCTAAAATGGTAAAAAAAACCCCTTCTTGCTGACATTAAAATCAAGTTAGTATGAATGGAATTAAAATAACTTTAAAGCAAGTCTCAAAGATTTTGCTGGTGTTGCCTGTATGCAGCAGCTCCTCTCAGTTTAATAAAAATCTCTGCCTATGTATCCTGCAGCTTAACACCCTCATGGACCAATTACCTTTTTCCTCTGGAGAAGAGGCTGGCATCAGCCAAGTAAGTAAAAAAATCCCCTGCTATTTGGGAAAAAATAGTACTGGGTACCATTTTTCCTTAAAACATTACATTTTTTGAGTTGAATCATGTTAAAAGGAACATATACAAAGTGCAAGTTATTTAAAGTCTAATTATGTGGGGCTTCTGCTGCCTGGAGCCAGGAAGGGCAAAGAAACTTAGAAGGAACCTTCTAAGTTGACAGAAGGAAGAAACAATTGAATGCAAACCTAGAGAGGTACTTTTAATTATCAAAAGATTAGTGGTATATCAAGAATGTGTTTACGGTAATTTTTCTTTATCAAACACCATATTTCTTTTGTCAGCTTGTTAAAAATAGCCATTACAGTAACAACAGCAGACTCAAATGTGCAAATGATCTGGAGTACAGAGTTCTAGCATCACTGAAGGTGCACTACACTTCCTCCTTGACACTCCTACTCTACCCCCAAAAGGTATTTAAACATAATTAATCAAATATAAGCAGTTATTTCCAGAGATTGAGAAAGGAAGGGTAAATTTCATGTGGCTGTGTTACACTCAAACAGGGACTTAAAAGAATCCCTCCAACAGCATTAAAAAAAAAATAGCACCTTAAAGAGGGTCACAGCCAACAACTGATTATCAGATGTTAGAACAGAGTGGCAGAGTAATGTAGGAAGAAGTCAGTGGATTTCTCCCAAGAGGAAAAGACTAAAGAAGCTGACTGGACCATTTCCAGCTAAGAGGCTCCCTCACATGCTGGAGGCCTGCTCCTGCTCAACTTCCTCTGCAAAAAAGGCTTCAAGGTCCAATAGCTTCTGACTCAGAAGAACATCTAACTCTGCACTCTGCAGTGCAGCTCTTTTTGCTCGGGTGAAACTGCCCACTGCTTTGATTTTGCCTCGTATCTTCCTTTTCCGGGGAAGAGTAAAGTCCTGAAACTCCAGAATCCGCTTTCTCTTTTGCTGGCTGACAGAGATCAAGTGTCCATTTTTCTCCTTGGGCTCCTCAAAGATTGTTTCCAAGCTCCTGGTAAAGCAAGAACAGAACTCATGAATGCTTTAGCAGCAGCCACCTTACACTGACAGGAGGCTGGAGGATTTCATAACCCAAGTAAACACACTTCTAACTTCTACATTTTTACAGCCTCTCCACACCTCTTGTAATCTACACCTTACACCTCCTAAAATGCACATTACTTCCAGCTGAGTTGTTATTGCTGCACAGACATTTGGGTAGAATCTCTGTACTTCATTTCAAAAGCACAATTATAGAATATGGATTTTACAGAATAAATAGGTTTGAACATTTAATGACAGACAGTTATTGTTAGTATTTTAAAGAACACGTAATTCCCTTTGAATTTTGAAAAATAAGTACTGTACTTCAATGGAGACTGGAATGAATGGATAGATGAAAAAATATACAAATCCATACTTAACCAGCTGCAATTTCTTAGTTCATATTCTATTTCACTTTTTCCCATCCAAACAGTAAAAGATACTATTTTCAAATTAATTTTCTTTAGCAGTTTAAACTAGACCGACTTTAAGAATGTATCTCCCTCTTAGCTTTCATATACCTTTCATGTCCTCTCTCTCCCACCCTAATCAGTTTACATTTATCTTAAATTTTCTTCTTAGGAAGCAGAACCAACCTGGCAGGAGGAGGGGACTTATAGTTCTTGTTTGTGTAAATTTCTTCTAAACTGAATTCTTTCTTCTTAAGCCTGAAAAAGTAATGACAAATCAATCAAGAAGGAAGAATCTCAAAACAACCTCTCTTCACAGCAAGCAGATTTACAAAAAACAAGTACTGTTTGCATTCTATACCTAAATGCTAACTAACTATGCTTTAACTAATTGGGGACAAGGAGGAATGAAAAATGAGCTCATTAAGTACATAATTTCATACAGTGTTTTTATAAGGTCAGTGTCAAGACTTGTTCTTCCTGCAGAGGTCAGTATTTCTTCCAGCTTTCTGTGATGCTTTGCAATAATGATGCTCAAAAGAAGGGGAAATCCCCTTCACTTCTGTGTGAAAGCTAAGAAAAAGTCTTGCAGTTGAACAGATTAATACTTCATCTCCTGAGTCTGATTTTAGTTATTGACAACTACCAAGCTGATCTCTGAAGAAATGCATTCCTTTGTCAAAGGAGATACCTGTGTTAAAGACAGAAGTCATACTAAATGAAGTGTGACTAATCTGACCAGTATGACCAGCAGGCACACTAGATGACTGATTGGAAAACTTTATCAACATCTGGCACTGTGATTCCCCAAACTTTCACTGAACTAATGCTTCCCTAAGATCATATCCCAAACAAGGAAAGAACTCTGAAAAACTCCAACAGAATTTGCATCAACAGAACTTCCTAATAGATCACTTCATCTCACTGTGCACTGCAGGTTGACTGATTTTCACTTCATATTAATCAATAAAAAACTTCTTTCTTCTTTAGAAAAATATTCCATTGCAGCTTTCTTTTTCACATTTTGCCTGAACTCCAGTCAGTAGTTTTGATCCAGTTGATAGAGCTGTGTCAATCATTTCTTATAAAGGAAGTAAACATCAGATGGCACTCAACTGGGGTTCTATAAAATAATGGTGGTAAGAGAAGCATTTATTGAAATGATTACACTCATATGCTGTGAGTCCATTTCAGAGATGCTGCTCACCTTTTTGGTTTGGGCAGTCCCATTGGAGTAAGGTTAGGGTCTGGCTTAGGAACAGTTTTCCTGATTCGGATCTGTGAGACTTTCTTTGGCCTCTTTTCTGGCTCAGTCTTAAGAAAGAAAGAAAGAAAGAAGGAAAAGAAAAGTTAAAATGAAGAAAATTAAAACCATGCTAGTCAACACAATTTCCTTTTATTCTGAATGTACATAATCTATAGAATAAACATTCCTCTCTGGTTTGCCACCTTCTTTCTGCTTGAATCAAAGCAAGCAGCAGCACAGAGTAGGACCTGCAGCCTGTTTTCTCTCCTCATCTTTAACAAGTTACTGGATAATATCCAGCAGGAGCAGCTTCAGCTTCTGTAGAACCAAGAATCTGAGAGATCAAAAACATAAAATGAACTCACTTTTTTCAGTTCTGTGTCATCTTGGGATCTCAGACAGGCTGGAACAGAAGCATCTGCTTCATCAAGGGCATGGATCTGAAGCTCAGATGCTGAAAGCCTGGGGGGAGATGGCAATGGCTCTGGAAGTGCATGAGGCTTTGGTAACTGAAGAGGGAGTGAAGTTTCCAGACTGTAACAGAGGAAGACAGGAACACATGTAGATTAATACCCAACTGATAGTGCAACAGCATTCCTTGCTCTCAGGAGATGTTCCTAAATTGCAATATGGGCACAAAAAGCCAGCACAGTTCATAGAAATTGCCCAAGTAAGTGAACTCTTGTACACACATTCAGCCAAAACCTGCTGCAGCCCATATTGATACTGACACCAACTAAACTGCCAGAGTATTTGAACATTTAAACCCATTCTTTTCCTTTTCATACAGCTAAACAGTACACAGCTCTATTTATAAACTACTGATAGAAAGGGATTAATCTGCCTTTTCTGCCAGAAAATCTCTTTGACACAACTATTAATCATACTTTTTGTTTACAGATAAAATACAGCTTTGATACCTGCCATCCCTACACTTAGAAGGAATAGAAGTTCCAGCACCTATCATCCAGTTGCTCAGGCAGAAAGGACTTCTATCCAAGTAAGGAATCAAACTTCTATAGTTTCACATACTCATTTCATAAGAAGTGGCACAACGTGGTTGAAAGTAACAGAATTGTCCTGTGCAATGATCTATGTGGTGTTTGCATAATTGCCCCTCCACTGTTCTCCATTCCATCACCCAGTCAGCTTACCTCACCCACTTCTTAATCAGAAAGCTGTTCTGGGAGTGAACTGCCAAAAGCTGAAAGCCAAAATTACATTAGCAAAGGCTTTCTCAGAAAGTTTATGATCCCACTACTCAGAACAAACAAACATCAACATCCAAGAAACTCACCATATTGCACGGCCTGCAGTCTGCAGTGCTCCCATACTCTGTACAGGTAAGTGTGGTAACATGGCACAGCTGGGTCAAAGGAGGAATGAAAAAACAAAACAAGACAGACAGAAATTAGGTCTACACTACAAAAAGAGGAGGGAAAAATTATTAGCATAAACTGGACTGTAAGACAAGATGCTCATATCAGGAATGAGAATGAAAGACTAAAATGATACAAAAGAAAGCCACATCTGCCATTTAGGCCACTAAATTTCATTGTTAGGGAAACTGTCCTGCTTTCATTTAAAAATGGTAGTAGTGAGAAAAGGAAATAAAGGCACAGAAGGAGAGTGAGACAGTAATACTGGAAGTCATAATTATTTCTATGTCATTATTAAAGTCTGAAAATGGTAATTCTTTCTATGAAAGTCTATATTCCTTATTCAAAACCTTCAGTTTTTAAAATTAAAGTAGCTAAAAACCTTGAAGGACTGGTTTACTAAAGAAAAAATGTGCTTAATGGCAACAGTTAACTGGTGAAAGGAAGTACTTCCATAAAATTAACCCACTGCTGTGTAACTCCCACAGCTTGCAATACTCTTCCTTGATTGGAATAACCAAAGGCCTTCCCAGGGTTGGTAATTACTATAATTCTATGGCATAAAAGCAGCTCTAAGTACTTTCATACTAAACTTTACTTTTATGCTCATACTGTTAACAGCAGGAAATCACTTGGGACAGCTTTTATTACATTCAACAGCAAATCTTGTATTTGCTGTTCTCTCAAACCACCAGTGAAATGCACTTGGCTGTTCTAAAGCAAAGATGTTACAGCCAGACTGGAATTCTACAAAGGAAATGAAAACCAGCCATGCTGGAAGCACAGGGAAGTCCAACTGTACATAAGGAGGTCAGAAAGACCCACTTATTGTGTTTATCACTTATGTCAGAACTGTAACATTTTGTTTCAATATTCCATTCACTATTCCAGTGTTACTGGAACCTGTATCAATAGTGCAGCAGAACCCTCTCTGCTAGAGACAGAGCTTATTGTTTTATGCAGTAACAGTACAAAATTACAAGGACAAAAGAAAGTCACTTTAGACATTTTTAATTCAAATAAGCATTAATCAAAAAAATACTTCACTGAAAGAAAGCTTTTATTATTGACAGTGGAAGAGACAGAAGATTGTTTTTAGGTAGGGCAACTACTTTAGTTCCTTGTTCTCCTGGTTATTAAGAACACTAATTGTGAATGAAATAATTTAAAGAAAACAAATCTTTTCTAGATGAACATTGCCTGCAGAGAACTTTTTGATTTTTCTGATTTTTAATTATCTTAAAATAGGCAAAGATTCCTGTCATAGTGGGAGCTGAAAATGCTTTTATACTGCACCAAACGTACCTCTTATATTCACATAGCAAACATCTCAGTGGGGCAGATTTACATCAGCCTCATACACATAGCTGTAAGGTATTTTAGAGAAAAAAGCCAAACTGAGTTTTAGAGTATTTTAACTCTGGGTTATTTTTCACCTGAAGAGAAAAGGTTTGATTTGAATATTCTCCCTTTGGGAAAAAGATCCCTCACAGCAAAGCATGCAGTTTTCCAATTACCCTCTACGTCAGGAATGAAATCCTCTTACACATGAGCTAACTGGATATGCTGTCCCGAGCTGCTGAGGAGCCTGCAGACTTAGGGATGTGGGAAAACCCAAAAGCTCTGATCTCCCAGTCCATAGCATGCCTCAGCAACACAAAACACTGAATTCACCTCACACAATTAAGTTTTAAAAAGATGTTTGTTTTGTTTTTAACAACGTGTTGTTTTTAAGTTTAGTGCTCGAACTGTACTTTACTGGTATGATCACTTCCAGAGTATAGAATGAAAATGGAAGCAAGTCCCATAGAATATCCTACAAGTTGTCTTTATGCCATTATTCAATTAAATTCTTTTAGTGCAGACAACTCCAGAATGGAGCAGTGCTTTCATAAGCTCACTTACACCTTTGGCAGACATCAGAATTTATACTAACAAGTGATAAACTTTTAGGTATGTTACCCATTTATACAAAGCAAAGTGCAGCACTGGTTATCTGGCGAGATTTTTGGTTGCACTTATGTCAATCTGTGACATAGGCTAAATTCAACAGTTCTCTACAGACTGCCACACTAACCAAAACAATTAATCAAACAGATTTAGCTACAGTGCTCGTGAGCTCTGTCCAGGAATCACAAGGTGATGAAATCAGGGACTGAACTGCCCTATGTTACTGAGGGATAAAGGGCAAAATCTTTGCTCAAGGGCATGCAAAAAATCCTGTAACAGAGCTAGGAACTTTTCATTCTTTTCATTAGTAAAATGATCTGAAATGCTCATAGCAAAGTAGATTTCAATCCCTTCCCACTTGTAACAAGATTGACACACAGAGAAAAATTCATTACCAATGTTAACTGGAGCTACATGTGCTTGTGCCAACATCACATATGAAAAGCCATAGCATGCATAAAGAGGTTTCAATTAACATAGAATGGTCATGGAATACAATTAAAAATGTAACTGAACGACACCCCCCACCCTTTACAATTCTTCCTAACCTGATATTGAGCATTTTACAGTGGTTCCAAGAGGTATTGGTGGCTCAGACCTCTGAAAAAAACTTTCCTACCTCAGAAATCCAGTTCCTCTGCAGTCACTCTGAATAGACCTAATGAAGTAGCTCACCTTTTGCATTATATACTCAGATGCATGGTGTGTATATTTTGCAAGGGAGAAGAAAATAGAGTTAGCCAATCTGCCAAAACAGGATAGTGTTAAAGAAGTGAAGGCAAATATATTTAAATTCAGCTAATCGACTGTTCTGTAAGAAAGGATCTTCCACGTTGAGCCATTCCTGGAGCAGAATGCGTAGGTGTGGAATAGGGGAAACTGACCCTCCAGTGCAAGCTGCAATTACCCTCTCCCTCCCAAAAAAGGAGCAAGTATATACCCTGTACACATTTAATCTCAGAAAGAAGTTGATGGGTTTTACCTGTTCTCGATGCCCCCACTTGGCTGCCACTTGCAGTGATTGGAATGGAGAGGAGTGATTTCAGAAGGACGGGCAGAAGGACCGTGCTGACTCCATATGGATAACACCCTGCCCAGTGAGTATGGCAATGAGGAGACGAGGTCATCGGATGCACACCTCGGGTACCTGTCCCCTTTCAAACCCTGTGCCAACTGAGATATAAATAGTCTCTGGATGGTAGGAATATGACTGGTTAAGTTTCTTCTTCTTGTCCAAATCCTGTAACATCCAGGGGAAGAAAGTGCTAACACTGTGTGAAGGCCAAGTGTGGAATAACCTCCTCTTCTTCCAGCTGGAGGGTTTCTTCCAGGGTCAGGAGGAACAGCAACAGTCCTCGGGGTTGTTGTGGAGTGAGAGGAATGAAGCTCATTATTTCCACTGGAATCTTCCTTGAAAGCTGTTGTATCTGAACAGCTCTGAGACAGGAGAAAAGACAAAGTCCACTTTGAAGCTGGTGCTGGCGTTTCTCTGAAAACTGGGCTGTGATGTACAGAGTGCTGGGATGTAATCCCTCTGAGGTCTGTCACAGGACTGGAGTCCAATTTTATGTGAAAAGAAATTGGGAAAACTGAGGTGTCCAAGAGAGGGGTTGGAGGCTTGTGGTTTAAGTCTGAAGAAAGTATTTTGGTAGTTTCTATGGGATAAAGTGCCAAAGGCTGAAAGCTGAACATCTTGGTGCACCAGCTGTCAGCCCAGCGTGAGTGTACGTTCCTGTTAATGCAAGAAAAGGCTTCCAAAAGATTTTTAGATCTACATTGGCTGTACCTGTCACCCATTGGAAGAATTTCAGAAGAATATGGCAGAGGTTCTAAGTTACGGCTGCTTTTGGCAGGGGCCAGGAGCTTGCTGGCCATTGCAGACAACTTGCTCAACAATGCTGGTTCTTTGGTACATTTTCTAAATTTCAAGCTGTTCAACAAACTGCACCTCTTGGCCCTCTGCCTTGGAATATGCACAAATCTCATGGCTGTTTCCTTTTCCACTGCCGGTGGTTTACATGGAAAGTACAAAGATTCCAGAAGTGTGTTTTCCTGTTCAGGGTATATTTCCAGGGGAATCTCAGAGAAAGGTGAACTTTTAATTTTTTTGATTTTTCTTATGGTTTTTAGCTGATACAATGTGGGAACTTTTTTGCATGTCCTTCCAGGTTGTATTTTTAATGGAAGAGGTCCTCTTAGTATATTTCTAGTTCCTCTTTGTTTATTTGTAGTTCCAAAGGCACCAGGGATCCCATCATACCCTAAATTAAGGTTCAGGTTTTCCATTTCCGAATCCTGAGTCTTCTCTGTGGTAATCTTTGGCCTTTTAACTTCTTGTAAAGTGCTACTTAGTTTACTTTCACTGCCTCTGACAGCAGAAATCTCCTCTGAAGTGCCTCCAAATTTCATATTTCTAGACGTCATCAACTCAGCTGAAGAGCTGCATAGGAGTTCAGAACTGTGCAACATTTTTGGCTGCAGTATGACTTTTGCTTTCTCCTGATGTTCTAACTTCTGTTCTTGTTGTGCCTTGTTCAACTGATGTACTTCCATCTTTCCATACTTCTTTTGTTTAAGTACTTGACGTTGCTCTATTTGATCAAGTCTCTCTGAACCTAAAGCCTCATTTTCCTTGCAAAATGCAGAAGTTAGTACTCTGTCCTGGCCTTCTGTTACCTCCTTTACATTATCTTTGCTCCATGCATTTAATTTGTAAGGCACACACACTTCACTGCAAACCACACAGTTTGGGGATGGTTCTTTGCAACTGTCTGATAGTGTGCTCAGAGGTGGAGAAAATGTGGGCGTTGTATCATCCTGCACTTCTGGGGCAGCCTCTGTGTCAGATACAGCTCCAGCCTGACAATCATGCACAGTTGCTGAAAGCACACTGGTACCTGCTAAGTTTGGGAGCTTTGTATCATTTTTTCTTTCTTTTGAAAGATAATTTAGTTTGGACCTTGGAATTTCTTCCAAAACCTTTCCATAATTCTCACTTCTGAGGGGGACTATTTTGCTACCAGACTCTTTAGAATCTTCCAACAAGGCGCATGGACAATCTTTGGGTAACCTTCTTCTAGGGGCTACCTCTCTTCCTATCTTCTCTTCTACACAAGTGTTCTTAAACTTCTCTTCACCAGGAGGACTTTTTGGTGAGCTCATGTCCATGTCTTTCACAGTTGGTGTGCAAAGCCCCTCACCTTTCAGACTTTCTTTGCTGCGGGCACAAACTCTTGAGCTTTTGGCACCATTCAGAGAGCCAGCTGCTGATTCATTCCCTGAAGATGGAACCTCAATATTCCTGGATTTTCTCTTAACAGAAATTGTTACAGAAAGGATTTTTGTCATTGAAGTATCTTTGCTAAAAACTTCAGCTGAAGATGAATCACAATTATCTCTCTGTGTATTCTCAGGTGACATATGCAGGTGACCCTTAGACAGAGAGTTCAGAACTGACACAGTTTCTGAATCTGCCTGAGTCTCCACGCAAGATTCCTGGATGTCAAACTTTCCAAAATGAGATGGACCAATGCCCCTTTGAGCATCAGTTTCTTTACCAGGCTCAAAAGTTAACTGTGGGCAAGAGTTATTTAAGATAGTAGTTATACTCAAATTTTCTCTGTTTTCTGTATCTGAAAGCACATTCCTATTTTCTGGCTTATCTGTATTCTTAAACTTCTTNAAGCACATTCCTATTTTCTGGCTTGTATGAAAGACTTCCATGAATTGATGAAATGGGCAAAAATCGAGCACCAACTGTATTTTCCTGGTTCTCCACCAACCATTTCATCTTTGGCAAAGATTGCTGTATTTTGTTTCTTGCAAACACTAGCTTTGTTTTCTCTTTTGCACATTTGATAAAATGAGCCTGCTGTGAGCAACGTGGTTTGTCATCAGAAAAGTTTTCTTCAAGAGCTCCTTTAT
This sequence comes from Chaetops frenatus, assembly GCA_013400775.1. NCBI lineage: Eukaryota > Metazoa > Chordata > Aves > Passeriformes > Picathartidae > Chaetops > Chaetops frenatus. Next base: position 66,393 of record VZTR01032500.1, on the reverse strand, counting down.
TGCTTCTTTCACATCTGTTCTCATGTTCTTGTAGTCTGATTGTCTTCTGTTCAGTTAGATCACTGATGGAGCCTGTGTATCCTGAAGAATCTTCATTTTTCACACCAATTAAAGAGTCCAAACCCATTACATTCTCTTGTAGAGCTGCTTCAAACCTGGCTTCTCCTGCATATTTATGGTCTACCAGAGGTAGGTCACCACCTGTTTTTAGCAGAATCTCTACACTGTGATTAGGACCAGTTTTGTCTCTTTCCACAGAATGACCCATGGTTTGTAAGCCAGCGTTTGTTTGGTTGGTTAAACTTTCTAAATGTTGCTCCCTGCCCAGCACAGGGCAATCAAACTCACTCTGACATGGATGAAAGTGACTTCCCCTTAAACAGAGGGTCTCTTCTGTCTGGCCATGTTGTGTTGGAATGTTCACATTGTCAGGTGCTGGGCATGGATCACAGGTTGAGAGATCAGCTGTGAGCAATGGCATTTTTTCCTGCTCACATGTGTCGAGTTCTTTCTTCCGTGGGCCTGACAGAGAGTTGTAAAATCCAAAATTATAAGCACAGGTGTTTTTCTTCAAATATCTAATTAATAACTGTTCACTAGTCTTATTTCTCTGATTGCCTTTAGGAGTGTTTGGGGAATCCACAGCTCTTGTTTTACCAAATTCATCTCTCTGGGAAGCACATATGCCAGTCTGTTCCTTTGCCTCATCTCTGTCACAAACAATTTCACTGCCCATCACTTTACAAAGATCAAATTGTTCCACACCCTCCATATTCTTATTTGAAATCTCATCTCCTACCAAGGTAGCAGTAGACTTCTCTGCAGTATATGCTGAGCAAGACATGGTTTTTCCTGTGGGAGTGTCATTTATCCCATGCAGAGTTATACCTCTCTTGTCCCAGTCATTTTCACAAAGAAGAGATCCACGAGCCAAGAGGGGGTGTGCTTCTGGAAAGATTTTTGCCTCTTTACTGTTACATCCTGATGAAGACTCTCCTTCCAAATTATCATTTTCTTTAATCTTATCAACTTCAACACCAAAAGAATAACTGTTCAGGCAAATTTCATCCACATGTGTATTCCCTGATAAAACACAGGAAGTACTGGCAGCTGTACACTGGTTTTTTATACTCTGATTATTACAATTCCATGTGTGACAATGTTTGTTTTCTAAACCAGTGACCACTCTCTCTGTATTTCCTGCAGAATATTTTATGTTCATCTGGGATACTCTGCTTGCTGTATTAGGGTTATCAAAAGTCCTGGAGCCTACAGAACACTTGAATTTGTCTTTATGAAGCAAAACTTCAGCAACTTGTTCTGCTGTTGTTTCAGAAGCACCAATTAATTCTTTCCCAGACAGATTATCCCAAGCTTTGTCCCTGCATGAAACTTCATTAGCAGTACAAGGAAGACACTCATTATAATGAGGTTGTCTTGATTTTTGTAGAACAGGAGGTAGAGTTACATTTAGTGTATAAAACAAATTTGTTTTGTTCCCAGTGGATAAGCTGTCACTACTATCAGCTTCTGCACCTCCAACTAAAGCAGCAGCCAACCCTTCTGATCTTGTACTGCTCTCAGATTCCTCTTCAAGAAGTTGTGCCTTGGGTAAGTCTTTTTCTAGCTTGGTATTAACATCAAGACAGCTGTGGTTACTGAGAGGAGGAATTTTATTGGCAGCACTATAAAAGCAAATGTCTCTCTGCTCAGTTTTATGGGAAGCAATGTTACTCATTTCCAGCCACGAACAATTTTCTTTTATATCATCCTTGCATGGGTCAGTGACAGAGAATTGCCACTGGTCCTTTTTCAACTTATCACCTTCTGATGGGAATATTTTAAATTTTTCTTTTGAGAACTCCTCAGGAGATGAAGCAACAGAACTAAAAACTGGAGAATGACAATGTTCAGAATTAGCAACCTCTTGAGCTTCGGTCCAGCTACAAATTTCAATTTTATCTCCCACAGCAATTTTTCTCCAGATTTCAGCAGCCTCTTCAGATTCAAAACTGTATGGTTTTGCTACAGTAGCACTTAACTCCCTAGGATCAGTTTTTACACTAGATAATCCCTTGTTCCTAACCACTGAGATCTGCTCTACTGGTATGGATTTGGAGGTTTGGTTTTCTAAAAATCCAGTTCCCTGACCACAAAGAGTGTAATGTTTGATGTTTTGGGGAAGGTACTTCTGGGGACATTCTTTGATAATTCCATGAACTGCAGAACTGCTCTCTACTGGCATCTTTCCAAAGTCCAGATAACAGATGCTTTTCAGACCCGGACATAAAACTTCAGAACTTTGTGTGGAGAGAGTTCTACAGCTTTCTACAGAGAACAACTCATGAGGTTCATTTTGTTCAGGTACAGGACCCCTAAAGAAGTCATAGGCATCACTTTCTTCATCCTGCTGACAAGTCTGGCAATTAGTAAATGACGTACTGAATTCATTAAGAGGATTTTGTCTGGGTAACTTTTCTTCTCTAATCCCCAAAACAGATACACCATTCTCCCCTGTTCTCAATGGCATGGCAGTATGGGCTTTTGACCCACTATAGTCACTTCTTTCTTGTGGACAATCTGTAGCTGGTCCAATGTCCATGACTTTTAAAGGCTCTAAAAAATCTAAGATGCTGGTTTCTGAAACCTCAGCTCTGGCCATGACTGTGTCTACATCTGGGCATTGATTGCTCTCAGGTGGAAGACTTTTACTCACTCTGTCATTCCTGTATCGTGCTTTACTAAATATCCTAGTCCCATCAGCCTTCATACCTTGTACTTCTTCAGTGAGCTTTGGCAGAGTTTCAGCTGTCACCTGAACATTTGCTTGGTTTTCTTCTGCATAAGAAAAAAAAAAAAAAAAAAAAAGCAAATCAGAACCATATGCTAAATTTAGAAGGCATTCAGCTTATTAAGTGACTTCTGGTGTCTCCGTGCAGTGTTGGTTACCAAAGTATTCTTAAAAGTGAGAACTGATGCTAACAATTTTTACTGCAAGTCTTTAGAGGGAAAAACAAAGTACTCCACCACAAAGCTAAGGCAACAAACATGATCCTTTTCAATACAGACATTCCCATGAACAGCAGGCATTCCAAGTCCTGTATATTTCAGATTCCTCTAATATCAAGCTAGGTGAATGCAGGTCCTGTAACTTAACACATAGAAAGCTATGGCCAACATTATAATGCTTATTTGTAACATCAAAACTCAGCATAGGTTGGGACTTTATCTGCTCCAGCCTAGAAATATGGCTGTGCATTGAGTGGCCATTTCCATTTCAGCTTCCTTGAAGGCATGACTGTCAGTAACTCATCCATAGGAAAATAAGACATATCTCATCTGCCCAAGTTATTTGGATTATTCATAAACTTTTTCTGTAAAATCACAAAGAAGGGGCAAATTTAAAAAATTACAGTTGTAGAATATCTTCCTACTCAAAACTTTACAGGGAACATATTTACTCAGACTTCTGCAGATCTTTTCCCTATTTTCTAGTAAGCACCAAGACTAGATGGCATTTGTCAGCTAAATACAAGTTTAGGTAAAGACAGCAGGGAGGGAAAAAGAAAATAATTACCACCTGCAGGCAAACTGACCAAAGTACTTGGAGCTAGAAGATTATGGAGGATCATAATTAAATTAATAATTACTTTAGCTCTTCTCTTTCTTTGGATTCTGCACTTTCATTTTTATTTTTTAGAACACTCAAAAATGAATGAGCAATACTTTTCTAAACATACAAGCTATTACTGCTCTCATACACTCCATCTTTGAAACAAAAGGAAATGCAAAACATCTGCTATTAACAACCTCTTCTGCTTTGGGGGTAAATAAGTATTTGAAACAAAAAACTAAAAGACATCTACAGAAAAGGTCTTCAGGCAAGTACATACACTGCCAGGAGATAATAAAGCATTAAGTTTTGACATTGTTATAGCTACACAAGGTAATAGTTTCTACCACAAAACAAGGTAAATGAGCCATCCCACAATCACTCATCCATTTTAAATCAACAATAAATAACTGGGAGAGAAGCAGGGGCTGGATAGGGATGTACAGCTAAATAACTACCTGTGTTCCTCAGAGATCCTGCAATTTCAGTGCAACAGCTTCTCAAAGACTTTGCCTCTTGCTGGTTTAACTGAGGGTCCTCCTGAAACAAGACAGAAATAGCAGTGGAAATGGTTGGATTTTCTGAAGTGTGTCATGTCTCAGGGGCTGCATCTGCTCTGCTGGCTTAGTTCAGAACAAGAAATTCACTAAGAAACCTCCAGACGTATCAGCCTTGGCCAGAGGCAGCCTTGCATTGCAAGTGCTTCACACAAGCACTCAGGATGTAGCCCCAAAACACCTGTATTCATTCAGCAGCAATGAAGCCTTGTGGCGTGGCAGCTAAAATTTAAGCACGTGCCTTAAAATGCAAATTGTTGAAAATTGGAATGAGAAAAGTGGTCCAGTCTCCAAGTCTAGCTCACACCCCCAAACCACTACCACTAGACTTCTGGGAAGATGTGTGCATTTTCTGTCTCTATTAGGACTTGCCTTCTACTACTCCTTGCCTGGCCTCAAAATCACAAACCCAGGAACAGATGACCTAGGTCTGTCAGCAAAAACACCAAACCATGATCCCACAACCAAACTGCCTGCACTTAGAAATGTGTGAAAATTCATCTTGGAAAACTGAACAACTACAAAGAGTTTAGTAATTTTAATTTCACAAACTTTCAGATAAACAGATATCAAAATTTGGAATTAAACACACAAATGATTTTAGCATTATGCAACACCCAATAATTGAGGTAAAACACTCAGCTGTGCACCTTGTTACATATCTGCCTTACACCACTCCAACAATATTTAAGAAAGTGAAAACATTGATATTTTAAAATACTGCTGACTGCTGAGCTACAGTCTGATTTTTCACTGCACTCACAATAATCCAGATCCTGACACACACCCACCCCCTGGACATGTCCAGTGCCAGGTGGACAGGGCTCTGAGCAACCTGGTCTAGTGCAAGGTTCTCCACCCATGGCAGGGGGTTGGAACTAGGAGATCTTCAAGGTCCTCTTCCAACCTAAACCATTCTACAATTCTACACTAGAAGACACAAAAAAGAACCAGGAACCCATGGCCAAACCCACTGCCTAGTGACTCTAACCCTAAATTCAAATTATCACACACAGATTCATTTCTGCATTCACTTACTTGTTCTGACCAGCTTTCCCCCAGAGTCAAAGGACAACATTCAGCACGATGGTCCTCAGCACCTCGTGCCTCTTCACCTTCTTTCTGGTATCCATCACTAGAACAGTCTCGTTTCCTAAAGTGTCTTTTTCTGCTTTTTTCATCCTCTCCAAGGTCTCCAGCCTGTAGCAATTCTTCAGGAAAGGATTTTGCTGGTCCATGAGCAATCACCTGGAGCATATCACCCAAATCCTCTGTCTGCTGGCAGAAGTTTCCTACAGCAGAAGCCCATGGCCCGTCCCTGTGTGCCAGGACAGGTACTGGCCCATCAGATTGTGCATCTAATCCAAGGCTGGGCCCTGGCACTGCCATGAGTTCCGTGGAGATGCTCTTGGGCAGTCCAGTGTACAACTCCTCCACTACAGCAGACACAGGAGAATCAAGGAGAGACTCCACCCCAGATGAGAGCATCAGGGCTGTTGGAGATCAGTTGGCCTGAGCTTTGCAGTTTATCCTAAAAGTAAAAGCAATGTTAAGTCAAAGTACATAGGATTAATCACAGAAAATCCTGAGCTGGAAAGGACCCTCAAGGATCACTAAAGTCCAGCTCCTGGACTCGATTAAAAGGAAAAGCTTAATTGCTCAAGATTCAAGTATGTACATGTAAGAAGGATACTTCCAAATATGTCTTCAAGAAAGAAGCTGAGAAAAAATTTGAGTATCTAAGGAAACGCTTCATGAATGAAAGGAGTAGAGACAAATAGATATTCCCAAGCCTCATTTTCACATTCAAACATCTCCCTGCAGATTTAACCACTTCTCCTGAAAAACCGGAGAAGAAGTTATAAAGCAAATCGCTGGGGCTTGTATTAGACATCCTACTCCTTCACTAAAGCTCGTTTGATTTCCTGGGATTTTCATGAATTTCTAGTCTTTGGAAAAAAGCTCCAACTTTTCTTCACATTCTCTGCCTCAAACGAACACTTTCTAAGCCATCAGGCAGCGGACTGTGCCTCTCAGCTTCTCTGATGTGAGCACCCGACACAGCCCCGGATCCTCCTCAGCCCAGAGCCGAACGCCCAGTGCGCGGCAGCCGCTTCGAGAGCGCGGGCCAGGAGCTCCGGCTGACCCGACAGCGCTCCTGTCCGCACCGGGGAAACCGCGACGGGAAAACGCCGCCGTCAAATCGCTCCTGAAGGCTCACGGGCAGGAACGGGCTAAGCCAGGCCTTTAGAGGAGCATCAATTACTCAGTTTATCAAAGCACGGGCTGAGCAGCCGAGCGTTGATCTCTGCCCGCTCAGAAGCAGGTGGAACTCGCGCCAGGCTCCTGGGAACACGCGAGGCCACTCGTCCCTGGGAGAGCATCGCCCTCCCGGCGATGCTGCCCGAGCCCAGCCGCGCCAGGACCGGGGGCCACCCTTTGTTCAAGCGCCGACGGACCCGGCCCCGAGGCTCCGCAGCCGACCTGCGGCAGCGCACCG
>VZTR01032500.1:1790-59601 GCA_013400775.1 Chaetops frenatus | reverse complement strand
GCCGTGGGCGTGTCCCGCCCGCCCCGCCCACGGCAGCGGCGCGGGTGTCACGTGGCGCGCGGCCCCGGACGCGGAAGTGCCGCGCGGAACCCGCGGGAGCCGTGGTTCCCGCACCGCCAGGTCAGGGCCCCGCGCTCGGACGCTCCGCGGGCAGGGTCTGCCCGGGGCCGCGCTGCGCTGCGCTCTGCTCTGCTCTGCTCTGCCGTGGCACGGCTGGTCCCGGCCGGCCTGGCTCGGCCCGAGGCGGCTGTGAGCGGCACGCAGCGTTAAGGCGTCCGAGCTCCCTCCGCGCCCGGACTGTGCCGTTCCCGCCGGTATCCTTCCCCCGAGGCTCTGGTGTGAGCCGCCGCGCTGCTCGCTCTGCGCTGCTGCCCTCTGTGCGGGTAAGGACCTTGGCGGGCCCCGTGTGCCAGACTGCCCCTCGCCGCTGCTCCGGGCAGGAGCTCGGGTGTCTTGGTGGGCTTCTCTTCCCCTTATAAGCGAGCAGCCGCATGGACGCAGCGGTTCCATAGCTGCATAATGACTGTAGGCACGGCAGCGGACTGTAACTGCTCGGGTTTGTTTGCTCTCCGCTCCGGCCCTGCTCTCTGTGGCGTTCCCGGTGCGGGTCAGCCGGCTCGCAGCACCAAGCGACGCTTCTTTCCAGACCCGCATCACTTCCAAGTTACAGAGTTTGTTTTAACCAGTTTTGCGTGTACGGATTTTTTCCCTACCACGACTGTGTAACTCGGTAGTTGACTTTCTGCCAAGCACACCCGCAAGCTCAACCCTTTAATCTATTTGAAAAACAAGCTTTTAGGTTCCTCTCTCCTTCTGCCTGTACCTGTAGCTGCCCCGCGCTCCCCTCTGCTGGGCGCAGCTCTGGCCGCGCTACGGTGAAATCGGCCGGGACAAAGTGCTGTGTTCTCGCACAGAACACACAGAATCGATTTGTACTGACGAGAGATCTATGTTTGCTTTCATTTCTGTGTTAGATATGCAAGATGCCTTTAACCGTCTTGGCTGGAAGCATCTGAGTAGAACTGGAGCTCAAGATGAGAACCAACAAGGTGTACAAGCTCGTCATACATAAGAAGGGGTTTGGAGGCAGTGGTCAGTATCTCCTGGTTTCTAACAGTGAGACCAGCACTCACTTAATTGAAAGCAGTTGTTTTATCGATCTTTTTAACAAAAGAGTGAAGATGGAGCTTTGATGTAACAAGCAGTATTGCCAGCCAGAGTTTGGAAGGTTCTTTTTAATAACAGGATACAGCAAAATAGATGAACGTTTATTGGAAGAGAGCAAGATTGAATCAAAAAATAAAAGTGCTTCATTTTTACTTCTTCCCCTTTTGTTGCAACACTTTTCTCTTAATCTGGTGTTTCAGTCACCCTAATGAGTGACATCTCTGTCAGTGACTTATGGCTGCATGTAGATTGTTTCTGAGCACTAATAACAGTGTCACTGATTTGATTGCTCTCTACTTCTAGACTTACAGCATGTTGATAAATCTTGTTGATATTCTAGAGCTGTCTACCTTCCTGCTGGTGTTTGTTGTATGAAAAATACAGAAGATTATTCTGGTTGCCTAAATAAGGCACAGTCTTTCACTGAACACTTCTTTTGTGAAAGTTCTGTTGTTTGAATTGTTTATGCCTGCAAGAGTGGCTGGGTAGGGACCCTGTCATGTGAATAGAAAGCATTTTGCTGATGTGTTCATCTTGGTTTGGTATTTATGTGTCCTGAGCTATTATATGCAAACATGCAGGTGTCTGTGTTTAGGATATGTCTGTTCACTGCCCTCATTCATTTATGTCTTGTAGATGATGAGCTGGTGGTGAATCCTAAAGTGTTTCTTCAAATCAAGCTGGGAGATGTTGTGGAAATTGCACATCCCAATGATGAATACAGGTGAGTTCTCTTTGCTGGTACCAGTCAGGTTGGAGCATTGAAAGGATCTGTTTCATGTGTAGTGGTTTCTAAAGTTAGAGGCTCCTAGGGCTAATATAACTTTGCTTCAGGATGATGCCATCATGTTTTTCCTGCTTAAAGAGAAGTAAAGAGATTATTTTTAGTAAGAGTGCTTTCTTTCTTTGTGCTTGGTGTCAGTTTGCTGATCTCCCATAGGCCAAGTAGCACCTGAATATAGAATCTACAGTGTCTGTAGCCTCTTCCTAGATCTGCTGTTACCTTAGGATTATTTTTATATCCTACAGTATATCCTAGGTAAAATTAAAATTTGTGGCCTTGCTGTGTGAAGCTGTTCATCCTGCAGCCTGTATCTGAAAAGCAGCAGTACTCTTGTGGGATCTAATTTCTCATTTGTAGTATCATTTCTATATTCAGAGTACCTTATAATTATTAAGAGTGTAAGGAACAAGACAGAGAGAGAGGTAGAGAGGATAATGTATGAAGCTTTCTAGAAAGTATTAATGTTTCTCTTTAGTTTCATGTTTCTCCATGTTAGTAAATAGTTTTGAGTGTGTAATTTACCAGAGAGACTGTTGGTATCTTAACTTGTCTACCTTTTTTCTCTTCTCCATGCTAGTCCCCTGCTTCTACAAGTGAAGTCACTTAAGGAAGATTTGCAGAAAGGTAAAACTCTAGACTTATGCATAGGAAAATCATAGGAACACACTACCAGGCTGTACCTGTGATTGGCTAATGAGTGTATTTTAACTTCATAAGAAAATCAATGGTATTTCTGTTTAGCAAGGGAAAGATTAGAACTTGAACAGAAAATGAGCAGTTAGTTCTAAAGCTGCTTTTGTTTTAGTAATGTGAGTATGGTTTAAACAAACTTGACTTTTTAGCCTGAAATGTGTGTTCCATGACAGTCTCACTGGGTTGGTTTTGTACCTGTAAAGCCCCTGGAAGCTGCAGGGGATGTTGACTTCTCTGTGTCCTTTCTCGTTCTCGCGGCAGAAACGATAAGTGTGGATCAGACAGTTGCCCAAGTGTTCCGCCTGCGGCCGTACCAGGATGTCCATGTCAATGTTGTTGACCCCAAGGTGTGTGGTTTTGCCACTTGTTTCCATCCATTCCACCCCTTGATTCAGATCAGAGCCCTGTGACTTTTCCATCTACAGCAGTCTGGGGAAAAAAAAGTCATTTATTTTTTATTGAAAGATGTTTAGTTTTCTTTCCTAAGAAAATGAGCCTTAGACTTTTGAATTATTTGTTGGTTTGTTATGTGTCTCTTCTCTCCCTACCATCTCTGCTCTCTTTTTGAACTCTATGACCCAGCTTCAACAGAGCTTGGTAGAAATGTAGACATTTCACATATCTTTAAATTTCAGAAATTAATGAGAACCAGGCACAGTAAAGAAAAACAGAAAGTGGCCTAGTCAAAAGAAGAGCCATGGCCTGGATTTGCATTATTTGATAGCACAGAGCTTCTTACAGAGAGGCATTTCCTGTAAATGTCCCAACTATTAAAAGAGCGGCAGTCAGAACTTATATTCTGCACAAGTCAAAAATCTGCAGGAAATGAGGCTTCCTTAATGTCATGAACAATGGCAGTAATTTGTTTTATTTGAGCTCCCAGTCTGCACTGAGACTCATAGTACAGATTTAGTCCTTGGGCTTTTTCTGGTCACATTGTGCAGCGTTTTGCAGTTCACAGTAGTTGAGGTACATGCACAACTTTGGTATTTATTTGCATGGGCTTCCCCTTTATCTTGAAATTTTAGGGATGTTACATTAACTTACTTTTGAATGGCCCTTCTTGTAACATTTGTTTGTTAAATGGACAGATTGGTGGGCCCTACTTAAAGACAACCAGTAAAATCTAAGCAATGTTTTTCATCCATTTCCCAGGAGGTGACCTTGGACTTGGTGGAGCTGACATTCAAAGATCAGTATATTGGGCGTGGGGATATGTGGCGACTGAAGAAGAGTTTGGTAAGGCCCCTGCTGCCCTTGGGCAGGGTACAGGTGTTGTACCTTTTATTTTGTTTGCTGAGAAAGAAAATAAATGCTTTACAAAATGCAGAAACCCAAAGACAAAGACAGTGCCAGCAGCTCTTGAGGATCTTGTGCTATGAGTGGCACATCAGAGTTGGAGAAATGGATGTAAATGTGTTGTGGAAAAAACAAATCCCATCATTTCCTACTCTGCTGCTATAATGTTGATTACTGCCTTGGGCTTTGAAAATGCTATTGAGAGTTTTTTTGCATATGTTTTGAATTTTAATGATTTACTACATTTGGAAGGAATTGAATCCAAATGTTTTTCAAGCAGAAGTATGCTGAAGTATCCCCTCTCTTGAGAGTACCACTTAATAAGCAGCTATTAGAAGATCTTCTGCCTGCATCTCTGAAGTGCAGTCTTCAGCTCCTTTAAGTCCAGTGAATTAGGCAAATGCTCCCAGTTAGAGTTTATTTGTGTTAAAAGTGATTTTCTGTTGCCTATTACAGAGGTTCTGTGGGCTGAGCTATTAGTAGTAACTACACTGAATGGATTTTGTGACTTCTGTTGTGAAAATCATGTGTTGGGGTGGGAATGGGTTTTATGCACATTGTTCTCCTTCTGAGCCTGCTCTTCACCTAACACATGTAACTCTTCTTTCCTAGGTCAGCACATGTGCATATGTCACCCAAAAAGTCGAATTTGCAGGTATCAGGTCAGTGCCTCCTCTGAGGGCTTACTGTTGCTTATTGCTTTAGCTTCATGAGTTCTGAGTATTCAACTGGGGACTCTTCTCTGAAAAATCCTTCATGTTTCATTGTTCTCTTACTCAGCTGCAGATTTCTGTCTGCACCATGGGGTGGGGGAAGGCTTCTCTCTGATTTGGGGTAAAAGAAACCAATAGTAGGGCAGCCAGCTGCACTCATGGCCTCTGATGAAGGCCAAATAATTTTCTTTTTGTCTCTTAGAATATTTCCCCCCATTCCTAAGCTGTATTAATAGTTCAGAGGAGGTTACTTCAGTTGCTCTTGGGGTGACCAGGGACAAGGAAATGTGCAGATGCAGAAGGAAATGGCTGGTTGATACCTTTTGGGTTAAAGATCAGGTTTTAACTTAGTAAGTCATCCTTGAGTGCAGATTTTGGTACATCTCTTACTTGTTCAAATACTGATTCTATAATTTTCACATTCAAATATTCTGCACTTCTTTTCTTCCAGGGCCCAGGCAGGTGAACTGTGGGTAAAGAGTGAGAAAGTCACTTGTGGATACATCAGTGAGGATACTCGGGTAAGAGTTCAGGAAACAGGGCAAAAGCAGTTTTTCCCTTCTTTTCCTTGCCAGAATTTTTGTAATTCTATCTTGCCTGCAGATTTGTATGGATCATTGGAATTGGCTGTGTTGTAAGGTGAAGAATGGCAATAAGTTCAGAACAATCAACCATTATTAAACCTCAGCTCTGCTGTGCTGGCAGCACTAGGAATGACTTATTAGAGGGGAAATGCCAGCTTGTTAGAGGGGAAATTCCCTGTGATGCAAGGGCCACAGTTGTAAAAGTTGCTGTATACTTAACCTCTTCATTTGGGCCTTTTAATGAATGTACTTTGTTTTAAATAAGGTCTTGAATTCCTCTGCAGGTGGTTTTCCGCTCCACTTCTGCCATGGTTTATATTTTTATCCAGATGAGCTGTGAAATGTGGGATTTTGATATTTATGGTACGTAGGTAACTGACCTGCCTGTGAATGTGGATGGTAGCAGCTGTCCTTCCTGCCCCTACTAGAAAACTGCCACTGCTATTTATTTCTGCCACTGCTAGCAAACTACAACATCCTGCCTTTGGCTTAAGCAGTGTTCAAGGTGTGCTGTCATCTTGCCTTAGATCCTTCCTTGCAGTGCCATCCATTTCTGTCCCTGGCTGTGCCATCATTTTCCTGTCCCTCTAGAGCCTGGGTACCACTATCTCAGCCATGAAATCACTGTGAGCATTGGAAAGGTTTCTATGAATATGAACATGTTGGGTGATATGGGCAGGTGCAAGCTTGTGAATCCTGAAGCCAGAAATGTGTGGAAGTCCTGTGCAAAGAGGACTTTGATGTTTTAGATTTCTCTTGACATTGGCTTACTGAAGAAGTAAAACCTGCCTTAGCCCAGGTAGGAGTTGGTAACTTCAGCTGGAAGTATTGCAGCTTTAGGCATTAAGAATGCATCACTTCTCTCTGTCATCCTGGTTTTTTTTCTGGCTGAACTCTTTAGCAGACCTCTTGCCACTTCCTTTGGCCATGTGTTTAGGCATATGGAACTGGGCAACTACTCAAAACAGAGCAAGGGATTTGTTGTGCATTCTGTGCCTAAATACAGTACAGATGCTTTCCCAGCATGCTGCAAATGTGTTGGAAATATGAATTAAAAGTCAGATTCTTCTGGCAGTAAGAGTCGTGTTTACATCCTCTGAAAAAGGGATGCTTTAAAATCTTTCTGTCATAAAACAGCCATGCTTTTAAATCTTATCATCTTATCTTAGTGATATTGTCCTTTATTATGCACACAGCTGCTCTGATGATAATAAATATAATTGTCCTAGAATCTTAGGGTTAGATATGCCCCACAGTTGAAGTAACTATTGTTATCTGATGCTTGGGAGATTTTTATTTTGCAGGAGATCTATACTTCGAGAAAGCTGTGAATGGTTTCCTTGCTGACCTCTTCACAAAATGGAAGGTAAATAGTTGATTGAGTTCAGTTTTAATTTTTTATTTTTCTGGAATTGTTAGGGGCATTTCTCTGAACAGTAGCACATCAGAATGTCAAATTCCTATGGGTATAAACAAACTCTGTTAACTGTCTGCTTTCTAAACAAAAGTCTTGGCAGCTACAGAGAGGAGCTTCTGTAGAGACTAGATGAGGGTGCTCCTGGTAAATGTGATACAGCCAAGCAGCACAGAATCTGCAGGACAAACCATTTTGTTATTTCAGAGAGGCAGATGGAGCACTAATGCAGATCCATTAATGCAGCAGTTTAGGTCTTGTTAGTTACCTTTGTTTCTAGGTGTGAGGCAAGAGAGGCTGTTCCTGTATGTGTAAATACACAGTCTTCTATTGCATGTGACTTCTAAGGTTTTCTTTTTGCATTTGTTCTTCCTGGACAGGAGAAGAATTGCAGCCATGAAGTGACAGTGGTTCTATTTTCAAGAACATTTTATGAAGCAAAATCTATAGGTATGCAAATTCTCTATTTTTATGTTTCTATTTTTAAACCTATCTCTTCTCTTGAAAGTTGGTCAGAGGCTGACAGGGACTTTTTCTCTTTTCTTTAATTGCCATGTTCAAAGTATTCTCTACCAAGCACAGTAGGTACACAGCCATTGTTAGGAAAGTACTGCAGTGAAAACCTTACATAGGTTGCAGATTTTCCTCATCATACTGAAACTGTCATATTGGTTTAAAAGCAGGTTTTATGTTGTATAGCAGGTCTGATATTTCTCCAAGTAATTTGGTTTTTTGTTTGCTGGGCACTTTTTGGGGTTTTTTTGTTTGTTTATTTTTAATGGAAATAACAGCTTCTTGCTGGAAAAGATGAGTCATTTCTATACAAGAGCATGGGATAAAATGTGCTTTTCCTTCCATTTCAGATGAGTTTCCTGAAACACACCGTGCATCAATTCGGCAGGATCATGAGGGAAGGTTTTATGAAGATTTCTACAAGTATGTTTTCCTCCCAGTTCTTTTCACCTCTTGTCCCACAGTGTATGTGCAACTCGATGCACCCTTTTGTGCATTTCTTCATAATTTGTTCATCCCTTCTCACTTTCCCTAATAGCTTCCTTTCATGGGCCACATTAGGTTGTGTTTTTTCTAGAGTTGTAGTGCAGAATGAGAGGCGGGAGGAGTGGACCTCGTTGCTTGTGACAATTAAAAAACTTTTCATCCAGTATCCTGTGTTGGTACGTCTCGAGCAAGCAGGTACAATAATCCTCCTTTCCCTGTTTTTATCCTTTGCTCTCTATTTTTGTTTTTTAGCTTGTCAGTAAACTATCCAGTTTCAGTTGGAGTCTGGTGCTACTTGGGCAATTTGCCTCAGTCTTTCTGTGCAACTTAATAACATCAATTTTGCCTGTAATTTTTGAACTAATAGTATTTAGTACAGATCCATTTTTCTGTGTGTTTTTTATTATATAAATGTAGTTTATACAGGAATGATAATTTTTTTTTCCTTCTGAATACTTTTCCAGAGGGCTTTCCTCCAGGTTACAACTCCACCTCAGCACAAGGGAACTACCTGGAGGCTATAAATCTTTCATTCAACGGTAAGTTACAAGCAATGGGTAAAAATACACAGGGGAAGAACCATTCAAGCAGCTGCCAATAAATAGGTGTGGACTTGTGTTACTTTTTCCTTAATGCTGTGAAGAGGAGGGCAATATTAGGTGATCACCTGCCTTTTTTAAAGTCTTGCTGAATTCCCTCTGGCAGTGTTTGACAAGCATTACATCAACCGCAACTTTGACCGCACGGGGCAGATGTCGGTGGTGATCACCCCGGGCGTGGGCGTGTTCGAGGTGGATCGGCTCCTCATGATCCTCACCAAGCAGCGCATGATTGACAATGGTAAAGAACTGCCTGCAGCCTCTCTGAAGGCAAATACCCATTTGGGGAAGATCGAACTTCTTCTGGCTGTGAAAAAGTATCTGTTGCAGCTCATATGCTCTGGGAGGAGGGGTTACAGCTGCGAGACTCGTGCCTGCACTTCATATTGGAATGTGCAGATTTTCAGAGTACTAACAGGCATTTAATTTCTTTTGTTTGTGATAGAGAACTTCACCTGTCCAAACTTTTCTCTTAAAGGATAATCTTGCATGAGTTGCATTAGTTTAGAAAAAAACATTTCTTGTATTCCCACCGGTGCTGTTGGTTTGTAACCATACCATGGGACCATTAACTACCATTTTCAGTATTATTGCCTCTTATAATATGATGTGAATACAAATTGGGTCTTGAATTCAAATTGATGAGCTGTTTTGTCTTAGCATATCAGTCCTGCTCGGGCAATAGCTGAACTCTACTGGTGTCTGTTTACAGGGATAGGTGTGGATTTGGTGTGCATGGGAGAACAACCCTTGCATGCTGTACCACTCTTTAAGGTAAGGCTGCTTTCCCTTCTCTCTGTTCTTGCTACAAGCTTTACTCATTTTGTGACTGGCTGGATACAATTAGTTGCTTTTGAATTACTCTTACAGCTCCATAATCGCTGTGGCCCTGGTGACTCACGGATGGGTGATGATTACAATATCCCACACTGGATAAATCATAGGTAGGTGAATTCTATCAGCTTTTGCTAAACACTTCTGCTTCGCTTTACTCTTCATTATCTCTTGAATTCTCTTTCTTCTTTGACTCTCTATTTCCTCTGCTTTCCTTGTGAAGCAAAGGAAATACTGCATTATTCTTGCAGAACTCTGGGCATTAGTGCAACATAACAGAAATGACAGGGTTTTCAAACAGCTGGTGTGAGTCACTACAGGTGTGTAAATCAGAGAGCTGTGTCAATGGCACAGTGGAAGTGGATGCCTTTCTGTAGAAAGAGAAAATGAACTGAGCAATGCAGGTGTGTTAAGCATATTAAAAAGTGCCTGGACTGAGGCTGTACAAGTATCAAAGCCCTGTCTTTAGGCAAAGAGTAGCTTCTCTCAACCTTCCCTCAGTGTTTTCCATACATTGTTTTATGCACAGAAAGGTATCCCATTTTCTCCATCCAATAGCTGACTCAGATTTCTGGTCTGTTTAATGTGCAGCAAACCAACTATGTTGAGTTCTTAGAACCCCTTAAAGCCACCCTGTTTTTTCTTTCAGTTTCTACACATCCAAAAGCCAACTTCTGTGTAACAGCTTCACTCCACGGATCAAGCTGGCAGGAAGGAAGGTGAGTATCTTTCTGATTTATATTTTCTTACTAGCTTGTGAGATCCCTCTTCTCAGTCAAGCATCACAGTACTTCTAGCAAGTATTCCAACAGCTGGAACTAAGTTTCTGTGTTAAAAGGCTGCGAGACTCGATCTGCAAGGTTTGTTGTAGGGATTCTGAATGAGGGACTGGTTTGTAGGTCTTTCCTTTCTAGGATAAAACTGAGTGAAAAATGTTATAGCCACCATAAAAATTAGAGTTTCATTCTGTAACAAAGAACTCTATGGAGAGGAAGAAAGGTGTTGAGCATTGTGTTTTTCACATGGGTTTGTGACCAAGTATCAGTATTTAATATTTCTGAAGTTGTCTGCCTGCCTCACTGAGTCAGCAAGCTAAACTTTGTCTGCTTGATCACACTGGGGATGTTTCCTTAAAACATGCTGACTGTTTCCCTTCCCTCTGTCTTTTCTGTTGCTCTCTTTTTATGTCTTTCTTGTTTTTTTTGGTCACTTCACACTTCCTTTGTTGGACCCTCCAGCCACTGACGGAGAAAGCAAAAAATAATCGTGATGCCTGTGAGTAATTCTGTTCTGGAATGGTCTGTCCCCCTGACTCCCAAACTAACAAACAGCTGCAGTAAGAAATGACACTTCAGCACAAGGGAGGGACAATTGTTACAGAAAACCATCAAACCCATATTTGAGTATTTCCAGTATTTGTTACTCGGGATGTTAATGTGCATGTGCCAGTTGACTTCTTGGCAATTACTCATTTCATGTTTAGGATATATGGGGGAAAGACATTATGGCATCAGCCAGCCTGATTCAGAGGCACCAACTTTGATAATTTAGCTGCTCCAGCTGCTCTCTCATGACACTTTGGGATTTCTTTTGGAATGGATACTTTCCTTAGGTGTGAGAGGTGGACACTCTGACTTGCAGATCTTGAACATTCTTGAAAGAGATTCCAGTGCTGTATGATTTTCATTTCAGCATTAGGAGCTCCAAAGGAAGCTGAGAATGCCTTGCCTATCCAGGTGGATTATGATGGCTACGATGCCCAGGTGTTCAGGCTGCCAGGCCCATCCAGAGCCCAGCGTTGTACCACCTTCAGGTGAGAGGCTTGGGAGTGCACTGCTTCTGGAGTAGCTGTGTTGTGTGCTTGATACATAAAATACTTGGAGAAATACAAGGAGAATTGATCTCCGTGTGCTGACAGTTGAACAGAAAACTTTGTCTGTACCTGATCTTCATGAGTGGTTGTCTGATATTTTACTTCTAAAATAGTAGGAGCGTCTAGGAAAAGGCATAAATCTATTATTTCCCTAAATCTTTAATTTTGTTTGAAGTGGAATAAAGCTAGTCTTCCTAGCAGGTTTTGCAAGGGGGTTAAGAAAGTATTTGCACAGTAGACTTGCACAGAGTTTTAGAAGTAGATTGCTTGATGCACTGCTTAGTAACTGGTGACCAGAGTGGTGAGGAATCCTCCCTGAAAATGATGCTTGTCTGAATGAGAGAAGAGGCAGAAAAGCTGAGTGCAGGTTCTCAACTATTCCATGTCCTCTTATGTGAGGAGAAAGGCTGATTATTCTCAGGTCCTGGCCAAATTCTTTGAATCAACTATAAATTTCAGGGCTTTTTCAGAAATATGGGGTTGACAAGCTTGTTTTGAAGTGCTTTTTTTACTTTGCTTCTTTCACTAGTATTGCCTAACTGTGAGCATGTGGACTCACTTGTTAATATGTTCATTTGAACAGCCTGTAGGAACCCATGCTGAAAGATGCCAGCACAATTTAAATAGTTCAGAATTCCAAGTAGTTTCCCATAGCTACATGTTCCTGGTTCTGTAGGCTGAGGTCTGGTATCTTCTAGGCCACACCTCTGCCAGGTTGCTGTGGTGTCTGTACAGGGAGTGGAGCAGGCCCTTTCACAGCCCTCGTGCTGGAAGCATTGCAGCACTCTTGTTGTGTTGTGTGATGCACAGAGGTATAAATCACCCAAGCAATCAAAAAAGATAGTGATGGTTTCCCTGTAGTGCTCTTCTTGAGTTCACCTGCTGAGCATCGAGTCTTTTGCATGACTTGGGCCTGTTCCAGCCCCCTGATAACCCCCCCTGGGGATTAATCTCTCTGTCCTGCCAGCAGGTCTGTGAGGGAGAGGGAGAGGGAGAGGGAGAGCCGCACCAGGAAGAGCTCCAGCTCCTACGATGTCTCGTGCAGCCCCTCCCTGCAGAGCCGCACGCTGCCCCCGGAGGAGGTGAGGAGCCAGGCTTCTGATGACAGCTCTCTGGGCAAGATCTCCAACATCCTCATGATCCCACGGCCTCACCTGCACCAGTGTGAAGTCAGCAGCTCCTTGGGCTATACCAGCACCAGAGGTCAGCCTGGGGCAGATGGGAAGATACTTTTGGTGGGGAGAGGAGGTGGAAGTTTGTGTGGCCACTGCCAGGCCAGCACAGTGGAGATGGTGCTTGTATGTACAGCTTTTCCATAGCTCCAGCTGCAGCTGGATGTGCATTCTCCCTTTGTCATCTTTGTCCAATTCCATTGCTTTTTTTAATGGCTTGTCCTAAATAGAAGTGTCCTGACACTGATTCTCTCTTTTTCCTTACCTATTGCCTTCTTTAGTACTTGACTATTCTCCTGTGCCTACCTGCAAGTGTGGACATACACAAGGAAGTTTTATTATCCAGGTCACCTATAATCTGTCGAATGAGAACTGGCCTTTGCAGTGAACCCTGGGAAGACTCTGCTTATAACATCTCTCTATGGGGATTTGTTGTCATTAGACTCACTTTCTGGATCCTTTTGACAAAGTACTGCTGAGCTCTCTCAGTGCTTTAGCAGTGCTGGCACTCCCCTTTTCTTCCTTTCCAATTTAATTTTGTTCTCAGGCAGTATGCAGTGTCTTCCACAAACCCAGCTCATTTCTAGGTAAATTGTATTCCTCCTGCAACTGCTTCATCTTCCATAAAATTCTATTCCTGAAGAGTCTTCATGGTTTTTTCATGCCATGCTGTATGACACTGCTACCACATTTATCCTGTCATGGGAATCACAGTTACTGGTGTGGAACTGCTTTCACACAGTGTACTTGACATCACATCTACCTTTCATGTTTTCCCCTGCTGTCAGTTAATACAACTCTCTTCTTTCTTTGGTATTTCTGTTACTCCTTTAGTTTGAAGGATAGTTGTGTGACCCAGCTGAAGGTGTTCAGCAGGATGAGGGTGTGTGTGGGTTAGCACTGACAGGGAGGGAAGAGTCAAAGAAACAGAGGTTTTTCACGTTATATTCGACAGCATAGAGTGGTAAATGAGACCCTTCCTTCACTTTGGGATTTCCACTTGTTGGGCAGAGTAATTGCTACTTGTCCATCTGGTATATTTTTCTCTCCTGTTTCTAAATAACTGCACTTCTGTTCTACACTGAATAGTGACAACTAACTGGTATCTTGTGGAGAGCATGTCCCATGTCTTCTGGGAGTAATCTCTGATTTCAGTACTCAGATCTGAGTGTTACAGAACAGGCATGTGTGCAGGGCTCAGCTGTGGCTTCTGCTGTGTCTGTGGCACTCATCCTGAAATTTCTGTTATGTCAGTCTTTTGATTTCTCAGGCATTCTCAAAGTAATTCTTTGTAATTGGCTTAGCAAGTGGTTTCTCTATGGATTCATTTAGTAGAAATTTACAGCAGTGCTGTGATGGCAGATGGAGTAATGCTTTTTCTTGTCTGGATTCTTGTTTCCATTGTAACTTTCAGGCTGGATAGGAATTGCTTTCAGCTTCTCTACCTGCTTATTCTTACTCTCCTCATTTCCCCTTACCCCGGGCAATCTTTATATCCACCAGCAGTTAATTCTCTCATGCTTGGCTCCTGCACGACCTCAGGCTGACTCGGTTGTGTTTTGTAGATTTCCTGGAGAACGCGCTGGAGTCGCAGCAGCGGGACTGCAGCGCTCCGGGGCGCTTCCACGTGGGCAGTGCCGAGTCCCTGCTGCACATCCGCCCCGGCGGCTTCGCGCCGCAGCGCGCGCTCATCAACCCCTTCGCCCCGTCCCGCATGCCCATGAAGCTGACGTCGAACCGCAGGCGCTGGATGCACACCTTCCCTGTGGGTGAGTTCCTTCAAACACACCTGGCTGCTGGGGCTGTCTGCTTGCCCTGGATGAGCACGAGACAGCCAGGGAGAACTCTGGTGGGTAAAAGTGCTCGTGCTCTGCACACTACGCTCGTTTGGCGCAAGTGAGTGTGTCATTGTTGAGTCACAACGTGACACAATAGACTTGCATTCAGTTCCACAGAAAGGCCAAGAGCCCCTTTATTGAGAAATCCACTCAATGTATAGAATAGATCGTAACAAACAATATTTCATTGGATGAAATTCTGACTCCAATGCACCAGAGGCTAAAAGGTATAAACGATTACTCTAAACCAATTATGAGAAAGCACACGTATTGTTTTTGCAGGTGCAAGCTGCTGTCTTATTGCTTAACATTCTTACTCTCTGTTGACATAAAGCTGGTCTGAGAACATGAATTGTTTCGATTCAGTGTGTGAGAATATTCTAACTGCTTCATGGCTTTAGTCTGAGATTTTCTCTGCTCTAAATCCATTCAGCATCAACATCAGTGTACAGGCCTGAGCAATCCTCTTGTGGAAAATTGTTTGCAAATAGAGCTAGTGGCATCAGGTACAGAAGGATCCCCTGTTGAAGGGAATTGTAACTACAATTTCAGTTGAAATTTTCTGATGCTTAATTGTTTGCATAATTGTTTAAGAAGGCCCTCCAAAATGTCTTTAAAAATATTCAAAATATTCTGCTTCACTTGCTTCACAGGAGATGGCAGAGGTTCAAAACTTTGAAGATTTTTTGAACATGCTTTCTTAATGTCCATTAGGTCTCATTGCCTGTGCTGTTGGTAAAAGAACTGAGGAATCAGTGCAGATGTGGTGATCAATGATCCAATTGTAACTGTGCAGGTCCCTCGGGAGAAGCCATCCAGATCCATCATCAGACCCGCCAGAATATGGCAGAAATGCAGGGCAGTGGGCAGCAGGATCTGACACATTCATCTGCAGAGCTGCTGGAGCTGGCTTATCATGAGGCAACTGGCAGGTGAGCCATTTGCTCCGTCTTGA
Source organism: Chaetops frenatus (assembly GCA_013400775.1). Lineage (NCBI taxonomy): Eukaryota > Metazoa > Chordata > Aves > Passeriformes > Picathartidae > Chaetops > Chaetops frenatus. The sequence goes on along the minus strand of VZTR01032500.1, from coordinate 44,677 downwards.
ATACTGGGTTTATAGACCATGAAATCAGGTCTGTAAATAACCAGCTAAGCTTTATTTCTCTCCTGAGGGGACATGAGTAGCTGGTTCTTGGCTGTCCTGCAAAGGCACTACTTTGGTTATTGCTGGAGGCAAAGAACAAACAGTATGGGCAGATATGGAATGCTGTTACAGCCTTTTCTGTGTTGCCCTTGTGCTGTTCCATCTCTGCCAACATCAGTGAGGGATCAGAAGAGTTTGGTTCCAGCCTGGGCTCTGCTGAGGCAGAGGGGCTGAGGGCTTGCTGTTACATTTGCTAAAAGCAGAGAGCAGCACGAGTGAGGAAGGCTGTACAAAACAGGCTGGTTTGTTTCTCTGCAGACACGTCAGCTCTCGGCATCCAGGGGACAGTGGCTCCTTCCTGAGCTTCGGCGGGGCAGAGGAGTTCGGGAACGGGCTGGGGGCCGGCCCTGGAGCAGGTACCGGGACAGGGGCGGGGCCAGGGGATGGGATCAGGGATGGGGCAGGACTCGGGGCACGTGGTGGGACAGGCACTGCAAAGCAGGAAGAATCAAGAATGGGCAAACAGTGATCTGTCAGGCCTCTTGCTTGTGCTTCTTGGTTCTTTGTGTTGCTTTGTTGGTTTTAGTGGTTTAGTTGTTTAATGTGTCTCTGCCTCTCTAGGTGTGTCTTATAAGGTTTATTATAGAAAGATACTCGTTATTTACTTACAATAAGCAGTCAGGCAGTTACTGAGTTCCATAATAACAAAGCAGTGATGTCCAGACACAAAAAATAAATATATATGCACTGGTGTTCAGAACCATTTTTTTTCTTGATGGGGTTGCCTTAAGCTGTTACCCTTTAGAGAGAAGACTCATGTCTGTACTTTCACTTGAAGTACACCTCTATCTTCCTTAACTTACCCTGAATTAGAGGAAATTCTCAAGTCTTTTTAGCCCTGTGAATGGAAGAACTTGCCATGTTAAGCATTCTGCTGTTTTGTCTATTTTTTTGTGACCTATCCTCTGCTTTTGTGGATATGCTTTTTAGCTAGGCACATGGGAAAAAAATTGAACTTTTAGACTACAGCATTCAAGAATTATGTTCTTTTCTCAAAAGCAATTTAAAGATTTTTTTTAAGAATAAATCTGTCCTTTTGAATTACATTGGATTAAAACAATTTTATTTTCCCTTATGCCTTGCAGAGCCATAAAGAAGTTAGTTAGTTAAAGAAGTTAGTTAGTTAATTTTCTTGTGCCTCATCTTGTATTCACATAGTCACATTAAAAATTATTTTCTGTTGCTTCCTTCTGTGAATTTCATCTGAATACATTTAATTATCTTGCTTTACATTTTAGTATTTTCTGGCTTCCAGACAGGCTCTGTTTGTTGTTGCAATTGCTAAACTGCATTTCAGCTGGATGCAGTTTGCACAATGTAAATACAGAGCATATCCTGGTGATAAACATGCTTGCATTTTACAGCATTTCTTTGTGTCTTTAACCCCTCAGTGGGACCCAGTGACTGGGCTGAGGGTTCCATTATGGTTTGAGTCACCTATGGCATGAAGCAGGTCGGGGGTCAGGGGTTGGTTGTGTTTATTTGAATTTCCAAAAAGACCATTTCTTGAGTGTGGTTCTCCTCTGCTGCCTGTAGCACGGTTTGCTGCAACACAGGCTTCAGAGTGAAAAACCTGTTTCCCTTGGGGTTCAGGATGTTGTCACTATTGCCCCACAGATAGAGGTGGGAGCTCAGACAAGTAAATGCCGTTGCAATTCCCAGTGTGGATGGCAGATGGCAGGAGGAGCTGGTGAAAGGTGAATTGCACTCAGCCAGCTCCCTTGCCGGTGTGACATAACCACGTAGCATAAATCCACCCTTTCTCTTCCAGTGGAACAGCTACCACGTTGATAACAATTTCCTGGCTAAATTTACCTGAGCTAGTTTTAAAAAATGGTTCCTGTTAAATGTTTGGAGGCTTACTGAAATTTTTATTTTGACAAATGGCTTTGAAGGCATTAGCTTTTCTTGTCTCCTTAGCAGCTTTTTTTCTCTCATGTGCCACACCAGCTGTTTAGAGGAGCTTATAGCATCTACTTTTCAAGATGTTTCACCATTCTGGGGAGGAGGGTTTTGCTTGGGTTTTAGCTACTGAGCACTTCTAGTGAGATGTTCAAGTTTGTTCCAAGATGTATTCTTTCGTCATTAATTGACTTAGTGTTTTTTTTTTTCTGCTGTGCAAAACCCTGAGATTTTCCATGCAGAGAAATTCTGTATCTTAACACATCATCGTGCTTTTGATTTATTTTTATTTGAAATTCAAGAGAAGTGCATAATTAATGCTTAAAATAAAACACACATTTCTTTCTTGTAGGGATGAACCTCAAAACTCAGAACAAGGATTCCTTGGAAGATGCTGTCTCTAATTCTCCAGATCCAAGTAAGCAGGAGAAAGGTTTGGAAGACAGTTTGCATAGGTGGGAAGATGGGGAGGGGAAAGGGCATGTACATATATAGAGGCATCAGGAGGTGCTAGGAAAGAAACTGAGGAGCCTCCTTGGCTTTTGGCAGTGGTTTATTTTGGCCTGCAGTAATTGGCAGGATCCCCCTGTACTGTCACACTTCTGTAGCTCTTAAGAACATGTGAAGCTGTTTGTTGTGTTACATCTGAAATTCTTTCCTTACCAGACACTATTATGCAAAAAGTTAAAGCTGCTGGACTTGTATCTGTCTCTCAGTATGAAAAGTTTGTTTGGTACCAGCTTGTTGAAGTAGAATTAGTACAGTCAGTTTCTGAATGTGGTACCATTTACTGAGAAACATCTGCCTTCACTTCCTAGAGAAACAAGTGTATCACTGCTTAAGAAAGCATTTTCTTTGTAGCAGTCTGTCCTGTATTACTTTCTTGTGCAGTGTTCCTGCCATTGGTGTTAACACTTTTGCAGTAAAATAAATTTCTGTCTGTAGGATATCTATGACAAGAAGTTAAGAATCAGTAGGTGATACAGATTGTTTGAATTGGGTCAGAATGTAATGCAGTGGTGAGCTGATGATTTGGTATAATCTAGTTAGCTTTTCCTTTTTAATGTTTAGTTTTACATCCCTGTAATCTCAAAACTGCAGCATAACTCTAGGAAAGGGTGTGGGAAAAGATTGCTTTCCAAGTTACTATTTTTCTGGTCTTCCCACCCCTCTGGATGTATCTTCTGTTTTTATAACTGTAGAAATACTCCCTTTTCTGCTGTTATACTATTCCAGAAAGAGGCTGGTCTGTCATTCTTTCTCTCCTCCTCTCCAGCTCCTTCTGCAGTTGTCTAGGATGCAAAACTGGTCTGATTTTCTTGTTCAGACTTGGAATGTTGATCTGTTTATTAATAATCAGTAACTGCACCTGACTTGCTGTAATTTTGGAAGAGCAGTGGCTATATCAGCTCTAGCTTTCAATCAAGAGGAAATTAAATGTATTAACTTTGAATGCCTTTTGCATGATGGGATTGAATCAGCATGTGCACTGCATTGTTTAACAAACTCTGTCTCTTTCTCTCCCTCCCTTCTTCCCGTCCTATTTTCTTTTTCCCTTCCCATTCCACACCCCTTTTTGTCCCTGTTGACTTTATGCCAACTCTGTTTTTTGTCTCTCTCTCTCTTTAACTCTCCTTTTCATGCCCTTCCTTCATCCTCCTGTGCACCCTGTTTTTCCATGGGTGACCACACGCTCCCCCCTTGTGTTCCCCCATGACACAACGAGGCAGTTCTGACACTGTCTGCTCCCCCCGTAGTGCCAGGCTTCTGTTGTACAGTTGGAGTGGACTGGAAATCCCTCACCACCCCAGCCTGCCTCCCTCTCACCACGGATTACTTCCCCGACCGCCAGAGCCTGCAGAATGATTACACAGAGGGTTGCTATGACCTGCTGCCAGAGGCTGACATTGACAGGTTTGGCCAGCACCTCCTCTCTACAGTCCTGTGCTTAAGGAGCAGGTGATGGAAGAGGATCACTGCAATCTGTACAAGTGAATGATGGATTGCTAACAGAGCAGCACAGTATTTACGTTTTTCTTGGGGTTTTTTTGGTGGTAGCTTTGTGCTTTTTCTGATGTTCCCATCTGGACAATATGGTGTGCTCTGGTAGATTTTATGTTAGAAATTGTTTGCATGCAAATTTTTACATCTCTTTTCTGTTGTGTTTTGATCCAAATATTCAACCTCAAGCTATCATCTCTGTTAATCTACTTTCTAGCAAGTGTTTTGGGAACTCTAAATGAGCAAATGCATGTGGACACACAGTATTTAAGATGCTTATCCTCACTCTAAACGATATTTAGTTTAAGGAATCTTGTTGGAAAACAGTGTTAGTTGTCCAAATAGAACTTCTCTGCTTGTCTCAGAGGTCTCTGGTAACTATTCTTTAATAGGGCTAGTTTGTTTTCTTTTACTGAAGCATTCTCATTATCTTAAACTTTTTCCAGTCTTTACATAACTTGTAAGACATCAAAAGACCTGTTTGTGTTGCTGCTTTATGGGAACAAAAGAAAAATATTAATCAGGGTGATTGAAATACATAGGAAGTAATAGGATTAATGAAGAAACACCTGAAATAAATGTCAGTAGGAAGGCAAAGTTCAGAGCAGGAGTTGTAATAAGATGCCACAATGATGTGTCCTCTAATCCCTCCCTGCTCTCCCCTTCCCACTGTGGGAGAGGCTGGAGCATTGCTGCTCACTGGCATTCTGAGCTCTCCTGAACGTGTACAAACTGCACTGAGGCTGCCTGCAAAGTGCTGAAAAAGTCATCTTTGAGTAATTTATTGTTTCCCAACTGTTGTAGGCAAATTTCTTACTAGTTGCCAAACTGCTTTGAAAGGCAGCAGTAAATATTGTCAGTTAATCACCCTATCTCAAAAGGTGCCCCTTTTCCCTCGTGCTCCCACAGGCATGGGGTTCCAGGGAGCAGAGCTGGGAATAGGTGTGGGGTCAGCTTCCTTATTCTAGTCTGCTTAACCTTTGTGTCCAGGAGGGATGAGGAAGGAGTGCAGATGACAGCCCAGCAGGTGTTTGAGGAGTTTATTTGTCAGCGTCTCATGCAAGGCTATCAAATTATTGTGCAGTCCAAACCACAGAAGGCGGCCCCAGCTGTGCCACCCCCTCTGAGCAGCAGTCCCCTCTACAGCAGAGGTGAGTGAGCTGGGCTTGACAAGTCAGGCTTTTCTCTTCCCTTCTGCCAGTCCCAGTAACCTCCAATCAGGCTCATCCACCAGTTGCTCAACACTTTGTTGGCTGGTCTCTGGTGGTTCTGCCTAGGGGAGTTTTGGATGGGTGGTGTATGAATCCCAAGTGCTCTTCTTTGCTTATGGTATCAGCAAATCTTAACTGTAAGAGCAAAAGACTCATTTTGCAACTTTTCCTAAAAATGTGGCCTGAAAGATGGATTTTGCTTATGCTGAGTTCAGAAGCCCACTTCTGGACTCCAGTTCTGGAGTCTCTATAGGCACAGCTTGTAGATAAAGTTCTGAGTACTGCTGTAAGCTGAAATGGCTTTGCTTTTCACAACTAGGTCTTGTGTCAAGAAATAGAGCTGAGGAAGAGGATCAGTACTGGCTGAGTATGGGCCGTACTTTCCACAAAGTCACCCTAAAAGACAAAATAATTACTGTGACTCGGTACCTGCCAAAGTGAGTATCTCTCTGGTTGAGCAGTTTGCTGTCAGTGTTCAGATGAACATTATTCTCCAGCTCTCTGTGCTTGCTTGAAAGAACACACTGTAGAACCTTCTTGCTTGTTAGAACTTACTTTCTTTTTAGGAGAAGAAAGAGATGCAACAATATCAATAATACTGAGATTAATACATGTGTTTGATCTTTTAGGTATCCGTATGAATCTGCTCAGATAAACTACACCTACAGCTTGTGCCCCTCACACTCTGACTCTGAATTTGTCTCTTGCTGGGTAGAATTTTCCCATGAGAGGCTAGAAGAGTACAAGTGGAATTACTTGGATCAGTATATCTGCTCTGCTGGCTCAGAGGATTTCAGGTGAGAGCTCCTTTTCCATCCAGACTGTTCTGTGTCCTAATTGCCTCTTTTCCTTTTTGGCCTAAAATTTCATCATCAAGTTCAACCCACGAATGCTCAGTACTCCAGGGAGGATATCTGGCCTGTTTTCACTGTCAGCTCCCAGCAGCTGTTGCCTTGTGGGAACCTTGCTCTGTGTTGCTGGTGCATTATTCAACCTTTGATACAGACTCTTGATCACAAAATTCAGCATGAACTTCTTTTTTCCTCTGCTACAAATGCAAAGAAATAAGATGGCATTTTGTACCACACAGATGCTTTTCTTGGCTTCTTACTGATTCCTGGATCTGGCTCAAAACTTCCTTTTATTTTCAAGCTGTTGCAGGTTTGCTTGAGTACTGGGCTTGACTGCAGTCGTACTCCTAAGCTGTGGAGCAAGTGCTTACCAGAAATGTGGAATATCTGCACTGGTATCAATAGCTTTTTTGATACCTTCTCTCCACACAACCAGTCTTTATTATCTTTTCTTTTCAGGTCTCAGTCAAAATACCTCCTACGCTAATGTGCACCTTGAAAATTCCTTTTTGCTTGCATATTTTTAGAGAAAAAGCCTTTGGGGCCTATCTTTTAGAGGAAAGAAAGCAAATCTCTGCGTGACAGTTACTCTGAGGATAACCCTGATGTTCAAATTGCTGACCATTCCTTTGCATGTGTGCTCGTTCTGACTCGGGGATAGCAGCGAGGTGGTCGCTGCACTCACTGAAATGTGCAGCAGGTACATTTGTACTTTCGATTCTGGAAAACCCTTCCCAGGAGAGTGCTGAGCTCTGCCCTGTCTACATTCCTGCAGCCTCATCGAGTCCCTGAAGTTCTGGCGGACGCGGTTCCTGCTGCTGCCCGCCTGCATCAGCGCCACCAAGCGCATCATGGAGGGGGAGGCGCACTGCGACGTGTACGGAGACAAGCCCCGCTCCGACGAGGAGGAGTGGCAGCTCCTCGATGGCTTCATCCGCTTCGTGGAGGGCTTGAACCGCATCCGCCGCCGCCACCGCTCCGATCGCATGATCCGAGTGAGTCCCGGCTGGGGCTGGGCGTGACCTGAGCCGCTCATGGGGCGTTAGCAGGGAGAGGCGAGGCCGTCCCAGGCAGGCTGGGGCGCTGTTCCTGTGTCCCTGTAATCCATCCCTAAAGGACAGCTCTGACCCCTCTGCTGTGCCAGCTTGGTAACAGCTTGAAGGAAATTTCCCTGGGATGAGCATCCCGAGCTGCTGTGACTGGAACCAGGCTCAGGACAGTTTCCTGCTCAGGGACAAGCCAGGCTCCTCTGCATAGCAGAGCTAAATCTGGGCCTGGCCAGGCTCTGTTTTATACCTTGGCCAGTCTTCTCTCACCCATGAGCCTGATGCCTCCCCTTTGCAGGTGTGCTCTGCTTTGTGCTGCAGATGAGCTTAGCCTGGGTCCACCACTCTGCCTTGTGATGCTGCAGACAGTTCATCCAGAGGGGTCTGGGGTAGTTAAGCTGGCCACTTCTGGGTTAATTGGGTTGGTTCTGTACTGCAGATTCAGGAGAAGGATTGGGAAAAGAGAACTATGTGAGTGAATTTTTTGGTAAACAGTAGTTTCAAGAGGCTGAAGAGAAACTGGCTAATGTGTATTAAATTCTTTTCCCATTCACACAGTAAATGGGATAATTTATTTTGAAGCAAATTCACCTTTTCTGGAATAACAAATATTTTATTTTCAGAACAGCATCCACACAAGATACTAGGTTATTCCACTTCTTGTGTAACAATGGTTTGACTCCCTTTTTAAAGTGCACTTAATAAAGCCCTGCTGACATGAGGTGTTGTGTTCTTGCTTACTAGTTAAGCCTAGCTTGACTAACTCTGTGCTTCCATTTTTCCTTTGTTAGAAAGGGTCTGCCATGAAAGGCTTGCAAATTGCTGGTCCAATTCCCACTCACTCTCTGGAGCAGTCTGGGCCTCCCATTGGGAAAAAAGGAACCTCAGCACTCTCAGCTCTGCTGCAGATGGAAGCCAGTCAGAAGTGAGTCTCCACAGGCTGTGTGAAGAGCCTGGAATGTCTTTCCTGCATATTGCACCTGGGCTGGCTAAAGCACATTTGGGGAACTTTGCCTCATGTTGTGTTAAATACATAAAAGATTAATATTTTGATGCTAAATTACTACGACACATGCAGAAAAAACCTGAATGCAAGGATCCCTGTTGTTTGTGGGGGGTAAAAAGTACTTATGAATGTTGGATCTGTGCCTGGGTGTGTGGGGAAGCAAAGACCTGAAAATACAGCTGTACCCCTCTGTAACAGTTGCCTTTGGAGGGAAACCGACACAAAGTATATTTGAATAAACTCTGTATTTTGTTTTAGGACACTGGGGGAGCAGCAAGCAGCAATGCTTTCTGGGAAGAGCTCTGGGCAGCCTTCAGAGAGTGGGAGCATTGCAATCACACCCACCTATATGGACAGCCCTCGGAAGGTAAGGGCTTCCTGCTCTTTCTTTAGCTGCTATTTCTACATCAGAATTCCTCAGACAGTCAAAGATGATTTCACTTGGCTGTGTCATACCTCATCTTACTCTAATCCAGTGAGGGCTGCTCCTGTACTGGCCTTTGTGTGCAACAAGGGCAGAGGAGTTCAGTTGTGTGTGACAATGATATGGAATCCCTGGGATGCCATCTCAGCATTTTGCTGATCTAAGTGCTGTTTGCTAATTAGGGCATTTCCTTTGCTGGTTGCACTTTGCCTCTCAGTCATGGCTTGACTGTTAGGTGTAGCAGTACAGTGCTGTGTGCATCTGTGTGCAGGCTGTCTTGGAGAGCAAAATCAACCTCTAGATTGGGACTGTGTGAACACTGAGTGGGATTTTAACAGCAGGAACTTGAGTCTCTTCTCTGTTTAGAGGAGGGGAGGTGTTCCTGAGAAGTGATTTAGATGTCATTCCTTCACTGGCTGGACTCCAGGCTGGAGAAAGTGGTCTTCCTGGAGCTCTCTTCAGACACTTAAAGAAAAGACTGTGCTATTCCTCAGCCTTTCTGTCAACTCTCCTGTGAGAGCCAGGAGAGCAGGAACTCTGCCTCCAAGTCCAACTGGAAATATTTGATTATTTTTCTGTGTTCTGGCATGAAGGTCTTTCAACAGAAGTAACAAGGAACTGAATAAAGGTAGAGGACTTAAATGTGACCTGTCTTTGGGCTTGACAGTTCAAATATTGCAAGGAAAAAGTTCTCTGATTCACCACTATCAACCACTTCTTTCAGCATTTTTCTCTTAGCATCTAATGTTTCTACATTCTGTGCCACCACCAGAAACAAGTATTGTGTTATCCTGTAGACCTAGATATTGAAAGTTGCAGTGATAGAGGAACTGTGATCATCTTAGTACTAAACACTTCCTCGTGGTACTGGTGTTTGGAGAGCACAAGTGAGAGTCTGGAGCAGGATGTGCTACACCTGGAAACAGTAGGTGCTCAAACTGACTTGAGGTGTGTTTGCAAACTTCCACATCACAATTCAGGCTTTGCATTCGTCTATCATTTTGAAAAATCAGTGTTCCCTCTTTAAAAGTAGAAATCTTAAATGTTCCTTTCTACCAGTAAAACTGGTGGAAATACCACGTGAGATGGAGGAGAGAAAAAGCAAAATGGGCTTCCCTGGCAGTGTTGCAGGAGTGTGCTGGGACCAAATCAGCAGAATTTGTGCTACCAGAAAATGCCATCTTGAGTAATGTTAAATGTAATGTTCAACAGCCTCTCTGGAAGGCTGACTGGAGACTCTGGAAGAGTGTGTTATCAACTGAAGGCCTTTCATGCTGCAGCAGTAAACACTCCTGTAAATATTTACCCACAGGGACTGGGAGATAAGCAATTGGAATCTCCTAATTGATGGCTCATGCCTGTTGGAAAGATGCCAGTGGACAGGCAGGGTTGTGCTCACTTGGGACCAGCAGCAAGTGTGTGCCTCGTGTCACAGCCCCTGCAGGGCTCCCCAGCACAGGGAGTTCTGGCTTTCCACACACTTCCAGCCAGAGAACTGACAAATTGCCACAGCTGTGAGCTCTGCCAGCAGCCAAGGGAGCAAGTGCTTTTCTGGGATGCTCTTGAGTGCTGCAGTTATTCCAGACTAAAACTGAGCCACTGGCTTCACTTTACTCTGTTTTAGAGTAGAACTGACAAGTCACTTCATCCAGTTACTGGGGAACACAGTGGGGTTTTAACCCATGAGTTTGCTTGATTCATGATCTGTTTGGGAAGTCTTTGCCCTTGTGGATCCAGGGTGCTTGGCTCTGCTTCTGCACTGTGTAAATTGCCAGTCATGTAACCCTGGCACTGATTCTTTCCAGAAAATGTTTTATATGTACGTACCAAGGTAAGCATCATCTTAACTGCAGGCTAGACACAAATGTTTTGCTGAGGGAACAGAATAAAGAATTGCAAATAGGGAATGAAAATCTAGATGAGTTCCACTGCATTGTCTTATGTGATAAGAGAATCTTGACACATCTTTGAATAGCAGCTGGGGATAAATGCACCAGGGTCTGTAAGTAGGCAGGAACATAGCACAGGCAGCATCTGTTTAATTTTGCATGAAATATTAAACACAGTGTTGGGAGGATATTTGTGATGAGTTTTTCTTCCTTTTCCTTTGCATCATATCAGACCTGCATTTAAGAGGAAGATTGTGCTTCCTGAAAAGAGCTCCTTTGCCTCTCCCTCTTTATTGTTTGAATGTCTAACAGAGTAGAAAAAAACCCTGTCCTTCTTTGGATATTTGTCATTACACCTGTGGTTTCTGTATTTCAGTTTTGTATTTGGGATGGAACTCCCCATAGTTCAGAGCTCAAGACTTTCTCCTTTGAAGTATGGAGGGAAGGCTGCAGTTCCAATTGGCTTTTGATCAGTGTGGGTTTAAAAATTTTGGGAAAGCATCTGTGCCAAGGAAGAGCAATGTCTTGTTACAGAGGGAGAAAGTAAGGCTGTATGTGTGAGTAATTCCTGATGCTGTGCATTCTGCTGCATCTGACCCTCCGGGTCTGGGATTTGCATTCTCCTCATACTTTCTCTCTGTGGTCATTTCATACTTGCACAACCTTGTATTTGCTTTTCTTCAACTCCTTGTTCCTGTTGCTGTTGCCATTAATGGGCCTCCTTCCTCTGATGCCTTCAGGATGGGGCCTTCTTTATGGACTTTGTTCGCAGCCCACGCACAGCTTCAACCTTCTACTCACAGGTTAGTTTGGAATGGGTTGTTGTCATCTCTGGCTTTTGGATTGAGGTGATGGACAGCATTTGTGTCCTGAGCTTGCCATGCTGGGAACCTGTGTTAGTTTCCAGATGCTCTCATTGAGAGTGAGATGTACAGCATTGGCAGGACAAAGTGGCAGATGCAGCCATTTTTTTCCACCATTCAATGTTTGTGCTGTGTTTTGGATGTTCATGTGCCCTGTCTCACAGTCCTTTGTAGCACTGTCTTGTCAACTACTAAAGCTGCCCTTTTTGGTTTTCAGTAAGTGCTTGTTTTCCATCTTCTCTCACTGAACAAAATGGCAACAGTTCACTTGTCTGGTTCTTGGCTAAATTTGTTCTGTGGTGTTTGATTGACAGGTGACTCTGGGGATACACAAGTCAAATTGTGTCCTTGGATTCCTGAATTGAGGCTGAAAATATTAGCATCCTCTTGGTTTAAAAGAGTCCTTGTGACAGAAGTCGTTTGTCCACTTGTCACCAGTCAGGAATTAGGAGTAACACAGTGTGGCCATGGGAAATGCTGCTGCCTGAAGTGAGCTCTGAGGAGAGAGAGAGGCTTTCTGGGCACTGTAGAGTTGACCCTGGAGCATCTGCTGGTTTTGGCTGCCCAAAAAGGGGCACCTGCCAGTAGATTTTTGAGATGTGAGAAATGGCATAAATAAAGGACTCTTGGCTGTCAGACCTAAGTCAAGCTACCAGCTTTGTGATTTTTAGCTGTGTATGTGCTGTGGATTCATCAGGGCAGAGCAGCCCCCATATTTACACCAGCTTGAGTTAGAGTTACTCTGCCGTTCGTGTTCTCTCCCCCTCCTCTCCAGCTTTTATATAATGTGCCTTCACTATACCATACGTGTTAATGACAGATGGCAATTACAGCCTGTACTTAGCTGAATCCTTCAGCATTCATGCTCTTTCTGAAATGATTTTATGTTAATTTTGTGAACTATTCAGTCTACCATTGGAATAGTGTGAGTGTTCTTGCGGGAGGAAAGTGTTCCTGTTGTCTTGGCGACATAGGTGTGGGTGGGTGCCAACCAGCCTTCTCACACTGCCCTGAGAAAGGATGAGCTGATTTTTTTGAAGATTATGAAACTTGAATTCGTGTGATACATTTGCATTTTTTTGAGAGTTAGACTTGAAACTATGTTTGCTAAATGCTTACTACCTTCTCATAGTGAGAAAGTGTCCTGTTCTGTCTATTGCGTGCTTATAATCACAGTTATTCACTTGGGTTGAAAATCTCAGGTTTGGACTGGTGGTGCTGGTTTGCCAGTAGTTCTCTCAATGCAATTGTTGCTGGGTTGGTGATCCTCATCTTTATTTGGGTCTGAATTTGTTGTTTGTCAGGAGCTCTTAATGGTGACAGAATAAGACTGTATTTATCCCTTCTGCATATGCTTGTGCTTCCTTAGAGTATTGCTTGTTGTTGACTAACATGGGCTGAGGCACGGATGATGTGGGGAGGGGAGAAAATGGGAAATGGATTACATGATGAATTTCACAGAGATGTTGCTGTGTTTACTCCTTACAGGTCTCTATTGATCAATCAGTTCCTGCAGCCTCAGATGGCAACAGCCTGCTCCCCATGGGGCAGGTCCCTGACAGGAGCAGCATCCAGGCCCTGGGGAGCACCCAGAATGCTGCAGACCCAGGACACAGCACAGCTGGTGCTGCAGAGGGCAGGTAGGAAAGGCACAGCAGTGGTGTACTGCAGAGCTGCTCAGTTCCAGCCCCTTTCTGGTGTCAGGGAATGGGCACTTAGGCAGGAAGCTGGGGACAGGCTGTGCTGTGCCTGTCAGCATGAGCAGGCACTTGTCACAAGACCTTACTGCAGCATTTCCACGTGCAGAGAGAGTGGTAGTAAAATAAGCCCTGCAACCCAGTTTTCCAGAATTAAATGAACACAAGGCCTGATTTCTCCACCCACAAGAAGGGCTTCATTCTTCAAGAAATGAAGAAAATCCATTTCTGAAATCTGCTAGTAGGGAACCAGTCTTTGAATTGACATTTTCTGTCTGTTTTGGCAAGGAGCAGTGGCCTGCAGGTCTAATTGGATCAAGCAGGTTGATGAAATCCAAGAGGTTCTAACCTGGAAGCAAGACACCAGGAAGGAAGCTATGTTGAAAATAAACTTTATTAGCACCTGTTTCCTGTGGTTGTACATTACAGTAAAAAAAAATTAGCCAGCTTCAAAATGTTTGCTCTCAATTGCTCTTGGGTACAGCTGTATGTGAATAGTGTGCACTGGGTCCATGTAGCAATGTCCTGCTCACCTCATGGAGGGAAACACACATCTGATGCTTTTAATTGACCTTCTTGAGATGAAAAAGGAAATAAATGTGGCAAAGTCATTGTTGAGAAGAGAGGGCAATTTTCTTAAGTGTACATGTTTGAATAAATCTGGCAGCTTCCTTGATTTTTGAATGTGCTTCTGTTTACTGCCCAGCTCTCAGCAGTGTTCAACAAGTGCTTTGACTTCCTCCTCCACTTTGGTAGAGATTCTTGAAGCCATGAAACACCCCACGTAAGTTTTTAATATAAATGTGCTTAACATCTCCTGAGATCTTTTGTAAGAGGACATGAGTAGTGGAGTCACTCAAAGGAGAGCCCCATGTCAGCTGTTGAAGTTTTAAACTTCCTTTTGTTATTCAGTTCCAGACTCTCTAATAAGGAATTTTGTAGAAATTGAGGTACAAGCAAAGACTTCAATTATTAGAGAACCTTGTCAAATCAAGAATTCCCAGTAAGTCACTTAAGTGCTGTCAATGTCAGCTCTTCATCTTGTTACCAAAAGCCAATGATACACCATGCCAGGGGCACTGTGCATTTCTTATCGTGTATTTTCTGCTCCCCCACCACTTTTTTCTTTCCCCCAGCAGTGATTTTTGTCTTTGTTACTTAAAAGAGCTCTTGATCAGGCAGTGTTAACACGTGTGACTTGCTGTGCTTCAGCACAGGGATCCAGCTGCTCTCTGAACAGAAGGGCCTCTCCCCCTACTGCTTCATCAGTGCAGAGGTTGTGCACTGGCTGGTGAATAACGTGGAAGGGGTGCACACCCAGGCCATGGCCATTGACATCATGCAGGTAAGGAAACTATCCAGGGGCATATGGGGAGCCAGAAATGCCTCACTCTGTGAAGAAAGTAAAGTTTTAGAGCAAAGCATAGCAATAGTTTCTGTTACTTATTAAAATCCTCTTATGGATGAGTATTGAAAGCAGTGTTCAATAGAATAGGAGGTAATGATGACATTTTTTGGATTCCCTATCACAAAGCAGCAACATATTCTTCAGTAGTAATACATATTTTTTTCTACTTATATGGTGATTGTTCTGTTTATAAGCTCCAATTAGCTGGTACTTACCAAGTACTCTGCATTGGGTTGGAATTGAGGCACTAGGCTGTGATTTGGTTTTCCTTTCTGATAATTAGTTAATAAAGTTGTGAAAAAAAACAGCATATGACCTTTCTGTTATGGATGCTGAAGCAGACACACTTTCTGCTTGAGTTCATCAAGGGATTTTTCTGTATTGAACTGTGTCAGGGGCAAAAGGTTGGAAATGTTCTGGAGTTCATTCCTCTGCTAAGATCCCATGTCAATTAACAGAGAACTTAAAATGTTTCCAAACTCTTACCTTCTATAAATCCATCTATAAAACCAGAGCAGGGTATACGGGAGGAAGACAGACATCTGTGGAAAGGTCAAATGCAATTTCTCAGGGAGATATTCTGGCATTCTTGTTAAGCACATATCTGGACAAAAAGATGTCAAGAAAAAGAAAATTATTTCCTAATTTCTCTAGCAACCTTTTTATGTAACTGAAAGAGTGATTTTTTTAACATGTTTGCTCTGTTCTTTCTTCTTCTTGTTCAGAAAATGTTAGAAGAGCAGCTTATTGTCCATGCATCTGGAGAAGCTCTACGAACCTTTATTTATGGCTTTTATTTTTACAAGATTGTTGTGGACAAAGAACCAGACCGAGGTCAGCACTGTTATTACAGGACTTTGCTCACTATCCCCTTGCATAATCAGTAGGCTGTTCTTGATTCTTAGGGGTGCTGCAGCAGAGATGCATTTTGGGAGCAACCAAAAACACTGATCTCAAAAGAGTCTGAGAGATTTGACCTTTTTAGTTAAGGAAAAAAAAAAAAAAAAGAAAAGAAATTGCAGAAAACATAGCAAACATAAAGTAATTTTTATCCTCCCTCTTTTTCATCATGAAATACTTTTCTCTACGAGCCTCGATCACTTGTTTCTAACCAGACTTGCCCTTCCCCTTCCCCCTGTGCAGTGGGGCTGCAGCAGCCTGCCATGTGGCACACGGCTGCCATGGATGACTTCTCAGCCTTCCAGAGGAAGTGGTTTGAGGTGGCCTTTGTGGCAGAAGAGCTCCTGCACTCGGAGATCCCGGCGTTCCTGCTGCCCTGGCTGCCCAGCCGCCCCGCCTCCTATGCAAGTAGGCACAGTTCCTTTAGCCGCAGTTTCGGAGGACGGAGCCAGGCAGCTGCACTCTTAGGTAGATGCACAGCACAGGTGACAGCTGGGGAAGTTCTAGGGGATAGTTTGAAAGGGGAAGAGCAGCCAGCCAAGGGTATGATCTCACGTGGACCAGCAATAAAGCTGCAAATTTCATGCTGGCCTTGCAGTGTCTTGCATGTGGACTCGTTCTCGTATGCTGGAGGTGTGTTTCACTGGCTGAGCAGGTTAACTTTCATTTCAGAGTACTGGAATGCAAGAAAAATGTATTACTTAAAATATTCCTTTTTCCTGGACCTCTAGAATTTAAGGAGAAAGATACTTTGTCTCCTTGCAGGTCGAGAGAGACTCTTCACAACCTATAAGGAGTATGGAGGGCTGAGTTGTCAGAACAGCAAAGCAACCAAACTGTTCTTAAGATTACATATCTAATTGCTTCCTAGGGCCAAAAGCCACAGTGAGGTCCAGATGTGTTAGAAATTTTCTGTGATGTGCTGGAGGCTTTTTAGCTAATCTGAACCAGGCTGCTGCCATTAAGAAGTCTGTGAAGCCCAGCTGCAGATGATCCCTGTGGTATGGAAGCAGTAGGAAGATCTTGCTGCTGGGCAAGATCCCATTAGTATCTAATGTTCTCTAATGTGTGGAGAATAACACTGATTGCCTCTGACAGCCTGTGAAACACACTGGCTTCGTGACTGACCCTGTTGCTTTGTCAGCTTCTTGTTGCATTTCCAGGCCAGCCTGAGTCACTTGCTTTTGTTCTTCTTTCCTTATTTAAGAGAAAAATCATTGCTATGGAACTGCAACTTCAGGTTTATTTAGATGCATCTGTTAAAGGCTGAGCAATTAAAGGTAAAAAGAAAAATTTTGCTGTTCTCCTGTTGTGTATATTTGACCTTCTGAAGAGAAGTGCCTTATTGCTGGTTTCGTATCTCTTAAACCTGAAGTCACAGTAATCCTTGTGTATTTCTGAGAGCCTTGTTTGAAGAGGAACAGCACCAGAAATGAGAAAGCATTAAGGATAGGAAGTGTGAACTAATGGTTAATTCCCTGAAGCCAACATATGCAGGTTATTTTCCCTGTCACATGATAAATCTGTTGCCTTGGCTAATATCCAACCTCATTAGCTCAGTGGCTGGCCAGAGCTGAAGGCTGTATGTGGGCTGGCATGAAAGTATTGTGGAGGCTGGAGGCACTTGGGCCAGATCCTGTTCCTGGTTTGATCTCTTACTCACTATTTAGCCTGAGAAAACCAGTTCATACTCCTCTGTCTGTGCTCTGTTGTGAGGTGAGAAGACTGAAAATCAGCAGACCTGCACCCATGATGTTCCTCAGTGTCCTCCTCACCTTGAATTTAAAACCAGCCAGGAAAAGACTATTCCTGCAGCATGTGGGTATTACACACCTGTGTAGCTCTCCTTTTCCTTTTCAGTTGGGATTATGTCCATTGTATCCTGTTTAACTTGTTTGCAGCCCTTGAATGAGTGATAAATGCCTTCAGATTGCTCTCATGCAGTCTGGATTTCCCAGGAATTATAGTTTCTTGTAGAAAAATTGAATGTGGAAGTTTTTTCTTACAAAGGAACTGGTTTAAAGGATGTTTCTGTGCTGTCCCTCTTCTAAACAGTATTCCAAAAAAAGTTCAGCAGTTCATCTGAGGTCAAGAGCTTTACTAAACCCAGATGACCCCTGGTCCACGTGACTTCATTTGTTCCTCTCTTGGTCTTGATTAGGTTGTGGTTTTTATTTCTTCCCCTCCCCACCTTCCCTAAATGTCAGGCTGTGACATAAAATTGCATGCAAGCATTGGGAGCTCTGGAACAAGCTCCATGTATCTCTCAAATCTTTATCCCTCCCAATTCCCCAGTCACTTGCCCAGTGACTGTCCCCTTTCCCTTGCCAGTGGAAGTCTGACCTGTGGTACAGCTAATCTTGTCCCTTTGATTTATAGCAGTGCATGCACTAGCAACTGTAGTCATGTTGTAGTGGAGTCTGTGACTGGAGAATAACCTGCCTGCTCCTCTCCGTTTTGCTTAGTAAATCATTAGTTAAATATTCAATAGTAGAAGACAATTGGGAAGCAGGTGAGTCCTTTTAAAGTCTGACCTATGGAAGCCAGAGTCTATTCTATTAAAACAAGTTGGTTTTAATCAGAAGCTTCTGAATTCAGACACGTGGACGTTTCTCATCCGTGTTTAATGTGTTTTGGTTAGCTCACCTGGTTGGACTGTGTTCCTCTGGCTTTGCCTGTGAACTGTAGCTGCAGACAAGGCAGAGAGGGACAGTCCAGCCCTGACAGGGAGTCTGCACTCTCTGGGAAAAGCAACAGTCTAAGGGAGCAGGGAGCTCATTCTTCACAGTGTGCTGGTTTGGGTACACTGGGCTGTGGTGTTACCACTGACCTCTTGGCTAATGACCAACACCTGCCTGACTGAGCTGCTTTGATTTCACAGCTTCCAGGGTGTTGTTTTCCAGCACACTTTGTTACAAATTTGGCACCATAACCTCCTTACCATAAGCATTGTGTTCACAGTATCCCAAAGGAGCCAGAAATAAAGAAACTCTCATGGTGTTGGTCTGTTTGACACTACCAGATCAACTCAGAAATTGCAAATGACACATTTCCCAAAACAAGACAAAAATGGGTCTTATTATGAAAGAAAACTGGGTGATGTTCTTGCATTTTTGGGGTGTTTTAATTTTTTTTTCATGTTCTGTGCTGCAGTAATAGCAATGTAAAGGATTTCCTTACAGCCTTGAAAATGCCTCCAGGTAACTTGCAGTAGAAGTGAAGGTGGGACTTCCCATCTACCTTGAGGAAGGATTTCAAAAATTTTTTTAAAATACCATCAACCCATCAAATGATGAGATAATTTAAAAGCTGACCCTATAAAGGGGTGCATTTCAGCAAGAAATAACAACCCATCTCTCATGCATGCAATAGTAAAAAGGGCAACAGCTTTCCCATAGAAGCCTTGCAGCCCATTGTTTTATGTCAATTTTTAACATTACAGAAATGTGAAATGTTGTATTTGTTGAAAGAAAAGTTGAAAGTAATGATGTGTTTCATAGCAGGACTTTGGTCTCCAGGTTGGGAGATCTGGGTTTTGTCCCTGCCTTGCACTCAGCTCTGTGTGACACCAGCCAGGTCACTTCCACTGCTGTGCTTCTCTCCCTTTCCTGCCTGATACCTGAGGGTTTCTGTCACCAGGATGCTGGGGTGTGGGGCACAAAGGGAGCTGGGTCTTGGGCACTGTCCCAGCACTTACTGCAAAGCACTAGGAGCTGCTGCAGTGGTCAGAGTGCTGCTGCATGTCTTGGCTGACTCCTTGTGCTTTTACAGAAAGTGTTGGATGTGCACTTTTAACAATGCAGTAATGTGGGATATTGATACGGGATTAAAGAAACAAGAAGTTTAACTTCTAATCTCCTTTAGCTGTGGAAAGTCCTGGAATGCTCCTGCCCCATGCAACAGCACCCTGTTGTCATTTCTGGTGGAGGCATATAGAAATATTTGGAATGTTTTGGGCATGAAGAAGCTGGTGTTGTCTGGCCGTACTTAATTATGGCACCAGTTGGCTGTTGATTAACTGCTGGATTCTTGGTTCTCTCTCCTTCTTGCAGATGAAATGTCTTTTGACTTTCACTGGGAGGTGATTCTGTAGCACATACCCCCGACACGAGAAATACTTTAGGATTTTTGTCTTTCATGATCTGGATGGAGTGGCATTCTGGGACTATTCTTCTAGCCCAAAAAATATCTGGGGAGGAATGGGAGGACAAATGAATTTCAAATGGCTTATCTTGGTTCTTCTGTTCCCTTCATCCTGTGTCCCACCTGCTGTTTAATGTCCCTTCTGGAACCCCGTGTCCCTTGGCTGCCCAGCTGCCACGGTGCCCGAGCAGCGCACGGTGACGCTGGACGTGGATGTGAACAACCGCACGGAGCGGCTGGAGTGGTGCAGCTGCTATTACCATGGCAACTTCTCCCTCAACGCTGCCTTTGAAATCAAGTTACACTGGATGGCAGTGACTGCAGCTGTTCTTTTTGAGATGGTGAGATCCTGGTGTTGTGGACAGGCACAGAAATGCCTGTCTGGCCTCTGTAGCCCTTAGACAGCTGTGGATGTTGTGTTAGGGAGACAGACAGTGGCTTGCGTCTGCCCTTATTTCCATAAGTAATTTTCCTGGTGGTTTGTTAGCATTGCTGCATCTGGTCAGCATTTATCACACCATCTATAGTCATTCTGTCTGCAAGAGAGTGTTCTGCTTTTAGTGGGTTTTATGCACAGTATGCAGAGATCAGCACAGGTCAAGGTGATAAATTTAAGTCCCCTTTAGGCAAATTTTAAGACCTGAGCCGGGTCTTTGGAAAAAAAATCTGTTTCACATTACATTCCTTCTATCCCCAAACCTTAAAACTTTAAATCTCAGTGGAATTGCTTTCATAACAGGGCTTTTCCAGGCAATGTGTTCTTCCTGTTCAGCAATGTTTTAGGTTTTTTTAACTTGTTGAAAACATGTTGAATTTAAAACATGTCACTTTTTAAGTTTTAGATTTCGTGTTTAGATTTTTTGCTTTCCCCAATGTAACTTCTGTAAAACTGAAATTATTTAACAGGAGGTTTTACCCCACCCAGCCAGACAGCACTAGATAGTTGGTTTTGCTTTTATTTAAAATCAATTGCACTGTTCCAGTAAAGCAGAAGTGTTTAGCCACTGGTGATAAGTAGGCTGAATCAGTTCCTGAAAAATGTCCTATTTTAAAGTGCTTTCTGATTGATGGGGCTCTTCAGAAAAAGGAAAGCCTGATGTCTTGTGCTTGTACTGCTTTGCTTGTGAGGATGTTGGTGTGCCTGCCATGCAGAGCAGGCTGAGCCTGGGGAGAATTGAGCATGTCTGATCTATTCTTGGGGAATGAGTTGCTCTTATGCACAGAAGTGCCCTTCATCAGTTGGCATATGTGCTATGATTCATTGTTTGAATTTCTGCTCAGGTTCAGGGTTGGCATCGGAAAGCCACCTCCTGTGGGTTCCTGCTGGTGCCAGTCCTGGAAGGCCCCTTTGCCTTGCCCAGTTACTTGTATGGAGACCCACTTCGAGCTCAGTTGTTCATCCCACTCAACGTCAGCTGCTTGCTGAAGGAGGGGAGTGAGCATTTGTTTGATGGTAAGAACTGCACTCTCTCTCACTCCTCAGGATACTTTGTGCAAACGGGTCACTGCTTGCATGTAGCTGATGGAAAGAAGCTCCTTTACCAGCCAGCCTTTGGTGGCTGAAGGAGCTGTTTTTACAGGTCAGCAGCCCCTCAGGAAGGAGGTGCTGGAGGAGGCTGGGCTGGCAGGCTGCTTGTGTGTGGGCTGAGGTGGGCAGCAGGAAGCACCAACACACAGGAAGGGTGGTCTCCCCGGTGGTGCTTACCCTGCACGCCCTTACAGAGCTCATATCCAGTAGCTGTTGTGTTTGACTCTTGTCTCTGTTTTGCTGGTAGACCCACAGCTGCTCTGCATTTGTATCCTGCATTTGTTTATTCTCCCCCTCCCGAAGATTGGGCTTTCACCACCGCCATCCTTTTTTTTTTGTCGTTGCTATGGTTACTTTAATGGGTACAGTGTTTGCACATGAGATTAAGCACCAGAAAGTGCAATCTCCTTTTCTGCAATGTGACCTCGCCCCTCCCAGTGAGCTGCTGTGGTAAAACAAAGGTGGAAGCCCAAAGATCAGAGACCTGTCCCTGTGCAGAGAAGAGCAAAATTCCATCATGAGAAGGGACAATTAGCAAAAAGCTGTTTTGAAATAGTAAATACAATATTTTCACTAACCCTTGACTCAGTGTCCAGGTGTAACTGTAAAATGAATGTGACAAATCCATGTGCTGCGAGGTCACCATAGCCCCACTGACTGAATTAAGTATTTTCAGAGCACTCTTGTGATACACAGCAGCCCACTCTTCTTCATTGCCCCCTCCCACACCCCCCCTTTATGTTCCTCTCCTTCATCTCAAGAGACACAAATAATAAATTCAGGGATGAGTCTGCTACTGGAATGTACAAGACACATCTCTAAGAGACAGCTGACAAAAAAATGTGACTGAAAGAAATGGCTAGGGAAAGAAAAAGAGTGCACAGAGGCATCCTGAGGAAAACTGAAGTCTTGAAAAGGAAGGGAATAAAGTAGCTTTACCAGACAATTGTTACCCTTTGTTCTTCCAGGCTTTGAACCAGAAACATACTGGGACCGAATGCATCTGCTCCAGGAAGCAATAGCACACAGGTGTGTCTGCAGAGGAGTGCAGTGACCCAACAGTTCCTGTCTCCCTGGATAATGGGGGCTGTGGAGGCCTGTGCTGAGCAGTCACCCCTGAGTCACTTGGGTTCTGTGCTCTCTGCCTCTCTGAAGTTTGCTTACAGGTTGTTAGACTAAAATGCAGCCTCCATGCCTGGAGGTGGTTCTGTGGGTGCAAGGGGGAGGTAGCTGTGTGGTGTTTCAGCCTGTCCCTCCATGGGAACCATGCTCTCCTCCAAGGAGAGCTTTGCCTTTGCAAAGTGCCCGTTATTGTAAGTTAGAAGCAGGAAGACTGTAAATAGACTCTTCCTGAGAAGGGACAGTGACTTCCTTCTTGTGTGTTTAGCACAGTCTTGAACTGGATGACACTTGATGATTGACAGTAGGCAGGAGACTGGGGTGGGAGCTGTACAGAGGAGGTTGGGCCCAGTTTAAGAAGGAATTGCTGGAAGCTTTGGATACTATCTAGCCTTATCCCTTTGTGTGGTTGAGCTGCCAGTTTACTTCGTGGTGTTGCTGCCAGGGTTTCTTTCATGACAGAGGGGCTGCCTTTTTTAATGGACTTTAGCTTGGAAATCAGCTTTCATTAGTTTAGGAAGCAGGAGAAGAACAAGCATCCTACAAACAGCAGAGAACTTCCAGGTAAGCTGCTTGGAGTTCTGCATGGAATATTGCACATCATGAAAAACATAATGTTGCAGCTTGAAACATACCCAGGGAATGTCTGTCTTCTGCTTGGAGCTGCTGCTCTTGTTTCCAGCTCAAGTCAGGACAGGGAGCAGTGTGGGGTGACAGGCTTTCACACTGGCAGGGGCAGAAAATATTTGGGGAAGTTCAGCTCTCTTCATCCCTTTTCCTTTTGCCTTCAGGCTGTAAGAAAAGGATAGTGGAAGGATTTCCTCTGGTGCCCCTGCCTTTGGCTGAGGAATCCTACCTGGACTGGCTCTTTTTATCTTTTTGTTTTCTTTTCTTTTTAAATTCCCTTTGTCTCTATTTCTTCAGATTTGGATTTGTACAAGATAAATATTCGGCCTCTGCATTCAACTTCCCAGCAGAGAACAAGCCCCAGTATATCCATGTCACAGGTGAGCAATGTTTGGGAGGCACTGTGGCAAGGAGAAGGTTATTACAGACAAGAGAACCATTTTACATGTAGTTGTGTTCTGTGTCAGTGATGTTGGTGCTGTTCTGTCCCTAACCAGATGACAAGTAGGTGTGTCAGACAACACAAACCAGAAAACTGGAGGGGGCAGTAGGAAAAGCAGGAAATGTTCCTGCTAATAAATGGTGTTGGTTTGAAACCTTGCTTTACAGTGGCCCTGAAACTTTTCTTTCCAGATGAGGAAATTTAAATAAATAAGGCAAAGCTTATTCCAAGGTCAATGTAAATGAATGTGTACCCAGAAGCTAGAAGGAGGGAAAGGTGTTGTGACAAGTCAGAGTTCTGTTCTCGTGCTTAAGGTCTGGTGTAGATGCATCTCTGCCCGTACACAGTGTGTGGGAGACAGATCAAGCATTTAGGGTCCACTTGCTGAGACATGAAAACAATAACAGGAAGACAGTGTTTGGAAAATTGCAGAAGAGAATGGAAATTGATGGGAACTTGGCAAGATGGATCAGAGCCTACATTTTTGCTTCATTTTGTGCTTGTAAGAGAAAGGCAGATGAAGTGCACTCCCTCCCAGTGTTGTAACATACGGGAAGAAATATCACCTAAGAGCCAAGAGGGAAAAGTGTATCCCATTTTCTGCTGCTAAAAGGCAAGTAAATGAAGCTCAGGCCAATTCCTTTTCAGAATTTAACGAGTCAGCTACCAGCAGTAGGGACTCAGGTGTGCCTCACACTGAAGTGCTCTCTGTTTCCTGCAGGGACAGTGTTTTTACAGCTGCCATATTCCAAGAGGAAATTTTCCAGCGGGCAGCAGCGGCGCCGGCGCAACTCCACCAGCTCCAGCAACCAGAACATGTTCTGTGAGGAGAGAATTGGCTACAACTGGGCCTACAACACCATGCTGACCAAAACCTGGCGCTCCAGCGCCACTGGTGACGAGAAATTCGCAGACCGGCTGCTGAAGGACTTCACAGACTTTTGCTGGAACAAAGACAGCCGGCTGGTTATGTTCTGGACTGATTGTCTGGACAAGATGCATGCTAGTGCTCCATGAAGAGGGTTCTATCTCTTGGGGAGACAGCTAGAAGCTTTACCTTGTGGCAAGGAAGTAGAAGTGGAGAGTCTCTCTGTGGGATTCATATTGAGGCTCCAAGAGGACCTGAGCAATATTGCTGTTGATATTCAACAGAATTTGATTAAGTGCTTGGAGAAAAAGAATTTGAGCTCTTGGCTTGCCAGTATCTGTCACCTGACCTCAGCTTGGTTTCAAGTAGCTACAGTCCTTGGTTGCCAAAACTTCGGTTAGAGCAGAGGTAAAGGAGGGAAGAGTGCAAATGGTTTTCAAGGGCACTTGGATTCTGCACAGTGTGGTGGTATCAGCTTCCAGTCATTGGAAATGATTGGTGCCATTGGCATCTGATGTGCCTGGCAGCAGCCTGTCCCTTCCCCTTCCAACGTGTACCTGACTGTGTGAATATGTAAGATAAGATATGAGAGATGCTTGTTAAATTTTTCATACATGTAAATAAGTAAAATGCAGAAAATGAAGTGACCTGATGTTCTGTTGTAACTCCTCAGACAGCAATACAGAATTGATGAGTAACATTCCTATGTTCAGCTCAAAGTTCACTGCTGGGGCTTTGTCTTGTAATCACGGAGGATTTTCTGTTTTTGTCTATGGATCTAGAACAGTATCACACAGCAAGATCAGGAAGCCAGTTACTGTCTTGCAAGGCCAGCACCAAAGCCTAAGGAGACATCAAGGGCCCCACTGAACACAAATTGCTGCTGAGGATTATGGGGAGGTTTTTAGAACGTGTCTGCATGCTGCAAGAGGAGCTCGGGTATGTGGCCTTTGTCTGTGCAGGGCCTTGGCACGAGCTGGGTAATTCAGGGCAGAGTTGGGGTGGCTCACAGCCGGCAGCCTGCCCTGCCCTGCCCTGCCCTGCCCGGGGCTGCTGGCTCTTGCTGTGAGATGGTTCCTCATTGTTACACCTCCTCCAGAAACTGGACTCAGGGGAGGACTGACACCTTCGCAGCGGTTTTCAGATCTGATTCAAGGCAAATCGTAGCTGCTTCAGTTTTTTTATCCCCTAAACTGAGTCAGGATGACTCATCTGTTTTTAGACAGCACCCACCTACAAAACGTGGGTTTGAGCTGCGTGCCCTCTTCATTGAGTCGCTCTAAGCGTGTCAGAGTTATCAGTGCTCGTCTGATCCCCATTAGCGACTTAAAAATACTTTCTACTATGAAAGGAACATGCTGCCATCTATTCTACCCCATTCTACATCTGTTCCGCACTCCGACATTAGCGGTGCATGCGGCGGCTGCTTGTTCGACGCCGTGGCGGGGGTTGGGGGTGGAGTGCAGGGGCAGCCTTGGTGTCTGGCCTGGGCGGGGTCTGGGAACGAGACGGCGGCTCCGCACCTGACCCCGCAGTGCCCTCGCCGCCGGAGAGCGCTCGGACGGGCACGAAGCTGCGGGGAGGACACGGACCGGGCCGGCTGCGGGGACCGGGCCGGCTGCAGGGACCGTCGCCTCGCCGCGGGAGGAAGGGGACGCGGCTGCCTCGTGTCCCTGCTCCTGCACTCCGCAGATATTTCACAGCTTTTCTCCGTTCTGCCCCGCTGGCCCAAGGGTGGGCTGTGCTCGCCGGGAATCGCGCCGGGCTTCCTTTTCTCAGGAAAACCGGCGAGAAACGGCCCCGACGGCAGTTTTACATTTTAAGGTAATTGCGGTCTGCCCGGGCCTGTCACATGCCATTTTGGAGAAATTTCACCAAATTAACTTCACCCGTCTCAGGATTTAACGTATTGGTAGTTTCAACCTGTAAGCAGTGGCTGTAAACCCTAGAGTCAATATCTGAGTTTTGGGGAAAGTTTAATGTGTCTTTCTGAGCTAAGTTTTCTTAACAGCAAACCTGATGTGTCTTTAACTTTTCAGGGCTGCTTTAGGCCTAGTTTTATTTTAAGCGTTTTGAGGTCCTTAGGCTGCTTTTAACAGCACAGTGAATTTCTTTCTTTTTTTAAAAAAAGGAAAAGCATACCATAGAAGCTAAAAATAGGAGATAAAGAGTTTTTATCTAACCACAACTTTGTGCGTTGCACAGAAAAAGCTTCCAACAGGACATGATGATGGAGCAGTTCATGGCCATGTTAAAGAAGAATGAAAATGAGCATCCCCCACCCACCAAGCTGTTAGGTCTAGCAGGACAGCTTTGCCAGGAGCTCCAGAGCTCGTCTCCTAGTCTGGAGAAGCTGGTTGAAGCCATGATGGATTGCAAGAACAAGAGATATTTTCTCACTAACATCCATGTTGTCCGTGCTTGTGTGTCAGTTCATATCCACAAAGGGCAGCATGAAGCAGCCTGCAGCCTCCTGGAGGTAGGGATGTGTTCTTTGATTCTTCATGGAAACAAAAAGCCGTGTTTGAAAAACAGTAGTTAGAGGTGTTAGTGCAGAAGTATCCAAATGGCAGCACAGGGAGAATTTCCAGCCTGTGGAAGGCAGTGGAAGGTGACAGGTGACCTCAAACACAGGACAAAGCCTTTGCTACAGGCACTTAGTGACAATCAGCCAAGGGGGAGAAGGTAACTGGACGATTATGGGGTTCGTTGTAGCAGGATTCTTGTTCTCTACTGTGGTAGTTCTTAGAGGTTTTCACAGTCTTAGGGCTCAGGACATAAAATGTTGGGAAGCCCAAGATTAGAGGGCTTGGCAGAGTGGGAATATATGAGGAAGGCTGGATGGTGCCACTCAAGGTGAGGGATTTTTGGCCTCTAGATCTGGTAATGGAGACCTTTTCACCAGGGGAAAAGAAGGAATTAGGCAGCTCCCTGTGTACGTGAGAGAAGGTACAGAGAGCCTTATGCTTAGATAATGCCACCAGCTCTGTCAAACCAGTAGGAATCCCTGAATAAATTTCTTTTGATGGTTTTCTCCTTTATACACAGTCTGAGTGACTCTCTGGAAAGGTTTGCTTAAACACACTTTTGTTTTAGTATTGCAAGGCAGAAGAGAAGGAAGAACTGGTGCAACTTTGGCATGAAATTCACTACCGGAGGGTTATGGAGAAACACCAGACAGATTTTCTGACACCACTGCAGAAATTCCGTAGCAGAAAGAGGTACTGCCTTGTGGGGAAAACAAGATTTTGTTCTCTGTAGTTTTCAGCTGCTGGGGCTACAGATGCAGAGGCTGATTTTAAACCTCAAGATGTTGCTTCTTGGAGCTTGGTTTTTCTTGGTATTTTGACCACTTGTGGCAATGTGAGAAAATTCCTATGGATGTGAATTATTCCTTTAGGGTCCTTTTTAATCCCATTTTCTCCTGCGTACAGGAATCCTCCACCTACTTCCCTTTGTCCTGAAGGTTTGAAGAATCGAAACTATTCAGAAGATGTACGTCAGCACCTGCACAGGTTTGCTGCAGAGGTGACAGCACATCCAAACAAGAAACAGCGGGTAGGGATATGCTAGGGATATTCCAATCAAGTCTCTTTGTCACAGAAAAGCAGGACTCTGTAATCAGCAGTCTCTAACTGGTTTAATTTCTAAATCCTTGTTTTCTGAAGGCTCATTAGGGCTGGGATTCCTTGTATTTGATTTTTCTCTGAAGGCTTCTTTAAAAAATCATCAAGTTCATGTAAAGTAATTTCTCTTGCTGTGGACAAAGAGTTGAGGGACAATAAATTCCTCACTGGGTTTTTAACAGTTCTAATTTTGTAGTGATTGAGCTTAGGCAGCCAAACAGCCCTCACTCAGCAGAGCTCTATTACAATGATAAATAGTTCTGACTTAACTACCAGCCTATATAAAACTGCATTTTGTTCACGAGAACTTATTTTATGCTGACTTTTTAAATGCTGGTAATTTAATGTGCTAACACAACAGGCTGTGTTGGTGTATGCATGGGTCTACCTTCTTTGGACAGGGACAGATTTTTAATGGAAGAGATGTGTGAATTAAATCAATAAGCATTGTTGATCACTACCTGGCCAGGTGAAGGCTTCAGACTTGAATGTCTGCCTCTGTGAAGCTGTCATTCTGTGGCAAGAGCATGCTTTGGTGAGGGTGTTACGTGGTGAACAGTATAGAATAGCAGTGGCTTCCTTAGCAAACAAATTGTCTGGGAGTGCAGGGTGGATTTTGTGTTTTCTGTCAACTCTGAGTTTATAAAATGGTCTCCTCAATGGGACCCACGTAGGCCTATCAGAGACCTAGTGAGTAAATGTCTCTGTGTTTGGAAGGTCTTTTGCTGGACTGCTTTTGGAACTGAAGGGAAATGCCTGATTATTTGGATGTGATTTTTCTCCCTCCTTGATTTCTCCCTGTGCCTGGATTTGCAGGAGAGATTGGCTCAGGACACGAACCTGCAGCCAGCTCAGGTCTATAATTGGTTTGCAAATTACCGACGGCGTCAAAAATCCCGCCTGCTTCATATGGAAGAGGCCAACAATTCATGTCCTGAGAGAACTTTGGCTTCCCACACAAATGAGCCACAGGATAAAGGATCCAACACTCCACAAACTGCAGGTTTGTCTCTTCCTAATGGGTTCAGGATGTGGTCCAGAGAGGTGAAAATCAATTTTAAATTCCCTCAGGAATGGAAGAATATTGCTTCTTCAAAAAAGCATCATGTGCTGATGGATGAGGTGGATGCTGGAGGACTCTGCTTCAGTGGAGTGCCTCGTTGTTTGGCTCCAGGCTGTCACTCCAGAGGAGCAGACACTGCTAAGGCCTGTGCAAAGACAGCTGAAAAGAGATGCCTGGCTTTAAAGAGGCACCAAAATGAAAGCAAATACATGGGGGGCAGCAGGTTTTAGCTCTCAGATTCTGAAATCAGGGCGGTGTACTCCAGGAAAAAGCAATATTTTCATATCCTTCCACAGAGATTTAAGCAAACTTCAGTCACAAGGAACAAGGGGGATATTGCTGCATTTGGCAGATTAGACTTGTTTAGTTGCCTCTTGGAGTAACCATTAGTGTTTTTTCACCTGTTGGGCCTGCACCTTTCAGATGGATCTCATGTGGGCATCAGCCCTGAGCACATGGAGATAACCTTCACACCCTGTGAGCCAGGATGGGAGCAGTCAGCTGCACCTCTGTATAGGCCTCCTGAAGGAACATATTTAAAGATGCTGGAATCCAGGTGATGTATGGCATCTTTACAGTGGCAGTTCAGAGACGAAGTAACATTTAAACATATTCATGAAACTGACTTCCATGTTGGTTCCCAGGGGGCATCACTTAGGAGCCTTGCCACCACTGATGGAAGTGTTCCATGTCCAGTCAGAGCAGCTCATCTCCCAGCTGTGGAGGGCAAGATTCAAAGGTTTAGGTGGGGGTCCCTTTTTGGCAAAGCAGTATGTCTGGCTGATTCATTTTCTCCATCATTGCAGCTGTATGCAGAGCTCTGAGCTGGATGAAGCTGGAACAAGCATGGCTTTGTTCACCACTCCCAGCATTGAACAACCTGTACCCTCTGGCACTGAGGCTGTGATGGAACCAGGAACCTGCTTTGGCTCTTCTGTGCTGCTGCCTGGAGAAGCAGTGAGCAGTGCTGTTGCCAGCCCCTGGCAGGGGAGCTTTGTCCTGCACTCCTGTGAGTCCCTTCCCTTTGTGAATTACTGGCTGCCCACGTGGTGGGCCCCTTACAGCACCGGAGGAGTCTCTGGCTCGGTGTGGACCCCAGGTGTAGAAGGTTAGTAAAACTGCACCCAGATTGTTGACCTTAAGAGTTTCCAAGCTTCTCTTCCCATTGTTGTAAACACTCTTGCTCACTTAAGTGTCCTGATGAAGGAGAGCAGGACTTATTTTGAGCTTTGGAGTTCTACTTCCATGGTAGTTCAGTGAGAAAATCTGTTGATTTAGGGTGTTGTAACATACATTTTTACCTACTCTTTTGTCGAAATTGTAACCATTTCCATAAGATAATGCTGGATCCTTTTAGTGTTTCCATTGAGAGAGTCCCTCCTGGTGTTATCTACTCACCTTGTCCTTTTGCAAACTTCTGGGTTTTTAATGACTGTCATCAGTAATATATTGCCTGAGAAAAGTCTGGGAACTTCTTAACTGTGATGTAGTGCTTGTCTTCAAGCACGTGTTCTCACTTTCCTTTCTCACTTTTGTTATTTTTTCTCTCTTCCCCTTTGTCTTCTTCCTATCCAATCTTGTTCGGTATTCCCACCATCTCTTTTCTTCTCCCTGTTCCTCAGAATAGGCTTGATAAGATGCATAAGTGATGTTCACTTGCCTTTGCTCTGGGTCTGTAGAGCAGGAAGGGCAGTAACTGCCCTTCAGCCAGGCTCTGGTGAATGTGGAGCAAGGAGAGAAGGAATAGGTGGGTCAGAGGTTGGGGCCATGTTCTCTGTGTCTGTACTTGTGTTTAATATGAGCGTTTGTTTCAGCAGGTATCAGACTTCCCTTGAGCACAGTCCCTCAATGTGGCTGTGCTGAAGCCAGTTCAGAAAGAATCATTCAGCAGTCAGATTTACAGGATGAAAGCTTATTCCTTAGAGGAGGACAGCTAGGGACCCTGGAATCTATTCCCTACAGGTAAAGGGAGGGAAAGCACAGGGCTGCCTAAAGGCAGGAATAAAACTTATGCTGTGAGTCTAGCCATGTCTTGATACCCTGTTGAAGAGAGTTGCAGAAATAGTGATACATCTCATTCCCAGGGACTGCTTTTCCTTGTGTCCATCCTTCTTGGCTGATATTTATATCTGTGCATGGGTAATGTTGTCTAAGTGCATATGTGTGTGTGTGGCACAAAGGAGATTTGGAACCAGCCTAATCAGAAAAGATATATGACCCCTTATTTTTTAGGCAGGTTCAGCTTCTGAGCTGTTTGCTTAGTTTTAGCAGACAAGCACAACCTGTACTGATCCAGTGAGGGCTGGTGCTGTGGGCAGGGTTGGTGGGGCCTATATTTAATCCTAAAATAGTTTTTGTAGCTTCACAACCTCATGACAAGATTATTCTGTAGTGCAAGCTTTCCAAATTGTAAGATGGAAAGACAGGCTCTGTTCTGTCTTTCTGTTTTCCACCTGAAACAAAGGTTTCAGATTTTCTCTGAGAATTGAGATAGATTCAGAGAATGCAAAACAACAAAAATTCGTGCCATTTTCCATATGTTGTACAACTTCCATAATGTTACATAAAAATAAACACTGCCAGACATTACGGGCTTCCTTTAAGTTACTGATCTGCAAGACAGAGCAGGAGGAGCAGCCCCATTTTATAACCCTTTTGCTTGATCCTGACCAGCATTTGTGCCAGCATGACACTGCCAGTATGTCAAAAAGGCAGGTAGAAGCAGCTTTATTCCCACTTTATAAATGAGGAAGCACAGGCACAGAAGGCTTTGTGGTTTGTCAAACAAGTAAATGCAGTGATTCACTGGAGATAAAAATTGGTGAGGCTTTGGCCCCAGTTCCCTGCTAAAAACATTTCTGCCTTTTACCCCTGTTTCCCACTTGGCCTGGTGCCTTGTTCACACTCATGTCAGACTCCTTGCTCTGAATTGCAGGGGAGAGCCCAGGTCAGGCATTGTAAACCTCAGGCTGTGTTTTAGGATTCACAGAAGCAGTGGCTAAAGATCATGAAAGATCATCAAGGCTTGCTGGCAATATTTTGGCTGGATTTAAAATTGCATGTTCTGACTCTGGAGTGAGCTCATGTTTATTTTTAAAATATGTTCTGCCAGTAGAAGAAATCTATGGTGAATGTCTCCTTGTTGGGTATGTCAGTGTGCCAGGAATCCACACACCCCCTTTATCATGTTCCTCTGAGGGGCAGGACCTGCTGCTTTGTTGGCACCTTTTGGTGAGGATATAGTTATTTGAACCCTATTTGTAAACCCTGTTTAGTGGCCTGGTCCAGCTCCCCCCAAAACCTTGACCTCCTCAAAATTCCATGAATGCTATGGAACATCAATCTTTTTCAGAAGTGAATGATGCTTAGGCTGCAATTTCATTTAGCAGTTTCTCTCTAGGGAGCCAGGAGAGCTCCCTGTCTTGGGTAAGATAACAGCTCAGTCAATGAGGATCACCTGTGTTACAACACAGAGCAGAGCCCACTAAGAAAATCAGTGTTTAGAGGAGAGTGTTGTTACCAGAGTCCTGTTGAGCAGTGGTGGTGCAATGAGCATCACTCCTCTGGGGACTCGTGGGGACAACAGATCAAACTGTAATGGGTGTTGCTGTCCTGGAAGGACAGGGCAGTGACATTATCCCGGTTTTACAGGTAAGAGTAACACAAATAGAAGGAAGTTACTTAGCCAGGATCACCTATCTGGAGTGGACTCAGTGTTATGCTCTCCTTGCTTCCTGAGTGCTGGGATTGAGCTGCAAGTCACCCAAAGGACCCTTAATTTGCTTGTCTCATTTTTAAAGATGCTCACCAGGAGAGGACATGGCCTCAAAGCTTATCAGAACAATTCCTGTTGATTTTTTTCACGGGCTTTTTGCAGCCACTCCTATGTACTTGGGCTGTGTCCAAACCTCTTCTGATCTACAGGGCTGTGAGGTGGGAGTGTGAGAGGGAACCAGGCTGGAAGCTGACTGTCTCCATCTGCTTCTGCTGCCTGAGGGGAGGGTTTGATCCAGCAAGTGGACTGGAAGTCCCTGTGGGACACCAAGCAGATGCTCCCCTTTACAGATAGTGGTGGTTTGTGCTCTTCACTCTGCCAGTCAGGACAGGTGGAGTGTAGCCCAGCTAATGGTTCTTGCAGAATGGAAATCTTGAGCCTTCCATTTCAGAAAGAAAAGCACACTGAGCTCAATGGAGCAAGGCATTCTGCATTTATGAGCCAGCATATTGATTTACAAAATGTCAGTGCTGAGGTGTTCATGGCAGCTTACAGCTTCTGCCTGCATTTCTGGGATTCCAGCTCAGAGTGCTGGGAATCCTCCTGCTGTTAGGCTCTCCCCTCTGGATAACCCAGCATCCTGACAGCAGCAGGCAGCAAGTCCCAAACCCACTAACAGAGGCTACTTTTTGGCATGTTGCATAACTGAATTGCAGAACTCGTTGCTAAGGGCACTGTGCATGTCGATGTAAGTGGGCTGTGAAAAAGCATGAGACAAATTCTTGAGAGGGTGGGAGAGGGAGTTGAGCCCATTTGTCATTAGGAAATGTGACTGTCTGAATGTAGCCTCCAGCAGAGGAGTCCCAAGGCTGGTTGATGGAACCTGGGGGGCATTCCGAGGGGGGGCAACCTGACACTTGCCCTGTTGGTTCCTGTTTTTCCCTACACTCTACTAGTGGGCACCCCTTGTCTGGGGCTGTATGGACACTCAGAGCTTGGGCTATTCCTGGTTTTGGTACGGGCCGTGTGGTTGGATTAGAGAGACTTCTGAGTTGGTGATAATGGGAGACAACATCCCATTCTTGAGTACTCAGTGTCTGCTGCTTGACCCAGTGCCCACAGACTGATCTGTTTTGAGAGGCTGGCAGAGCTTCCAGGGGAGTGTGGCTGGGGAAGCCATGTCCCCAGACTCAACTGGCGGCCTTGGAAAGCTGCAGCAGAAGCACAGCCAATGTTGTGTCTATGTCTAAAGCCACATCTTAAGACCTCTGCTTTTAAAACATGTTCCAGGAGAGAGATGTTTTGGTAGACACCTCCTTGTTTATGGAGAGTGTTTTGGGGCAGAAAGAAAGTTTTAAACTGAGATGTGATTCCCTGCATACTGCTCTGGGTCAGGGCTGTCTTCCCACTGCAGAGCTTGTATTTTCAGGCCATAACAATTTTGAGAAATGGGGCAGGTATGCAGACAACTTAATGGAGCTCTATTTCAAATGAATAGTCTTGCCAACATCCCCTCTTGTCCTGCTGCAAAACATTACAGTAAGTGGCAAATAGAGCATAGATACAAATGCACTTGTATATAATATTTTTTCCAGTTCTTCTCAGACTGTGTTTGGCATGCCTCAGTACCCAGCTGTTTCTCCACCCTGTGTGGAAGAAAGCCAAGCCTTGGGACAAAGCCAGGTAAGAACACACCTAAAGTTCAGAGAAAGGAGCTCTGTACACATGATCCCCTGCAGCTCTCTCAGAGGAGATGTGAAATCTCATATCAAATTTAGAATGAAACATGTTTGATCTCTTTTGGAGTCCAGTTCACAGCAAGCTGAGCATTCCCTGGGTGACATCCAGCAGATGATGGAAGGAAAGGTGTTTTTTTGTTTTTTTTCTACTTGAATTGCTAATCAGACCCTAATTTTACTAAATGTGTCATTGAAATGGTGGCCAGAGGAACCTGTGCAGATCCAAAGTTTCATTTAAATTTTCAGCAATGGAGGGCTCACCTATAGGACAATCACACAAAGATGGTTGCTTGAGGTCCTCCCCTCTAAGGGGTTTTGCACGATTTGACTCTGCTCTCTCAGACCTCTTAAAATGTTTACTGTAATTTTCATTTGCAAATCTGTGTTATTGTTGAGGAAGGGGATTTTGCACTGTTCTGAGATGGCTGATGGCAGTATACAGAGCAGTGTGATTACTGGCCAGGATGAAGAAGGTACTTCCATGCTGTGGGTGCATCCTTCTGATGAGGACTTCAAGGCAGTAGAGAATACAAGTTAGAAATCTTGTGCCTTTGGGGGATGGGAGCACATCTCTGAATTAAGTGTTACCTAAAAAGAGAAAGCCCTATCTAAGCTACACATTGATGTATTTTTTGGCTTCACATGTGTTGGTCCAACAGTCAGTCAGCATCCATTGCAGTTCCCCTTGCAGGAAAAGCTGGGGAAAAACCTTTTCAAAAGAGATTACAAAAAGCAGGAGCCCATATCTGCTGGCCTCATTATGAGAAGTGGCTGCAGCTCTGAGGGCAGTAACAGAACCTCTTTTGAGCCTCTGAAAGCATCAATATAAAGATCTGTATCTTGGAAAGTGGCCTTTTTACCAGCCATAATGTAAGCCAGACAAGAAGGAAAGCTTTGGGCATTAATAATGAATGAGCCTTTTCTAAGATTCCCAGGGCAGGACATCTCTAGCTAGTTTTCATCTTGCTGTTCTGCATTCTTGCACTGATTTTGCAGTGCTGAAGAAACATGACACTCAATACACTGTGGGCTGGGGAGCAAGATACTGAGTGATGCTTGTAGATGTCAAAGGGGGCATCTTCAAATCTTTGTAATAGTTACTCAGTTCAGGAATTCAGAAAAGCAATTTTTGCATATTTTAGTGTGTGCCTTAGGAAAAGGAAGAGCTTGAATGGGTAAATGATTTTACAGCATTCTACAGACTTCCTGGGCACCTTGCTTCTTGCTGAATCAACTTACTCTGGGCTTCTGGCAAGAATACACAGATATTTGGTTCCTATGTCTTAACCACAGAGGTGCAGATGAAAAGTTTATTTTGTCTACGTGACTCAATTTGTTTTTTGTATGTCATGCATCCCATTAGAACCAAAATGAGAGTAACACAAAAGCAAGCAAACAAACAAAAAGTTAATTCATTTTGGAGATATTTCTTCCTGAGCAGAGCTCCCTCGGTCAGGACATCACTTCCTTAATTATTTAATTCCAGTCTTACATTCTGTCAGTCACTGGCTTTTATAGGAGACAATGCCTAGGGCAGAGCAAAGGGAATTGCTCTGCTCTGAATTCCTAGGAGTTGGATTGTGCACAGATTGTGCTCATCACTTCTACACCCACGGATGGATTACTCTACCTGAACTTGGAGGGGAAGAGGGCCTTTGTCACTTCCAGTGACAGCCCTGACCAGTGACATTCCCTCCCATTGCACACCTTGTGCCGCTGTCTGCCCAAAGGAGAGCTTCCACCATGAGCAACTGTGTTAAAAATCATATTTTATAGTGAGGCTTTGGTTCTTTCCTGTGTCTTTCAGGTCCTGAAGGGTCCAGTTGTTGGCTCACTAACCCATGACATGTTCCAGGCAGCGTGCCTGCTCCTTGAATTTTCTGCCAGTGGATGATGTGACCTGCCTGAAGATATGCTCCATGTGTCTGTGCTTCCCTAGGAAACACCCCATTGCTTCCTGTATTTTCCACTTTTTAAAAAATTAAATAGGAGTCTGACAGGGAGATGAATAGAGTGAGGGAGGAGGATGGAAGTGTTTTCAATGGTTACAAAGTTTGGTTTAGTTACAGTTTCATTAAGAATTTTGCAAAGGTTAGAAGAAAGCAAAGGTGTGCTGTGGACTGTAGGTTTTTCTTGGAGCTGCACTGAAGATGTTAAAATTATCAAGGCACTGATTCTGTGGCAATAACATAGATCTATTCATAGCACTGGCCTGATCCGAGTCCTTGGTTGCATCATGAAGGTAAATGAAGCTCCTGTGCTTAAAGGAGTAAATTTTGGTTACGTTGCCTTGCAGTGGATTTTGGATAACCTTTACTCAGACTTGGAAAATAAGATCTCGGCTAAGTGCTGGTAAAATACTGCTATTTCTCATTCCTGCCTTCCTGTTGTACTGCAGGATGTAACTTCTGGAGTGTTCCGTACTCTGTAGTGCCACAAACTGGAGCACAGCAGAATTTTCAGTGCTAGGGCATGCCTTTGTTTTGGTGTTTAATACAAGAAGTAGCAAGGCAGGCCTTTAACACAGGTTTAAAACTAATCCTTCAAGGTATAGGGGTTTTTTTTGGCTATTTTCCTGAAGTGTTGCTGTTTTTTAAAGAATCTCTATTGCAAAATGGGTCCTCTTTGCCAAACAGCCAGCGCAGACATACAGGGAGAAGATGTCTCCTTATCTTTTATGAAGTTTTTTATGAACTTGTTATGAAGTTTTCAAGTAAAGATTTTCACTTACTGTTTCTCCAGGGTTCATTTTTTTTCAAGGTAAGGGTGTGCAGTGATAATTTTCACATGGCAATTATGTATTAAAACGCAGGACCAGCTGCCCTGGGAACACTTGTGGGTGCTGAGAGCCTGAAGCCTCCATTATTTTGGTCAATCTCACTAGGAAGTCCCCTTTCTTGTTTGTGTTTGGAACAGCGGTGCTTGGAAAGGTCACGCACGTTATCGTTTATTGCCCTCAACAGCGGGGCCGTGAGTGAACTCGGGCATTTGCACAGGGAGCAAAGATGCCGTGTTTGTACGGCCAGCACAGACACCCGTGAGGAGCGAGCCCGCCCTGCCCTCACAGCCCCGGCCACCGCCGGCCCACTCTCCTCCGCCCGGGGCTGTTCCCGCCGCC
This sequence comes from Chaetops frenatus, assembly GCA_013400775.1. Taxonomy (NCBI): domain Eukaryota; kingdom Metazoa; phylum Chordata; class Aves; order Passeriformes; family Picathartidae; genus Chaetops; species Chaetops frenatus. The sequence goes on along the minus strand of VZTR01032500.1, from coordinate 7,392 downwards.
CGCCGCCGCCTCCCCATTGGCCCTCGGGCCGCCCGCCACCGCTTCCCCATTGGTCCGCGGCCGCTAGCAACAGCGACAGATATATCCTGCCCCGCCCTGATTGGCTGCCTCCTCCCGCCGAGCCATGGCAACAGCCGGGCGCGCGCGGTGCCTCAGGAGGCGCGCGGGGCGGGGGGGCGGCTGAGGCTGAGGGAGCAGCGGGACCCCTGAGGGGCGGGGGACACACGGGGGCCGCCGCCACGGCCGCGCCTTGTCCGAACCCATTCGCTAGGCGCTGTCACCGTCGGTTCTGCGGCCCACTGTGGAACGGAGACGGGACACGGTCAGGAGCCAGCCAGCGACGCGGCTCCATGCACAGGCAGCAGCCCCATAGCAAAATTCCCACTGGATCTTGCTGGGCTGCTGTCTAACATCCCATATAAGGTACTTTAGTTTTCATCTCTGCTGATTTGACATGTCATTACAATGACTATGAGTTAGCCAGTCAGTGGTACATGATACATGTGAATTAAAGCCAGGGAGGCTACACATCCCTGTTGTTGAAGATGTATTGGAGTAAAGAGGAATGACGCCTCTCTTATAATGAGATGTATTTTCAGTTCCTTTCAAAAACCTAGTTCTGTTTCCTGTCAGGGGAGATAAGATTAGATTAACGTTGCCTGTATAGAAATTTTAGATAACTGTCATTCTATATAGGTTCTTTTCTAAGAAAGTGACCCATGCTAGGGAATGCAGGTATTCTGGCTTTGCACATTAGTGACCTTTGTTCTACCACTTTAACAACACCAGTGTCCTAAGACCTTGTAAGTTTTCTAAATAGTTCAAGAACACAGTTGTTTCGAGTTTTTAGTTAAAAAGAAGAGGCTCAATTCATCAAAATTCCTCAGGAGTGCCAGAACAACAAGTCTCTTTTCCAAACTTAAATCTGAAAAAGGATTTTCAGCTAAAGCAGAATTAAAGCCATTTCTCTTATACTTAATGAATTTCATTTCTGAATTTGGTACAGTTGTTCTCTGGAGAGCAAGTGCATTTTCTAGGTCATTTCCCAGGTGAAATAACTTATTACTTTTCTGTAAATTTATGTTGGACAATTTGAAGTTTGATATGTGAAATCAAGTAGATTAAAAGTATTTCCTTTTAAGAGATGTAAAGTCAAATGGTTAAAGAACAGTGTATTCTGGCCTACTATTGCCCCATGTCACCTGGATATTGAACCTGCACAGAGCACTTTTGAGGAGCTAATTGCATTTGGACAGGAATTTACTAGTGGTGCCTACAAATGATCTGACAGGACTTGGCCATACAGGGTTCTGGGGGGCTGAACAGGATTCAGGGGTGGGCTCTGCTTCCCCATCCGTGAGCCAGAACAGATGGGCTGCCTGGCCATGCAGTAGAAGAAGAGAACCAGTGAATCTCTGCTGAATGCCAGTGGTGCTTTTGGCCTTCTCTGGCTGTGCTGCTGGCTGGAGTTAGTCTTTCAAGGAGAGCCTAGTGGAGTTCTTCCCATTGGGGTAGCAATTTGTTTAATTTGTCTTACCTTGTTCTGGTTTCCTAGATGTGATTCACGTCCCCGTCATGTTGTGCTTTCCCTATCCTACCATCTGCAGCAAGCTCTGGGTGTGTTTATGTTGCTCTTCCTTGGAGCTGTACTTGGAAGCACGCTGAGCATGGGGCTGACCTGCCCTGAGCTGAATGTGCTGTACCTGCTGTTGTCATTCCTCCTCCTCCACATGGCACGGCCTAGCAAAGGAAAGAGCTTGCCCTAGATAGAAAAAACACAAAGCTATTTTTATCCTAAAATGCATATAAGGGTCCAAAGTATGGTGCCTGTAGGTGTTGATTGGTCACAGAAAGGGGATGGAAATCTAGGAGCACTTTCAGAAGTTGTGTTACTTGGCTCTCCCTGAGGTGAGAGGGACACTTTCCCAATAGGCAGCATCCATGTTTTCCAGCACTGCTGCTAGAGATGACTTTTCTCTTGGCAGTTCAGCGGACAGCCCTGAGCCTAGCAAGGTCAGAGGCTGAGGGTGGTTCTGTCCTGGATGTGTGGTGTGGAAATGGCTGTGTAGAGGTCCTGCACAGCAGCTGCCATGAAAACTTCCCTGAACTAATCCATGGCATTGCTAGAGGGGATTGAGGGTACGAGCAGCAGCTTTCCCTGCTTGCAGTCCCGTTGGCAGTTCTGCTTGCTGTCACAGTCACTGGTGCATCCAGCACCCACTCAGGACAAGTGCTGGGACATACAGCTTCAAGGCAGTATTTTCAGGCAGTCTCTCATTCTGGATGCCTGGCTCACCTTGCTTGGGGCCTCATTTTTAGAGGAAACGAGCTCTTTACGCAGTGACTCAAGTAGGGCACCCAGAATAAGAGGCCACTTTTGAAAATGTTGGCAAAGGCATTTTGTTTTATCTCTGCACTTCATTAGTCTTATCCCCAAAGTCTTTCATGTTATGTTCTACAGTGAAAGGTCATTGTTCCAGATCAATCATTTTCAGTGGGATTTAATCCAGTTCTAAGTCAAACTAATCCACTTTGGTAAAGGTTGAAGAACAGTAAAAATTCATTTGTTAAGACAGATCTGGTCTTATTTTTAAAATGTGGCTGTTGATGCTGAGTCCTTAATTGTGTATGCTCAGCATGAGGTGTCTTTCGGAGAGGTTCCAGAAATCACGGGCATCTAAACTCTGATCTTATCTGTAGGCTGCAATCGCTCAAGACTTCTCAAAAACCCTGGGATTTAGTAGGATTGAGTTATTTTGTATTCATATTGGTTTTTTCTGTCTTAACACTGGTTGTTTCTTTTTCCCCTTACCTGTAGAGCCTCTTTTCAAAATGGTGCTCTGGTGGCAGCTGCTGATAAGCAGGCTTGTTCATGCTTTCCTGTTGAAGCTTGTGAATTCTGGTTACTTTCCCCTCATTACATAAAGAGTAAAACTGCATTCTTCTATGCAGGACTGGCAAACACCCTAGTCTGAAGTAGCTCATGAGTTAAAGCTGCTTTCAATTAGCTACTGTGTTCTCGCTACTTAAAGGAACCCCCACAACTGAGCATGCTTGACAACCCCCTGTGCATATCCCTGAATCATTCTGGCAAGGAAAAACTGCCATAATATTTTATTCAGGCATAGTGCTGCCTCCTCACTGGACTCTGAAATGAGCAGGTGCTGGAAGATAGCACATTTTGCCAGAGAGTTCTGAGGATTTATCAGCTTGTGTCTGCACAGGATTTTGAACATGCAAAAGGCTACAGTGTGTGAATGTGGAATGGTATTAAATACACTGCAGTGATCCCAAATAGGCTGTGGGGTACAGACCTACCCTTTCAGTGAGGGAGCAAGAGCTTTGCAGGTCACTGCCCTTCTGTTTAACTACTGCCCTTCTGTTTTAAGGTTCTGCTCATGTAGGCAAGTAGATACACAATGTACTTCACAATGCATGGCATGAACCCTATTGCTGCTGCTGAGCAGCACTCAGGCAGTGTCATCTTTCTTCATTCTAGGATTTACCCTTGAGTTATGAGGGAGGTTCTCTGAGAGTGATTCAAGATTAATATGAAATTGAAATATGACAAAGAGTAGAATATTTTCACACACTGTGACAGCCTAGAGGCTTGTTAAACTGTGGTGTATGGTTTGGCTAGAAATATGTCACTGAAATTACAGTCTCTTGTGGTTTGGGAGAGAATCATCACACTACAGCTACACCCACTGCTATCTTGTGCTCTGATCTTGTCACTGGTTACACCACCTATCCTCCTGATGCACACTTATCTCACTTTATTGGGGGAGTGTGCTGCTAGAATTCTAACAATAAAAATCACAGATAGTCCTAAGCCTGTGGAAGAATCTGTCCTTTCAGCACTACCTGAGCATCATGCCCCTTGTAAGGGCCAGTCACAAGTGTTTCCAAGATCAGATGTTAACAAACTCCGTGTCTCTTTCTCTTCCACAGTTCTCTCTACTTCATCTGCTGTAATATGGAAGCTGGTTAACCTCCCCCACCAGGGGGTGGTTTCTCTGTTCTCTCTCTGTTTTTCAGTATCTTGTCCCCAAGACTTTAATCATTTAACAGTTCCCTAAATAAAGCATTTCCTTGCTGCAGAAAGGAGAGGGAAGATCATTTTCTCCAGGGATCAGGAGGATGTTAGTGGCAGGGACTTTGTAGCAGTGCTGCTGTAGTTCCATGAGTCTCGGGAAGAGCGCCACAAAATGTGTGTTCTCCCTCAGTACTCCCAGGACAACAAAAGGGGAGCTTTTCCACCATGGGGAAAGCCTGGGAATCCACGTGGTGGTTTCCTTGTGGTGTTGACTCTTCACCAGTGTCCCTGGAGCTAAACATCAGCACTGGGGAGACACCCTCTGAGACTGCTGTGGTGTCCCCAGTGCCCCTGCGTGAGCGAGCGCTGAACTGGAATGGCATTTCAGCAGGAAGCTATTTATGGAACATGGGTGCTGTCCAATAATCAGATATGCCTGTGGAGCAGAGCCACTGCCTTAGGTCACAGTGCAATTTTCAGTGCCATAAATTTCTCCATCTACAAATTCTTGCTGGGTGTGGTCACTTTGCAAACAATTCTCAGTCCTGCCTCATGAGAGCAGTATTCCTGAGCTTTGGTGGGAATCACGGAGTGATGCCTGGCATCTGAGCTCAGCAGGGGAACCACAGTCAGGCACTGTTTGCACCCCATTCAGCACTCTAATAAGAGGCCTGCTGATTTTTCCATTTCCTTTCCATTTTTGTTTTAAGACATTGTGACTCATAAATATTGTAGTAGATTATAGAACTCATTGTGTGAGCTCTTAATTTCTGTTTATTTGTACCTCTGTACACGTGGAGCCACTACTGAGGATGAAGACCCAGAGCACTGGGCACTGTATGCACAGGAGAATATAGGTACTCTCCCCCAGACTTTGGATGTGAATTGCAATTTCTTCCCTTTCTTTCTGTTACAGTCAGACTATGGAAATGCTGCACACAACGTTGCCTTATTTTAGCACTTTTTCTTGCAACTGTTGAATTTAGATGTGTATCTGGTTTTAGAGCAGTGAGGTTACACATGACCCCATGGATTCAAGGCTATGAATTTTTGAGATGCTTTAGACTGAGAAATAGCTGTTTTACAGAAACCTCAATTAAGGAAACCAAAGCATTTCATGAGAATGTTTTGTGCATGTGTAGATATATCCACATATATTTGGCAGATTAATGCAGATTTGTTCAGTGGGTGAACAACTCGTTTTAAAAATACTTTGTAATCCATTTCCCTGGGGAGACTGAAGCTGCTGTACAAGACTAGAAAGCTTCTGGTAAACCCTACATATTTTCAGAGCTGTTGGAGTGCTTTGCAAACTGACTAATCTCTATTGAGAAATTATTACAACTGCAAAGGTTCCCAACTGAAGTGTACTGGGCAAGGAGGATTGGCACATCTCTCACTATCTATTCTTACCTAAGGGTCAGATACGTTAAAATCTGTATTTTTACATGGAATCCTACCTTTCCAAAATCACATCCCTGCTGTCCACAGCTAAACATTTATTCTAAGGTAAAATCAATACCCTTTTTTTTTTTTTTTTTTTTTAAAAAAAAAAATTTTTTAAAA